>JAVGWX010000005.1:34327482-34672482 GCA_036924085.1 Ariolimax columbianus
TCTCTGCACGTGTTCACGCGAAATCATCATAGTCTCAGTCTTGTCTGTGTTGATCTTCATGTCATATTCGTTACAGGCGAAATTGAGATAGGTCACGTGGTGTTGTAGGTCTTTTCCATTTTTACAAAGGACATGCTACATGATGATGATGATATATTAAAAGGACGCGTTAGTACACATCCTTGTCTCTCTCCTCCAGACGAACAATTAAATCAAATAAATACACACAAAAACGATAATGGTCATACATACCTGATCCAGACAAGACGCAAGGCCGTGTAAAGGTCGCAATAGGTCTCGCTTGACTGCCCTGGTAGGCGGCTCAGCTTTGAGCGTTCTGTGTTTGTTTGACAACAGTGTGAAACGTGCATTGTTTTAACTGTTGATTGGTTTAGGGAGACTCTCTGTAATCTTGTGTGATAGTGGTTACCAGACTGGGGTCCATGATCAGAATGGCGTCTGTAAAGTATGAAATGGGGGTTCACGAATATCTAGGGGTCTGTAAAGAGTCATGTGGGGTTTATGTGGATGTGTGAGGAGCGATGGGGGGAATGCTATTCTACGGAATCATCGCTGCCGTTCCGACTTGGGATATCATTTGAGACTTAGGAAGACTTGACTTGAAACTTGACGTGATACCGACCACTTGAAACACGACTTGAGACAGTTGGACTTGAAGACTTGATACTTTAGACGACTAAAGACAGAGGGACTTGACTTGGCATAATAAACGAAGACTTGAGAATCGACTTCAGATTTAGACTTGACTTAAATTTTGTTAGAAGGACTTGAGACTTGAATCGAGTCTTGCTGAAGATAACTTTAGGCTTGACTTATACTAGAACACATGTGTTTGCTATGGAACTAATTATACAAATTTGTCACTACAATTTTAAATCTGCATTTTGGTAACATATTCTTTCACAATCTATGCCAGCTGATGCCTTTGTTGAGCTCTTGTGAGACATCACCTTGTCAGGACTCGCTTCTTTCCTCACCTTTAACCTCACACAAGTGCTCCTCTGTTTGTTCTTCGTCTTCAAGATCAAAACACTAGCTGATATCTTTAGCGAATCACGGTTTATGTTCACGAGTGTGCTGCTACAACTTTAGTTACCTGGCTAGAGTTTGTTCCACCTTATACCAACATCCTGGCGGCAATATATCAAGTTGTCTCTGTTGATATGGCCCGTTTCCTAAACCACTCTGTGACGTCGGGGTTTCACCTGACTCTGGAGTGAGGTGAGGTCTGGGTCAGTATGTTTCAACTGGCCTAGTCATGATGTGAAATCTTGGTCAATATGTTTCACCTGGCCTTGGTGTTAGGGGAATTCTTGATCAGCAATTGTCACCTGACGTTTGCGTGAAGTGGAGACTTTGTCAGTATGTTTCACCTGACTGTAACGTGAATTACGGATTTGGTCAGCATGTTCCATCTGATTGCAACATGAAGTGGAGACTTTGTCAATATGTTTCATATGACCGTGACATGAAGTGGAGACTTTGTCAATATGTTTCATATGACCGTGACATGAAGTGGAGACTTTGTCAATATGTTTCACATGACCGTGACATGAAGTGGAGACTTTGTCAATATGTTTCATATGACCGTGACATGAAGTGGAGACTTTGTCAATATGTTTCTCATGAATGCGACATGAAGTGGAGACTTTGTCAATATGTTTCATATGACCGTGACATGAAGTGGAGACTTTGTCAATATGTTTCAGATGACCGTGACATAAAGTGGAAACTTGGTCTGAATGTTTCAGCTAACCCTGTCGCTAGGTTGATTATCGATCAATATGTTTCACCTGATCCTTTAAAATCCCACTGACAGTATGTCGTAAAGGGTGACTAAGTCAAATCACACTGTGAGCATGTTGTAAATGGTGACTAAATCAAATCACACTGTGAGCATGTTGTAAGGTGCCACTAAGTCAAGTCACGCTGAGAGCATGTTGTAAGGGGCCACTAAGTCAAGTCACGCTGAGAGCATGTTGTAAGGGGCCACTAAGTCAAGTCACGCTGAGAGCATGTTGTAAGGGGCCACTAATTCAAGTCACGCTGAGAGTATGATGTAAAGGGCGTCTAAGGCGCATCGGGTAAGGGGCTGGTTGCCCTCACACAAGAAGAAACTTTACCTTACAAGAAAAGGATACAACTGCTTCACGCTCCATGGCATAACACACTGTGGATGACGAGTAGAAATTTCAAATTCACGTTAAACTATGTTGGCTGCATATCCACATTCCACTGTACCGATAATGTGTTCCCTCTATCCCCATTCCACTGTACCGATAATGTGTTCCCTCTATCCCCATTCCACTGTACCGATAATGTATTCCCTCTATCCCCATTCCACTGTACCGATAATGTGTTCCCTCTATCCCCATTCCACTGTATCCATAATGTTGGTTGTCTGGGCCACATTCCACATTTTCCATAATACTCACTCCATTCTGTAATGAATCGACGTCACTGCACTCTGAGCAGACCCATAGGTGTTCAGTCCCTATAAGCAAATGACGAAGATACTTATGGTTCTCGTAGCTTGCTTTTGACATCAAAATCTTGCTGGTTCATCGACTGATGTGTCTTCATTCGAAAGGCGATCGTTGATCGACCTACAAATGTCACCTCTATCCATTGTCAATGTCCCCAATTCGTATGGCACGAAGGACAGGTCGTCAGCTCAGTCGTTCTCACAAACCCCAGCAATGCTAAGGTAGTGGACCCACACAGTTCCTGGAGGTTTGAAGCCCCCATGTCTATTACCCACTCACGCCACGTCCAGCCCTTCTGCGCCTAACGTCGAAGTAAGCATTAAGAGCCAGAGACGACTTCGACCCTCATTAAAGAGGCCCCTGATACCCACCTCGAAGTCACTGTCTGATCCGTTCCGACACTGGAAGATGTTGTCAAGTATGCAGCCCTCTCTCACTCCAACAGAGTTCCTCATATGCATTTCAACACTCCTCTTTATCCATAATGCTGCCTTCATATCCACACATCACTTTATCCATAATGTATCGTGGGACCCTAGGAAAAAAAGAATAGGACAACTACAGTCTTCCAATTCTTGTGGATTAACAACATAATTATGTAAATAAATTGTTACAGATGTCACCTCTGCACGCGTGTGCTGTATGGTTTGATACAAGAACAATGCAAGTGGCAGCTACAATGTTCTCTCTGTTTTTCTCACGGGACGCAATGAAATACAAAGATTTGTCAAGAAAAATGTCTGCATTTGTGATTTGTTCAATTGTTTTTCTCATTTATACATATTTATCTGTAATGTCGAAACAAACATTTAAAAACTATAATTACACACACACACACACACACACACCCACACACACACACACACACACCCAAAAAAAGAAAAACACGTTGTTACAAATGACAGGATAAATCACATGGGAAGAGGGAGATTAAAGAGAAACCACTTCATATCAAAAACAAAAGAACTTGCAAGAGCAGACCAAATCACAAGCCAGGCAGTGGTTAGAGATCTAAAACAAACATCCCAAATCCCACAATGGAAAAAATTCGTCCTCTGAGATGGTAGAAACAATAAAGAGAATAGAGAAAAAGGGAACACACAGATTGAGAAAGGAAATTTATTACAGAAGAATATCTTAGGAGAGTATACCCACCAGAATTTAAACCCATATAGAACTCCAGGGAAACAAGATGGAAGATGAAAATGAGGATTATCAATTCAAATGTGAAACCAGTCCTGCTGTATGTAGCGGAATCCTGGAGGATGACCTAAAGCGGCAATGACAGAGACTGTATGGTTTTGTCAACAGACGCCTGAGAAAGGTTATTGGTATAAAATGGTTTTACGAAGTTAAAAACGACAGACTGTAGAAAAGAGCGTGACAAGGTAAATTGGAACAAGAAATCTCAGGAAGAAAGTGGAGATCGATGGGTCATACATTAAGATAGTCCCAGACCAGTATCACCAGGCCATCCCTGTCACGGAACCCCCAGGGAAGGAGAGGCATAGGCAGGCCAAGGAATACAGGGAGACGAGATCTGAGGCGCAAGTAAAGAAAACAGATAAGAGCTGGAAGGAAAGGGAAATATTGCACGGGACAGAGCTGCTTGGCGAGGGTTGGTTGACGGTCTATGCACTTCTGGGTGATAGAAGGCACAGGACAGAGCTGCTTGGCGAGGGTTGGTTGACGGTCTATGCACTTCTGGGTGATAGAAGGCACAGGACAGAGCTGCTTGGCGAGGGTTGGTTGACGGTCTATGCACTTCTGGGTGATAGAAGGCACAGGACAGAGCTGCTTGGCGAGGGTTGGTTGACGGTCTATGCACTTCTGGGTGATAGAAGGCACAGGACAGAGCTGCTTGGCGAGGGTTGGTTGACGGTCTATGCACTTCTGGGTGATAGAAGGCACAGGACAGAGCTGCTTGGCGAGGGTTGGTTGACGGTTTATGCACTTCTGGGTGATAGAAGGCACAGGACAGAGCTGCTTGGCGAGGGTTGGTTGACGGTCTATGCACTTCTGGGTGATAGAAGGCACAGGACAGAGCTGCTTGGCGAGGGTTTTTTGACGGTCTATGCACTTCTGGGTGATAGAAGGCACAGGACAGAGCTGCTTGGCGAGGGTTGGTTGACGGTCTATGCACTTCTGGGTGATAGAAGGCACAGGACAGAGCTGCTTGGCGAGGGTTGGTTGACGGTCTATGCACTTCTGGGTGATAGAAGGCACAGGACAGAGCTGCTTGGCGAGGGTTTTTTGACGGTCTATGCACTTCTGGGTGATAGAAGGCACAGGACAGAGCTGCTTGGCGAGGGTTGGTTGACGGTCTATGCACTTCTGGGTGATAGAAGGCACAGGACAGAGCTGCTTGGCGAGGGTTGGTTGACGGTCTATGCACTTCTGGGTGATAGAAGGCACAGGACAGAGCTGCTTGGCGAGGGTTGGTTGACGGTCTATGCACTTCTGGGTGATAGAAGGCACAGGACAGAGCTGCTTGGCGAGGGTTGGTTGACGGTCTATGCACTTCTGGGTGATAGAAGGCACAGGACAGAGCTGCTTGGCGAGGGTTGGTTGACGGTCTATGCACTTCTGGGTGATAGAAGGCACAGGACAGAGCTGCTTGGCGAGGGTTGGTTGACGGTCTATGCACTTCTGGGTGATAGAAGGCACAGGACAGAGCTGCTTGGCGAGGGTTGGTTGACGGTCTATGCACTTCTGGGTGATAGAAGGCACAGGACAGAGCTGCTTGGCGAGGGTTGGTTGACGGTCTATGCACTTCTGGGTGATAGAAGGCACAGGACAGAGCTGCTTGGCGAGGGTTGGTTGACGGTCTATGCACTTCTGGGTGATAGAAGGCACAGGACAGAGCTGCTTGGCGAGGGTTGGTTGACGGTCTATGCACTTCTGGGTGATAGAAGGCACAGGACAGAGCTGCTTGGCGAGGGTTGGTTGACGGTCTATGCACTTCTGGGTGATAGAAGGCACAGGACAGAGCTGCTTGGCGAGGGTTGGTTGACGGTCTATGCACTTCTGGGTGATAGAAGGCACAGGACAGAGCTGCTTGGCGAGGGTTGGTTGACGGTCTATGCACTTCTGGGTGATAGAAGGCACAGGACAGAGCTGCTTGGCGAGGGTTGGTTGACGGTCTATGCACTTCTGGGTGATAGAAGGCACAGGACAGAGCTGCTTGGCGAGGGTTGGTTGACGGTCTATGCACTTCTGGGTGATAGAAGGCACAGGACAGAGCTGCTTGGCGAGGGTTGGTTGACGGTCTATGCACTTCTGGGTGATAGAAGGCGAAAGAGATACCCACCAGAAACATGGATACACTTATATACAAATGGTTCATCTAACAAAACCACATCAGGTGGGAGTGTAAGGGTCTATTACAGACTAAGGAATGGAGATGAAATAAACTCGAGTATTAATAACGGGAACATACTTCCGTGCAGATGCAGAGGCCCCGAAGGCCGCAGCTGAGCTTGTAATCCAATATAAAGATATGCACTAAGAAAACATAGTATTCCTGACTGATGCCGCGTCACTATTAGCAGCGCTAAAACAACACAAAGATGAAATTCTCGAGGAATGTATGTTCTCCCTGACACAACTCTCAGCAGAACACCCAAGATTGGTCATACAGGGCATCCCACCCCACTTCAATATTGAAGGCAATGAAACTGCAGACAAACTAGCAAAGTGTGGAGGAGCACCCATACAAACAGACCTGAGTATCACATATAATGAAGCTAAGACCATAATTAAAGCCAACTTCAGGGGAAAATGGGCTGATCAACACACTGACTTCCGAAAAGAAGACAGCTACTATAACTTAACTATAGAAGTCATCATCTTCAGACTAAGAACTGGGCATAACAGACTCAAGTATTATCTTTACATCAAAATGAGGATTGGGACAGATGACA
Organism: Ariolimax columbianus; assembly: GCA_036924085.1. Lineage (NCBI taxonomy): Eukaryota > Metazoa > Mollusca > Gastropoda > Stylommatophora > Arionidae > Ariolimax > Ariolimax columbianus. Next base: position 34,333,913 of record JAVGWX010000005.1, read on the forward strand.
GGTGTCCATGTAGGGAGCAGACAATGATCGAGGAAGACATCCTACAAAGCTGCATGCTCACGCAGGAAGAGAGATAACAATACTGGCCTCGTGAGACATATACGAGACAAAAGCTGTATGGAGATAAAACAGCCTTACAAACAAGATAAACCTTGACCTTGATCTGAGAGTGAACAAAGAAGAAGATCTATTGATCTATTGATCAACATATTGATCAACTAAATACAACATATAAAGAATACAACATATAAAGAATACAACATATAAACAATACAACATATAAAGAATACAACATATAAAGAATACAACATATAAAGAATACAGCATATAAAGAATACAACATATAAAGAATACAACATATAAAGAATACAACATATAAAGAATACAACATATAAAGAATACAGCATATAAAGAATACAGCATGAAAATCAACGTAGAAAAAACCGAGGTCATGAAAATATCTAGAATAGCCGGAGAATCAATATCGTCCTTGAAAAACAGTAAATCAAACAGGTGAAAGATTTCACATACTTTAGGGAGCACGTTATCAGCTGACGGGAGAATTACAGCGGAAATCCATCGAAGAGACAATAAGGCAAATGAGATCATTGGACAATTAACTTCAACTACCGACAGAGCTTTATACAACACGATTCTCGTCTCGACACGATGCTACTAATGTCAAAACTGGACACTAACACCAACTGGAAAATGCTACATCGTAACAACAGAAATGAAATGCCTGCAAAATATATTGGGTGTAACAAGGAGAGACATGATCAGAAAAGATAAAGTCAGGAGACTAATGGCAACACCACCGGTATTCATCATCATAAGCGTCTCAGTCTCTATAGACCATCCGCGGGGCGCCCTGTCAGTTTTTCCAGATATGTCTCCTATATTTCGACACTGTCTGCTATGGCTGTGAAGGCCGATCCGCGAGTGACAGTCCTTGCCACATATCGTACAACCATGCTGATGAGGCTGGCTTGCCTGGCTGTTCCTTGATCTCTTCGGTCTTTTTCTTTTCTCTACAGCCAGAAGACCTTTGCGATCGTCAGCAGTCACTATGCCCCTTCCAACTGACTGTCTCCAGATAACTAGATCCTGAGCAATTTGTTCACAGCCGGATGGGATGTCGCATGAATTCATGTCCCTCTTGCCTACGTCCTTGAATCGCAGTGTGGGACGGCCGATTCTTCCAACTGTAATGGCTAGCTGTCCATAAAGGATATCCTTCGGCAGCCTCTCATTTTCCATGCGGCAAACATGTCCCAACCATCGAAACATCGCTGGCTCAACAGCGAGTACATGCTGTGAGTGTTTGCTCGCTGTAAGACCACATGATGTGGCACTCTCTCTTGCCACCCAACTCCCAATATACGCCGTAGACATCCCATGTGAAAGATGTTGAGCAGCCATTCCTGTTTAGTGCACATGTTCCAAGTCTCGCTTTCATACATGAGAGTGCCAAGAACGCAAGTCTGATAGACCAGAATCTTGGTGTAGTGAGACAGTGCAGTGTTTTCCCAGCACCTCTTCGTCAGGCAGACCATGACGGCACTCGCCCTGCCAAGTTTACTGTCTATCTTCTTCTCGAGCGAGAGAGTGTTGCTGATGGCAGACCCCAGATAAGTGAAACTGTTGACGACCTCCAGAGTGAACGCCATCAATCTTTATGGAGAGTTAGTGGTAATGACCCGTGCACAGACCTTTGTCTTTTCTAGACCCTAACTGCTCGCACCACTCGGCGAATCTGTCTCCCAGTTTCGGTAGAGCCTCCTCACTATTGGTCACTAGAACTTCATCATCCGTAAATAGCATCTCCCTAATGGGCACCGTCCTCAGGCAGTCGGGACAGGTTAAACAGCCGCTCATTTGACCTGGTGTGCAGATAAACACCGTCCACAAACTTGTCATAAGTGTTGGATAGGAGCATGGAGAAGAAGATCCCAAAGAGGGTTGGCGTGAGCACACATCCCTGCCTCACTCTACTCTTGATGTGAAATAAGTTTGAAGATGATACATCGTATAGAACTGAGCCCTTCATATCAGTGTGAAAACAAAATGATCATGCTACCCAGTATTGGGGGTTAACCGATCTTCTTAAGGAGTTCGAATAGACCCTTCCTACTAACCAAGTCGAAGGCTTTGGTGAGGTCTAGAAACATCATAAAGAGCGGCTGGTCTTGTTCTCTGCACTTCTCCTGGATATGGCGAAGAGAGAAAATCATGTCCGTTGTTAATCTACCTACTCTTAAGCCGCACTGGGATTCTGGTTATACCCTGTCCACGAGCAGTTTCAACCTGTTTAGTAGCATGCGGGCGTAAACTTTGCATACAACGCTCAAGAGGGAGATCCCTCTATAATTATTGCAGTCCCCAAGGTCACCTTTGTTTTTGTAAATCGCAACAATGGTGGCGTCACGTATATCTTGGGGGACTTCGCCTTCCTCCCAACAGAGACATAGAAGATCGAACATCGGCTGAGCTTGTACTGATTTCTCGCATTTGATGGCTTCGGGTGGGATACCACCTCCCCCTGGTGTTTTGCTGTTTGAGAGGCAGTTGATATGCTTATCAAACTCACCCAGAGTAGGTGGTCTGTCGTTCCTTCATAATGGGCAAGGCCTGTAGCCTGAACAAGGCCTCATCAGTGACCACCGTTTCTCGTGAGTAGAGCTCAGAGTAGTGCTCCACCAATCTGGTCATCTGCTGGCCACGGTCAATGATTCCTACACCTGTCAGAGATTTCAGGGTAGCAGCACAACTCGGAGTATGGCCCATGGATATCTATATGCCTCTATGCATGCCCTAAATATTTTCCGTCTCTGCATTTAGCTGAATTTCTTCACACAGTTTCAGTCAATATTCAGTCAGGCATTGTCTAGCGGTTCGTTGAGTGATTCTTCGGGCCCTGAGGCAGCTAGCGTTCTCTCATTTTTGGCATTTTTTATAATTGATGAAAATTTCTCGCTTGGCCTCCATTACTGCCAGCTTCCGTTATGTGTTAAGCGTGAGGCTGGAGTAGCCTCTCCAGTGCGCAAGTCTGGGCGCTGAATATGGAGACTCTGTGCTGCCCAAACTACAAGATCCCCCTCTCAGCCTCACTAGTGTAATCCAAAGTAATGCAAATGAAGACAATTTGGCAACAGCTCAGCTGCAGGAGCTGCCTGAATGTATTAGCCTACATCAAATTACAGCAATTAAAATGGTTTGGGTACGTATCAAATCTACCACCACAACCAGCAGTAGCAATGCTTTTTTGATACAAAGGATAAAAAGGCCAAAGGCATAACACGAAACGGTGGCTCACGGAAATAACTGAGCCGGTAAATGAATGCTACTGTGCTTGGGGTGCAGTAGGGCTCGTTCCAGTTATATCTTCATAACCTGACACTGAGAGGCAAACCAGAGTATATATATTTCATCATCATCATCAACATCTGGTTGATCAGTCCTAAAGACTGGTTGTATGGTTGTCTATTTGACCCTATCCTCTGTTTGATCAGTCCTAAGACTGGTTGTAAGGTCGTCTCTCCATTTGACCCTTTCCTCTGTTTGATCAGTCCTAAGACTGGTTGTAAGGTCGTCTCTCCATTTGTCCCTATCCTCTGTTTGATCAGTCTTAAATACTGGTTGTAAGGTCGCCTCTCCATTTGACTCTATCCTCCACAATTCTCGTCATCTCAGCATGTTCGTACGTTAATGTCCCTGCATGCCTGAGATGTAAAGGTGAGTCTTGGACACCCGAGTCCTCTCTTTCCTTGAATCTTGCCCTCTAGTATCTTCTGTGGAAGACTTTTATATCTCGCATTGTGACCCAGCTAACTCAACCGACGTTTTTGTATCACATGTAATACTTGTTGTTGTGCGCCTACCTCAATTAGGACATTGTCATTGGATCTTTTTTCTATCCAACTCACTCTTTCCATTCTACGTAAGCACCACATTTCAAACTCTTCCAAGCTTGTTTCAATTTTCTTTGCTGAAGTCCATGTTTCAGCCCCATACAATGCAATTGACCATATATGAGTTGCGGATATTCTTTTCCTCAGTTCTGTGCTGTATTTTTTTTAAGGTTAACAATTTTTGTTTTTCTCTTAAGGCCTTTTCGTCAATGCAATCCTTGTCTTAATTGCTGTCTCATTACAGGCCTCTTCTGTTATGGTTTGCCCTAAATATGTTATCATCATCTAGCATTTCCTTTATAGAACGTCGCTCCCATCACAGTCTGTCTGAAAGGAACTCGTTCCCTTGCCAAAACTCCAGCCTCCGCGACAGTCATACCCAGGCATTCCTGGATATCTTCGTGCCATCGTGTTCTTGGTCTACACCTTCTTCTTTTACCTGGCACCAAACCTTCCATCACTGTTCTCTCGAGACCGTTGTGTCTCGTGATGTGACCAGAGTATTTGCATTTTCTGGCCAAAATGGAATTGATAAACCAGTTCTCCTCTGTGTTCAACTCTTGCCGAATGTCTACATTTGTCTTTTTCTCTGTCCATGGTATTCTGAGGATCTTTATGTAACATTCTGATTCGACGGATTCGATTCTTTGTCTGGAAGTTTTGGTAATTGTCCATTATTCGCGGCCATGAGTTGCCACAGGAAAAACATAGGCTCTCTAGCCTTTTACTGTTATCATTGTGTTGGTGCTCTGTCATAATTTCTTCAGGCTGTTCAGTCTCTGCATTGCGATGGCTAGTCTTCTTCTGATTTCTTTCTTTCTTTCTTTCTTTCTTTCGAGTAGTCCCCCTTTTGTCAATCCCAAATATGTCAACTTCTGTATTACATACATATGTATGTATATATATATATATGGGGCGGGGGATGGGGGGCAGAAGTGTAAGTGGATGGGATAGTATCTCACGGGGAGGGGTATCTCTTTCCATGATGGCCGGAAGCCTATTTAGTTCCCACACTTTCGCCTAGCTCAACATTAACGACTGTCCAAGTTTTAAGAAAAAGTATTCCGGTAGCTCAAATGCTGAGCATGCAGAACGACTTCAGCCAAGAGTTGACAAGACGGCGTCACACGGGTTGGCCGGCTTTCTCTTGGATAAAGCCGGTACTGGACAACGTCCACGACCAGAGCCTGCGCACCTCTTTATTCAACTCCACAGTACTACCTGCAAGATGGAGTACAAACTCAGAGTTACCCAAGCCTCCCTTGGGAGACACATGGTCGGCCTCCCGCTTCATAGCCAGTGCGCAAAAAGTCTTCATAACTCGGACATACGTTAGTTGTCCCTGGTGGAAGATGCAGTTGTTTATGTAGACAAGATCAAACATCACTTAATGCGAAGAACGGACAATCGTTAGAGCACAGCGACAGCAATATGGTACCCTAGAGATAAGAAACTACCACGGGGACGACCACCAATACGTTGGTCCGACTCCCTTGCATCCCGCAACAACATTTACGATGCCACAGATGGATGACTTATTCTCCACCTGTCCACCGTGGGCCAAGACGGAGACCGTTGGAAGACAAGTTGGGACCAGCAACGGTGTAACCATCGCTGAAGAACGGGTCATCCAGTAATACGGTACTCAATCGTGTTGTTTTAAAAATATATGTTTTCACATTCAAATACATTGAGTTAAAAACAAATTCCTGATTATCCCGTGCCGCAATTAGACATTGTGTAGAGAAAACAACCAAGGTCGATCATGCAAAACTGTCGTTCAGTTATAAGTGTAAACCGATATAATATTTTGTGGGGTAGGTATTGTGACATACAAGTATAGTTGCTTTTTTCAAAATTTACCTTGATATTAATTTCACAATGAGTGCGAAGTGTACATTTATAGAAATGCAGAAAGTTATCTTTTTTATTATTAAACAGATATCCGCAGGGAATCTAAGATGAGTCATTTATATTGCTATATTCATGACCCAGAGAAACGAACGCAATTGGCGCTTGGTCTGAATAGATCATTCTTTAACTGTTGGATTGGGCAGGAATCAGAGTGCAATCATATCAAGCAAGGTAGGAAAAGGACATTTGACGATTTCGACAGAGATGTCATAAAACGATAGATGTTGAAACTGTTGACTAAAAATCAACTTGTTACTCTGCTGAAACTAAAAATAACATTGCAATCCGACTTCAGTTTTGAAGTTTCTAAAACTACTCTTTGGAAAAATGTAAGAGCCGTCAGCTTCGTGTTCATGAAAACTTCAGGCAGCAGGAATTTTATATGTGAAAAGCCACATTTGATTGCATCTCGGAACAAATGCATGAGACAGATAAGTGAACGGCGTAGGCAAGGCTATAGTATTGTATACTTGGACGAATCCTGGGTCAATGTTCTCCACACCTATGGTAAAGAATGGCAATCCTTTGACGATGAACAGAAAAGACAAGTTCCAAGCAGCAAAGAGCAACACGTTATATTGACGTATGCCGGAAGCAGTGAAAACGGACTTGTCCATGACGCTGAACTTATTTTCAAAACAGAAAGTAATGACGGTAGAGACTACCCCACTGAAATGAATGGACAAATTGTCAGGCACTAGATGACGAATGAACTGCTTCGAATTCTGGCTAGACCGTCATGCCTAGTAATAGATAATGCATCATATCGCAATGCAGTATCAGAGGAAGACAAAGTATCAACTGCATCAAATGTAAAACCTCAAATTAGGACATGGGTAGACAAGGAAAAAGTGAATTTCAACGACACGTATTTCAAGCCAGAGTTGTTGCAGCTTGTGAGGAAGACAAATCAGTCAGAGGTGTATCATATTGACAAAATCATTGCAGAGTACGGTCACACTTCTTTGCGACTAACTGCATATCATACTCATCTAAACCCTACAGAGCTTGTGTGGGCTAAAGTCAAAGAACAAGTTTCCTAACAAAAAGTTTAAAATGTGTGGTGTTGAAGTGCTGACACGTTAGTACATTTCAAAAATAGACATTCAATTCTGGGAGAAGTGTGTTGAACATGTGCTCCAGGAAGAAGTACATTAATGGCAACAAGATGGATTACAATTTGTCTAGCCAGTAACAATTATCAATCTCTTTGAATCTACAGATTATGATGATTACTTAAGGATCCGGATTAATTGACTTGAATGAATTAGCGTATGTTTATCAAAATAATTAGGTGTAAATACAATGGCAACACATATATTTTCAATACTCAGATGCGTTACACAACATAAAATTAAATACGCAGTTGATAAAACTTTGGGAAGTCTAGGCGTGACCGAAGGGCCGTACCAACTGTTGCATATTGGTGCCATTTTTACGATTGTGTATTAAGGGCAACACAAACAACCAATTGATCTATCAAGACATTAAGGAGATGCGCCTATGAACAACATGTGATGAGAAATTAAGCCGCATATTGTAAAATCTTAAATTTAATGTAATTTCTTTGCAAATGTCCTAAAAGATCAAACGAATTCACCGATATGCAAATATCTTAACATCTATGGGCTAAATAATATCAATGTTTTAGCGACATTGATATTCTATGACTGCGTGCGAAAAATCATTTGAATCTGACATTCAGTTTAGTAGAAAATTGCTTCGGGTCTTGTTCATGAATTAAAAAACGGACTATAATTAAACGTGTTTGAAAAGAACAAAAAATCGATCCCCGAGACGGTGACAACAGAAGATCAAAAGAAGCACTCCAAAAGTTCAAAATGTCGGCTGCACAAGTCTCCCACCTGGCGCAGATCAAAAGTCTACTCATAATGTTTGTCCATCACAAGTGGTGAAGACCATTCTCTTTGTTCAGCCGTGTGGGCAGTCTTTTCTCTTGATGTGTCCGCTGAAATGGGTGAGTTGCGCGGTAATTTGGATTAAAGTGAGAAGGACTGCGCCTTTTGTCAACCTCACTCTCTGGTCCTGAGCTACCTTTGGCCAGTAGCAAGATATTTATCGACACGACTGGAGATAGCATAGGATGCAGATGTTTCCTCAGGGTTTACTCCCAAAGCCTTTCACATTACACAGGTATCCAGCAAGGCAGTGGAGGGGGGATGGCATCTAACGTTGTGTGTCGGGCCTTTTCCATAACCAAAAGAGGTCGTAGGGACATCATTCAGCGTGTTAGTGAGTCTGGCATCTCTTCCCGGCTGTGTTAAGTCCATTATAGTAGTGCCTAAATTTCTCACACGCCAAATATGTGAATTTAATCCGTGTGAACTAATCCATGAAAGACGACACATGTTTAAGCGTAGTGCCATTCAGCAGCGGTCCAGAACAGGATAATCGGACGGAATAAAATTACAAATAACCAACGAATTTACCAGTCCAAACGGATAACAACACCACGTTTCCGTGAACACAAGTGTAAGTCGTCGACTAGTGTGAATTCCAGGCTTCATCTTCGTCTTCATACGCTGTGAGAAGTCGACTTGAATTTGATCAAAGAAAGCAGAGGTCATCCTGAGGCTGTCACCTCTATCATAGAGCTTGTCTAGTATTGACACTGGTGATGGCCACGTGTGCTTTCTCTGGTCCTCGTATGTCGGACAATTTTGCAGCAGATGTTCAGGTGTCATTTTCATTGTACCACTGGGGCATTTGTCAGTGGCACCTATCTTCAGTTTATTGAATAGATGGTACCTCAGTCTATTATAGCCTGTACGGAGTCTGAAGACTACCACCTGCTTTCTTATGTTTAACTGGTAATAAGCATGATTTCTCTTTCTGTTTCTTTTTATCTCTCTTCTTTATTAGTCCTGGTTCTGTACACTCTTCAACATACATCCATTATTCTCCTTCTAACCTTCCAGCATTGCAGTGGCAAAGCGATAGTTCTAATTCTTGACGGTAAAGAAATCTATTCAAGTCTACATTGGTATCTTGCTTAATGTCAGCGACGTAAATGCAGCCAGTAAGGGAACTTGGCTAGCTCATCTGATAAAAAGGTGAAGCCTATTACACTGGATCCCCTAAAACTTCATCCTTGATGACAGTGAATGTTCACTGGATTACCTTTATGTTTTCTCGACAACATTATTTCTTCACAAGTTCTGTAATCCCTGCACCAATTATATTTATAAGTGTACATCACACCCTCTCCCCTTTTCTCTCTCTACTTTAGTCTTCTTATTGTTCTATGTTTCAACAGTTAGCCCATAATTCAACCTAATTCGTGAAAAACAAGAATTGATGTGGTCATTTAGGACATTCCAATGTTCACCGTCCATTGCTAGTTAAGGGACAACATCGGGACACAGCCGAGCAAAGCTCACGAACAACTGCACGGCCTGACAAACCACCAACCGTAACGACTAGCGACTTAGCAAACAACAATTGGTTATATTTGGAAAATATGTCAAAGAGACGATTGTAGGAGTATCAGCTTGATCGACTCATTTGTGTGTCCATTAAATAATCAAAATAAAGAAACACTGCAGTCCGAGATGAGGTACTACATACTTTATTGCTAGAGACATCAGCGTTTCTGGGAACTACTTCCTTTCCCCTCTGGCAGGCCATTCCTAGCAGTAAATCAGGTTCAAATTAACAACTGAACTGACTGACTCGAACATGTCGCGACTGGAGAGCGAGCCCTGTGCCTTCTCGTGAACAGTACATGTTCTGGGGTCTTATAATGTTGTAATTATGTTTCCTTGTTATGCCTCTATCTCCTATTTATCTTATCAAACAATTCTCCATTTTGGAATTTAGTTCAAAGAGCTTATTAATTATTTTCTAGTAAGTTCTTGATGCTAGTTGTGGATAAAAGAAGATCAAAGCGAGGTCTGCAGTAGATATGATGTGTTTGTCATATTCTTACATAATCTACATAAATTGTGTAAAAGTTGGAAAAATGAATATCGATTTTGGATATTAAAATTCGAACTATTATTTAAAAACAAAGTATGCCAAGATATCTATTTTTAAACTTTTAAAGGGATGCAACCAAATAACGTAACAAATATTTTAAAATGACAAGAGTTATTTTCTCCTGAATGTTGTTTAAAAAAAAGTCGCAAGACAGAACCGGCCATGGGCGTCTCCCCTCAGTCTATGGGTTATTTAATAGCGCCTAGAAAGAGTAATCTATGGCCCTGCAGCAGATCCACAGGGCTGTACATGTTGCAAATATCCAAGTAGGATGTAAGGTTTTAATTTTCCACACGACCAAATTTCTCTTGCTCGGGGTCGCCTTATTTACATGACGTATGGGGAGGAACGCAGCTCTGACCCCAATCTACCTGTGTAAGGTAGCATCCTTACACTGAGCTGAAACTTGAACCTACACGGAGGCGTCGAAGTCACGGAACGGGCTATACGAGTGGCTGCAAAACACAAACACTAGCTTGGTCCTGCAATTACTAATAGTTGTTGTTGCTTAGATGTTTACCTCAGTAGTTTCTACTGGCGGAGGCGCGCCCATTCCACCCCAGGCCGTAGTCCATTGGGCGATATCAGGACGCATAAACCAGTGCTTGGATGCATGTGTGTTTCTCCGTAGATGAGTACGTTGCGCTGTCTGAAAAAAACTCTACTCATGCGGAACTAGTTGATACAGCAATAAATGAGGCGGTTCGGATAGTATCAGGGTGCCTAAAACCCACCCCCATTGATAAAATATACCCCATAATTGGCATAGCACCGACTGAGATCCGAAGAAGCCTCGCAGCAGAAATCGAACAAGAAAAACAGGAGCACGACCCAAGGCACCCAATATTTGGACATCAGGTACAAAACACAAGACTCAAATCCAGACATAGCTTTCTAAAAACAACAAACCACATACATACAAACCCTGAAAGTCGCCGTATCGAGAGGTGGCACGAATTTGTGCAGGCCCCAGAAATGGAACTTCCGGAGGAACCTGCTCCTGGACATCATCTACCATACACAACATGGACGTTACTGAACAGACTCCGAAATGGTTTATCACAGGTTTATCAAGAGAAATATGAAGCGATGGGGATACACAGAAAATGACACATGTGATTGCGGCGCAATACAGGACCCAGACCACCTGATGATCTGTCCCAACCTCCAGGAAACTTCTTCTTCTTCTTCTTCTTCTTCTTCGTACGCTGTCAGACGTCAACTTGAATTTGTTCGAAGAAAGCAGCTGTCATCCTAAGGCTGTCGACACTGCGATAGAGCTTGTCTAGTGTTGGCACTGGTGATGGCCACATGTGCTTTCTATGGTCCTCGTATGTTGGGCAATTTTGCAGCTGATGTTCAGCGGTAATTTTCCCTGTACCACATGTTAATTCGTCAGTGTCACCTATCTTCAGTTTATTGAATAGATCTCAGTCTGTTGTGACCTGTGCGAAGTCTGAAGACCACGACCTGCTCTTTTCTGTTCAACTGGTAATAAGTATCATTTTTTGTGTAGCCAGTATGTTCTGTTTCCCATTTGGTCATGTATCTGGCACTAATAAACCATTGGGACTCTTCGTAGGTCACACTAGAATCTGGTTGTGGTAGTCTCGCACCTTCTTTTGCCAGTCTGTCTGCCTCCTCGTTGCCTTGGATGTTACAGTGGGATGAAACCCACTGTACCACTACCCTTTATGGTGCGAACTGCTGGCATAGTTGACAGAGTACTGCTCTTAAATCATTAAATTCAGTATTTTTCTGGCTTTTTAGTGATGTATCCACGGCCAGGGCATCTGTAAACAGGACTATCTGGCTTTCATTGCTTTCGCCTGTCAGCATTGCTTTTACTGCAGCCTTGAGTGCCTCTGCCTCCGCTCTGAAATTGCTTGAGAATTTTCCAGTTGCCACTGACAGTGTTATTTTTCTACTATTTGTTAGGCTCAGGAATACCCCTCACCCTCCATTCTGTGTTGTGTTTGTTACAGAACCGTCGGTGTATGCATGGGTCCAGTCCATGATTCGGTAGTTTTCCGCTATGTACCTCAAGGTTATGTCTCTTCTTTCTTTTTCCGTCTGGCTGTTCTTGTTTCCAACACCTGGTATATTTTATACCACCTCCGGAATTATATGCTGCTTCAATGTGGGTTTGCGTACAGTAGGGATGGGTTTTGGTGTTGTTATGGTGTTCATAGGGTCTTCGCTCATCTTTGCTTTGGCTATTTCTGCAAAGTTTCTCAGCTTTAGTTTCCCTTTTCCAAATCTATTTAGTCTCTGATGCATTGGATGGTCTGTCAGTCTTCTGAGTTTCTCTGCTTGCTGCTAGGCTCTGCAGTCTCTTTTGTCGGTCATGGATTGCAGATTTGTAATCTTTTGAAGTTCTACAACTGCCTCCAGGAAACAATGCATTAGGCGCAACATGCTGGATGCAAATGACAAGGCAATCCATGTCACTGAATACAAGATGCAAAATATAATCGTGGTGTTTGAACACGGACATAATTATTATTGGATGAAAAATAGCATTCGTTCTGTGGAAACGTTTGAAGACAAATGCTAATGGTTCTGGGAAACAATTTGAGGACAAATGCTAATGGTTCTGTGCTACAATTATTTGAGGATAAATTGTAATAGTTCTGTGCTACAATTATTTGAGGATAAATGGTAATAGTTCTGTGCTACAATTATTTGAGGATAAATGGTAATAGTTCTGTGCTACAATTATTTGAGGATAAATGGTAATAGTTCTGTGCTACAATTATTTGAGGATAAATGGTAATAGTTCTGTGCTACAATTATTTGAGGATAAATGGTAATAGTTCTGTGCTACCACTATTTGAGGACAAATGGTAATGGTTTTGTGCTACAATTATTTGAGGATAAATGCTAATGGTTTTGTGCTACAATTATTTGAGGATTAAAGGGAAAGGTTATGTTCAACAATTGTAGGACAAATGGTAAGGGTATTGTTCGAAAACTAAAGGATAAACGACAATAGCCCTTTTGCTACGTCGCAAGCCAAAGTGGTCATTGTTGTATACTGCTATTTGAGTATAAGGTCATATTTGTTGCAATGTATCCTAAAGGGTTGTGGCACCATTGTACAACGTTAGTACAGATAATCATGAATTGTTGCAGCAATTTGAGAGCTGGTCGCATTTAGGTAAAAGGTTAGAAATAGGTTTAGGTTTAGGGCTAGGGTTACGGAACATGGTTGTTATTACATCGTCTGACAGCATGGATAATGCCATGCTGCTGTAGAAACTGGATGCTACCCTCCTTATCATGGACCAACGTTGACAGATTCAGAAATTCATTGCTAACACCACCAACAGTTTAAAAGTTTACTATTCTGTGACGTCACTACTTCAATTTCGGTTTTAAAAATATATATTCATTTTGTTTGGGGTGAATTAATACATAAGTACCACATTTTCAGTTGCAGATACTGTTTACTATTTTAAACACACAGATGGGATCAAGATCCTGAGTAGCGCATGAGTTGCAGTGGTCAGCGACCTATAGCTGGCTGACTGCAAGTGTCAGGGCCAGCGAACTAGAGCTGCCAGGACCCTTCTACACCTCCACGCGATGATCCTGGATAACAGGCTGCAGCAGAGCAGACTGGCTAAGGAGAAGGGATCGAAGAGGGAATGCTAACCCGGTCCTCAAAAAATGTTTGCTGAAGTCGGATGTGTTGGACCGAAAGGTGCAAATATCGCAGTCAAGCTGTAAACTACGACATAACACATTCCGTTCTCTGGACTACATTCTGCTACTTAAGCCCTTTCAGGGTATGGTAGCGGAAGATTGAGAACGAACGAAGCCAAGCCAAGCCAAACATACAAATAATTAATTCATGAACATTTTCACATTTTGAATATGTTGGGGCCCACTGCAACATCAGGTGTTGAAAGTAGTTCCCAGGTTGCGAGAAAGTCCAGAAACGCTGTCCAGGTGACCCATATATTTCAAGTCTTTCATCTGTTAGCTGGTAGTCTGGATTGAATGTTTAGGGCACAGGGAATCAGGTAGGTTAAGGTATGGGTGGGTGCCAAGCACACTATTCTGGCTGTAAATGGGCACAAAGATTCGGGGAAATGTAAGTTGTTGTTTGTTGTTGTTGCTATTGCTGTTGTTGCTATTGCTGTTGTTGCTATTGATGTTGTTGCTGTTGTTATTTCTTTGTTACATTTGGGATCGCTGTGGTCGAGAGGTAAGGCACACGTCTCTCAAAGGGATTTTTTTTGTTTTTGGCGTTGGCCTTATTTATCTATTTCCCAAGGCGTGTGTGTGTTACACTGTGGTTTTTATTTTGCGCCTGTCGGTCCAGTGCATCCGACTTCAGCATCCATTTTATGTAAGGGTCTGCTTCCTCCTGCATTTTCTAAGGGTTTGCTTCCCCGGGGTAACGGCCGGTGATGTGATGGGGATCGAACCCAGCACCTTCTGGTTGTGAGCCGTGCCACTTAACCACTAGGCTACGTCGTCCCCTCTCAAAGGGATGAACAGAAACGGCGTGGGTTCGTGTACCGCAGGTTTCAAGTGACCCTGGTCTCAAAGAGGGCCGCCATCATCGCTTCCTTTGGGCAACTTACAGCAACATTGGGAGCATTTATTAAGTTAATCATGTCTATGTTCGACTTCTTCTTCGTTGTGCGTCCTGAATAGGACTTTTTTTTGTAGTTTACAGCAAGGTTGCGACATGTGCGACTTTTGTCCTGGCATGTCAGATTTCAGATGGCTAATTGTTATACCGGGGTTGTCTTTCCATTGCGATCCCCCTTATCTTAACGTTCTATAAGTCGAAGTCTGCGCATTCACTGTGCTGTTGTTACCTCATTCACTGTGCTGCTGTTACCTCATTCATTGTGTTGCTGTTACCTCAATCATTGTGCCACTGTTACCCCATTCACGGTGCCGCTGTTACCTCATTCACGGTGCCGCTGTTGCCTCATTCATTGTGCTGCTGTTACCTCATTCACTGTGCCGCTGTTACCTCATTCACTGTGCTGCTGTTACCTCATTCATTGTGTTGCTGTTACCTCATTTACTGTGCTGCTTGTACCTCATCCAAAAGTGTAGATCCAATATGGAACATAATTACAGAATGGGCGAGAACAATATTAGAAAGATAGAAAAGGAAAAGCTCATATATAATAGATCATACAAATAAGGTGAGTAAGCAAGTCCAGGTAGCAGTAAAAAAGGCAAATACAATGTTAGGTATGATAAAAAGAAATATTAAACATGGGAGCAAGGAAGTGATATTCAAACTGTATAAAGAATTAGTTAGACCTAGAATGTAGTACTTTGTACAAGTGTGGAGTCCTTATGATAGAGGATATATAAACATGCTGGAAAGAATACAAAAAAAGAGCGACAAAGCTGATAGTGGTATTCCAGAATTACCATTATGAGGAACGACTCAGAAAAACCGACCTACAGTGTCTAGAAAAGAGAAGAATTCGAGGTGACAATACAGGTTTATAAGATGATCAGAGAGACGGATAAATTAGACTATAACACGTTTGTTTGTTTTAAATATAACCACCTACAAGAACAAGAGGGCATAGGTACAAATTAACTAAAGAACGGTCTAGATTAGATATTATGAAATATTTTTTTTGTCAGAGAGTAAAATGTTTCTCTATATTACGGTATGTCTCGTTTACACTGTCTTTCCTCCTTTTCCCCGGGCAACCTTTTGCCCTTTGCTTTGTCCCAAGTAAATTGTTCCGTTCATCGAGGTAAACAAACGCCACAATTTTAAGCTGCCATTGAACATAAAATGATAACATTAACACAAAGTTGCACGAAACATCGAATCATTCGTCGAATGTTCTGACCAGAAGAAGCAATTTCAAATGTTTTGGTAAGGTATTGTTTGAATTTGTATTATAATACATTTCACAGGAGCATATTTAAAACAAGATTAAAGCAGGGAGTGTTTTATTATCTGTATGTTGTATGCTAATGTCACTAATGATGCTGTGACTACTACTACTATTACTAGTAGACACAGTCACAGTGAGTCACACTCACAGTAGTACTACTACTGTGTCACACAGTAGTAGTACTACTGTGAGTGTGACTCACTGTCACTCTGACCGTGAGGCATGACTGTGAGAGTAACTTAGTAAGATTGTAAGAAGTAAGTAAGTTGCAATGATATTTAATTTATTATAGACACCATTTGATTATGATTTTTTTTGCGTACCTTCATTTTCATTCATAGGTGTTACTGTAAAACTATCTGCTAAAGTTGCCAACTCGGTGACCGTGGCCGTGGGCATACTGATACTCGATCTACAGCTCTTCACTATACGGACTATACCTGGTGACCTTTCCAAACTTTCCTTAGCCTGATGACACTCGGTGAAAATTAACTGAGTGAACCGATACTAGTACTGCCAAACTCAACAAAGTAAACAAATAAACTACGAATGTAAGTACTAATAAACTATGTACTATGCTATGTAAAATAACAATATAATAATAAATAAGAACAATTAAAATATTCAAATAGACTATAATTACTGCCTATCAGATAATTACAAATGTTATAAAACTGTTATTGTAATATGTCACTTTTGGGTTTTGTAACTAACAAAACCATCTTCACTTGTGACTTAAATTAAGCATATCATACTCATAGTATTCTCACTTGCGTTATATAAAGCATTCAAAGGATTAAATTCACTAAACAAATCATCCTTGTTGCATATAAATTTAATTTAACGCTACTGCATACTACTACTACTGCATACTACTACTACTACTACATACATTCAATAAAACTGTTTTGCCATAAAACACATCCATGAATCTCAATAACTGAAGATTTTACTGAATTAATTGCATTTCATGGTCAACATTAAAATAAATGAAGATTTGCTTTTGTTTGAAGAGCAAAGAAAGTTGCAACTTGGAATACAGTGTACTTCTGATGATCATCCATTATTTGCCATCTCAGAAATGTCTACTTAACTTAACGTCATTATACTGGTTTAGAACGCCCTACAGAGTTGATATAAAAGTCAAAGTAAAGAGACTTGGTATACTTCTAATTGATTCCACTTCACCAATACTAAAAATAACTGAGCATCCAATTTATTTTTAATGCATTAATGGACTCTGCCTCCACCACATCCTGTGATAATATATTCCAAGCATTCACCACTTCCTGACTAAAAAAATATTTCCTAATATCTAATCTGGACCTGTCTACAGAAGAATTGTAAGAGAACATTTCATATACTGAAAAGGTATTGACTGCTTTTGAGAGGATTGACCCGAATTTAGAAAAATGTTCTGTAGTTGATGGATGTGTATTACACCGCATCACATGTTAATCAGAAATTATAAAAGAAAGAAACCATCAATCAATGAAGCAAGCTTTCTTTGTTGTACTTTTATAAACTTCCTTCAACAGGACAAAGCCCAGTACTAGTTTCTTCATCCAACTCTCCACCATCAAATCGAATAAGATTCATTAAACACTTAGATGATGGATCCCTACTTTCTCCTTCGGTTTTCTTTTAATAATAAACTTTGTTTTCTCATGTACATTTGTCAGTCACAAATATTTTTATATAAGAAATATAATTCAGATAAGCTAGCAATGTGAAATTCATATTACTTTACATATGCATTTCACTTAGTTGGTCCTTTTCTACTCCGGAGTGTAGACGTTTCCCAGATAGAATGCCAGATTACTCTATCAACAATCTTTCTTTTGACATGGCTCCAGTGCAGTACTTTGTTCTTTAGAGTCTGTCAAATGTTGTCCTCCCAGTGAACCCTGGGTCATCCCGGAGATCTATATCCCTGACTCTTGGCCCTTCATGCATAATATCTGCAGCAGGTCCACTTCCATTCTGCAGACATTGCCAAACTATTGCAATTGAGACTATTCTATCCGGGTCTGTAGGGACTGGGTTTCAAGATGAGGTTGTATTATCTGGGGGTTGTGGATCTTGTCCCTTCTTGATACTTCTTCCACCTTTTTTAGATACCTAATTTCTGAAGCCTGCAGCTGGCTTCTCTGGGTGTGGCCATTACCCACAACTCACATCCGCAAGTCAGGATTGGCATATAGGTGGAGCAGTATACAGCCGTCTTTGTTTTCTTTTTTGCTAGGATAAAACTTGGTAAACGACATAAACAAGTTTCTTGGCTGCTGCTCTTCTACCAACTAACTCTTCTTTAATGCCTCCCTTCCAGTCTTTTACAGCACCAAGGTATTTGAACTAGTCATATTACTTTCATGTCATTTCTTTTGGTCGAGTGCTAATACATACTAATAAATTATAGTTGAAGCATGTCTTTAGGCTTTTAAATGCACTGATAAGTGAAACAAATTATAGTGATTTGATCTATGGTGATTTTCAATCAATTGTGGTGTACAGCACAGAACCAACGTTGTAACAAGGTATGCTTGTATTTAAAATACTTAATCCTCATTCACCTAAATGCTCCAAAATGAATCATATGCCATCACTGCAGCTGGCCCCCATTAAAGAAAGTCTGTTTTCAAGCATTTGCAATCATTCACTTTTTCACTCGAATGTAACTGTAACTGGTGCATTATAGAAATCTTTTGCAGTGGCTGACTCATCGGGTCTCAGCACAACATTTTAAAAATCAGGTTTACTTACCATTTTTATCCCTAAATCTCAAACAGGCTTCATGGATTCAACCTGTTTCTAAGATTGCCACTTAGAGACAGAATAAGGTCTTTATCAACTCTGATTCGCTGACCCAGAAAAGCCAGCTGAAATCAGATCTGAAAGGTGCAGATATTGCAGCCTCACTGTAAATTATGCCACAGCACCCTTGTCAGGACGAACGCCAAAGAGGAAAAACAAAATCTGTCTCATCACAATACAGCTTAATATTGTATTTATGTAAAATGTGAATATGTCTTATAATTTTGTACAATTTTATTTAGATTGCCAATAATCAGAACATATTGTTTCTTGCTGTCACATACAAGATATGGATAGTGTTTTCATGATGAACCAAGAAATTT
The DNA here is from genome assembly GCA_036924085.1 of Ariolimax columbianus. NCBI lineage: Eukaryota > Metazoa > Mollusca > Gastropoda > Stylommatophora > Arionidae > Ariolimax > Ariolimax columbianus. The sequence goes on from JAVGWX010000005.1 coordinate 34,352,768, forward strand.
GTAGTGAAGACATGAGTGATGTTGCTAATGAGAACAGCAGCAACATTGTAGATATTGTTCTACCACGTCTATGGAAAAGCTGTTGGGATGAAGAGGAGGATGATGTGGATGACTTTACAGAGGAAGAGTTAAAAAGTAAGTTTCACTTGCTACCAATGTGTATTTTCTGTCCATGTGGATCTCTCAATGGGGAATTACAGTTGGGGAAAAGGTCTTGTGTCCGACCACTACTTCGGTACAAGGATGTATGCAAGGGGGATGTCGGTAACAATTTGGAATCATGAGAACAGGACGGCATGGATCGTGTTACATGGAAAGGCATGATTAAGCATGGAATACAGACAAAGAAGAAACTCATAGCTGATAGGCTAACAATTCAACGTTTGAGAAGACACACCACACCATGCAATTTCACAAACGGTCCTGACTTTCCTTGCACAGACTGGAAGACGCTTCTTTGCTGGAATTGGTCTTTCAAGTCACATTCATTGTTGTCATGGATTGTAGTTACATCTCTTTATTTCAAAGCACAATTACTATTGTCTTATAAGACAGAAAGAGCCAATAATGATGGACTTGCTTCCAATGTGTATTTTCTGTCCATGTGGATCCCTGGGCCCTGTATTAAAGAGGAAAGAGTAGACCAGAGCTGGCCATAGCGGCATCTCAAGAACCACCTGTAGCTCTTTGACATATAAATAATATGTGGCTCACGGAGATATGTTGGCCGAGTTAATTTTGATATCACAATTAATGATAATAATGATGATCGCAAGTGTCGTCACTGTATCAAAGTTTGGCTGCTATGGACCTCCAACATTCTCTGTCTCTTGCCTTCATGGTACACTCTGACATACTATTTTTAGTCCATCTCTTGATGTTTCTCTCATACATATAGTGCTGTTTTGTTCTTGCCTGCGTGCCTTCAGCCTTTACCTCCAGTATTGTTTTCAGCAATGTGTTGTGTCGCTTTTAATATCTAAAATATTTGCTTTGCCAAATTTGTATGTCAGTATTTCTATTCCCATTCCTAATCTCGTCAAGACTTGATTTGTTTGCTTTTCTTTCAACGAAATGCAACCAATTTTTCTGTGCTTATACATTTTAAGGACATCTATTTTGTCCATGTTTTCGTAAAGTAATGATTAATATATATAACAGCTGATGGCTCTAGTTTTTAGTTTGTTTGTTATTTGCCTGGACATCAATATCATCTCATGCGTTTTTGGTCATTCCTATTTTCTTCTTCATTACCCTTTCATATTTGCCATCACTTGTTATTATCTTTTCTAAGTAAAAGCAATTGTTTAATTGTCCCAGTTTCTCGACATTTACTATGATGGTTACTGTGGGCTTCATGTCTGTTATGCTGATTATCATATTTTTGGTTTTCCTAATGTTAATGTCCAATCACAATTCATCACTTCTGTTGTTGACTGTCTCCACTAGTTCCTGCAACCCTTGCTCATTTTCAGCCAACAATACTGTGTCATTAGCATATCCCAGATTGTTGATTATTCTTTCACTGATGATTTCCCATGGCATCTCTTCTTCTGTTTGAAAATTCTCTCTCTCTCTCTGCAGATGTTAAAACAGACAATGTGACAACACACACTCCTGTCTCACACCTCTTTTTTATATCAATCAATATAGCTTTGCTATAGCTATTGCCAGATAGGAGGTATGCGTTGATTTCATATTTGCGCCAGGTGGGAGGCTTATGCTGCTGACATGTTGAACTTTTGGAGTGTTTCTTTTATCCGCTCTATCCATCGTCACCGGGGTCGACCTCTTGCTCGTGGCCCTGAAACCTCTGTGCAGTATGACCTCACTGCAGGTTGATCATACTGCACCCTTGTCAAATGTCCACCTCCTCTCTACCCCTAGAGCAATTTTTTAAACAGTTGAATATCCTGTATCGGCTTCATATCATTTTAAATGTGCTTAATATAGTTAAAGCAAAAATCAATCTGGATTTTCAAAATTATATATGTTTTATATACGAGGGGCTTTCACATCATACCAGGACTTTTTGTTCTAGTTCTACCTGAATGGGTTATAGTGTGCTGGGACTACTATCATTAGTTAGGGCATTTGTGTCCTATTACTGCTAGGTGGCCCACTTGCCATAGGCCAGTCACATGGCAAATAAATAAAAATGGCGGAAAACACTGTTAGTGCTTACATGGAACAGCATGTTGTGATGAAGTTTCTTGTCAAAGAAAATTTACAGAAGACTGCGATTACAATACGACATCCCAGGATGTTCAGTCTTGAGCTGCTCTTCCTGTCTTTCTAGCTGAGCTACAGAGACTGAAGTTCATTTTCACAGTTTTTTCTCAAGGTGTTTCTTGGTCTACCTCTCTTCCCCATTGATTCCATGTCTAGGTCTCTGCCCACGTTTGATGGTGCTTTCCATAACATGTGTCCTATCCAACCCCATTTCCTACATTTGATCTGTTCCTCTAGTGGTTGTTGTTGACCCCATTCCCACAGGTCTTTGTTCCTCACCATGTCTTCATTCCTCACCATGTCTTCATTCCTCACCATGTCTTCATTCCTCACCATGTCTTCATTCCTCACCATGTCTTTGTTCTTCACCATGTCTTCATTCCTCACCATGTCTTCATTCCTCACCATGTCTTCATTCCTCACCATGTCTTCATTCCTCACCATGTCTTTGTTCCTCACCATGTCTTGCCAGCCTATACCCATTATCCTCAATAGACATGTATTGACTGGAGTTTTCTCTGTATTGTTTTGCTTGCAATGGACAACTATCATTAATTAGTATGCCGCATTTAGTTCATTCTGTAAAAGATGACTGGACAGTGGTGCATTCGACTGGTGTCCTGATCATGTTTGTTTTTTTTAAAATATGTTATACGAAAAACTAGGTAAGGCAGGTTTTAATACAAAACAAACACTACTGGAGCACATTAGTGCCATGGTGGAGCTTCTAGCAAGGACGTCAATTGCAGTAGGAGACTCATGCTTCTAATAGATTGATATGATGAATGTATAGTTCAGAGTAGTAAGGAATGAAAGATGTACGGCAAACACAGATCTGTAACAAAAAAAACAACAGAACCACTACATTGGGAGATAGAGGAGAAAAAGTAGAAACATGTAGGATGTATTCTCAGAAAGAATTCCAGCAATATAATTACACATGCACTGGTTTGGAACCCACAAGGAAAGAAAAGAGTAGGGAGATCAACGGGCACCTAGTGAAGAACAGCGAAAGAGGAGGTCATTGCAGTTGGAGTCTCGTGGGTAGAATTCATGTTGACACCTCAGAATAGGAGCAGATAGAGGTCATCCAGATAATGACATAAAGACATATTTAAGGGCCTTACCAAGACCCTTCAATCAGCATCCCTTGAAACAAGCTTCACTAATGAATCTTGGCTAAGAAAATATGGTCGCGGTGGGAGGCTATCGATGTGAATGTTTGGCAATATTAAAGGCATTGGAAAAGAAACTAAATGCATTGGAGAATAAGTGTCTTAGAAAACTGTTGAACATTGGCTGGGAGGAAGTTCATGACCAACAAAACAATTAGAGAACTCACCAACTAACAATATGTTTCATCTCTCATCAGGAAAAAATGGTGATCATTCATCAGACATGTTCTGAAAAAGGGCATCGACAGACTCCCTCTGCAAGCATTTATGTGGTCACCATTTGGCAGCAGGAAAAGAGGAAGGCTGAAAGAAACTTCACACAGAACAATTGTCAAAGAGGGTTCTACTATGGGCTTGAGCAACATACTGAACTAAAAAGAGTGACATCACACAGACCAGACTGGAGAGCACTTGTATCTGCCTTATGTACTATGTATGGTACATAAAGAAAATTGATGATGAGTGGTAAGCAAACCTGGTACCCCAAAAAAATCAGCTGAAATCAGATGTGTCAGGTCCAAATGTGCAGATATCGCAGCCATGCTGATACTACGAAACAGCATCCATTTTAGGACGAACGCCGAAGAAGATCTAAAACAAATTGCAACAGAAATCTCCAATGCATTGCTTGTATTGTCTACCTGACACGTGTAAATGAGTTACTTGTATTTTGTATTAAATATTATCAACATTTGATTTGTAAATGTTTTAGATGATCCTGCAAAGCGAATTCTGTGGGCAGCAGAGAATAATCATTTAGATACTGTCAGTGAACTTTTGACCTCTGAACCCAAGCTGATTGGCTCCCAAGACAACGACCTGTACACTCCACTTCACAGAGCTTCGTACAACAATCATGAAGAAATGGCAAAGGTGAGCCTGGGTCTTTTAACAAATGTGTATTGTTTTGTAAAAATTAAGCATGGTTATTCCACCCATGATATATGGCTGCGAGGTATTGAACCAACAAACAGCAGATGTAGAGAAGCCCACAGTTGCTCAAAGAACATTTTTTTTGTGTTCGCCTTATTTTTCTAATCCCCAAGGCAGTGTGCGTTGCACTCTGGTTTTTATTTTGCACCTGTCGGCCTAGTGCATCCGACTTCATGCATTTTATGTAAGGGTCTGCTTCCTCCTGCATTTTCTAAGGGTAACGGCCAGTGCGGTGATGGGGATCAAACCCAGCACCTTCTGGTTGTGAGCCGTGTCTCTTAACCACTAGCCCACGCCGTCCTATAAAAAGAACATTGACAGTCTCTACGTGATCAGATTCACAACATAGACATGTGTCCGAGTGGTCTGTCGGGGTCTTTGTGTATGAGAACGACAAGAATAGTACCACTGCCTCACAGAGAGCTTGTCATAAGAGGCGACTAACTGTGTGACATGGCATCACTTCGGCCATGGTTAGGTGGTTTGTTTAGAACAACATAGATGGAGCCTAACAGGCTGCAGATCTACTATGCTCTGGTGTTTGAGTCTATTGAGATGGACTCATGCATCAGTTAACCACCCTCCGTAAGCACTTGTCCCAACGCAGCTGAGTATTAAACTGCTCAAGCCTAGCTCGCTAAGCAGGAAACCCTTCTCGCGGCTACATCCAGCTCACACCAAAGCTGGGAACTGCATATGGGCATCTGCCCCTGTAGAAGTACAGGCCGACTAAGACTAAGAACTAAGATATAAGACAGGGAATTGCCTGCAAGGATATCATAGATGCTACATTATTTTTAAAAAGCAGATGGGCAGGATTTGTGGTATATATGCTGGACAACAGATGGTCGCGAAAGGTGACATCTTGGTGGCCTTACATCTTTAAGAGCCTACGCGGACATCCACACATGAGATGGAGAGACAGCCTAAGTAAAACCTTTGGTCTGACATGACACTCCAGGGCAAAAGACTGCATTCAGTTCAAACATTTGGCTACCTGGCATCAAACACTTCCTTTGTCTGATTGAATACCAGGATTACAGACAGAAAAAAATAAGCCATCTCTTTGATGAAATGAAAAGATAAAGGTAGTCCCATAGCAGCCACTGCTGTCTGGGCTTTTTTGTGGCTCTCAGTCCCTTCCGCATCTTTTTTAATCCGGAGTTAGCTGATCTATCTATCCTGTCAAACATTTTCTACTGCCTTGATATGTGCTCCGAAGGTGTTACTGTGTCCTACATGCATGAGGACAGGTATGACACCAGGCCTATGGGTCTAAGGCATTCTGTTGTTCATCCATCGTAATCGATGAGGACCACTTTGTCAGCATTTACTGTAAACTGTTCTCATGAGTTTGAAGATGGCAAAATAAGCTAATCTGAGCCTTAAATTGTCTGTTGCACTTTGTACAGGGAAAGAAGACACCTTATTCCTCTGGGATTGAAGAAGGGTTGATGTGAGTTGATTTGCGGAGTGATCGTCTCTTCATGCCTCATGTCTCAGCAATAGTGATGCGCCAGTCTGTGATATTGGTGGTGATTTTTTCCCAGTCATCGTGGTTAATACCGCACTGGATCGGTCATCTCTTTATTGTGTCCTTGTACCTTTTCTGCTGCCCACCGCTTGCTCTCGTCATTTTGGTTAAAAAAAAAGGCATTGTACTGATTTAATGTACTATGGTAAGCTATCAACATGTTATGGTAAATTGCTATGTTAGACCACAGTTACATGAACCCTGAGCATTGGCCAAACAACTCTAAGGCTAGAGAATTACCCTTTTTCAGAATGAATATCATGAACGCTCTTTAGAGTTTTGATTATTGTTTTTATCCTTGTTTCGGCACTCAAGTTTTGTGCATCCTATATATTACATACAAATTCATTTATATATTTATCACTGCGTACGAAGAAGATTTATATATTTATCAAACCTTTTTCCTAGCTTCTCTTGTCATATGGTGCAGATGTGGCTGGTCGGACAGCAGATGGATGGCAGCCACTTCATAGTGCAGCAAGATGGAACTCCGTAGAAACTGCACAGGTCCTGATTAACTGTGGTGCCGATGTCAATGCAACTACAAACGGTGGACTGACTCCTTTACACATGGCCGCATCAGAGCCAGAAAATGGTCAAATGTTGGAGTTACTTTTGACAGACCCCTGCATTGACACTAGCATAAAGTCCAAAGCGGGAGAAACAGCCATGGACATTTGTCAGCGATGCAGTCCACATTACAAATTATTTGACTTAATAGAAGATAGTGTCAATGTTTTAAATGAATCATCCTGATGTTTCAAATTCATTTTACATTATGTTGTTCAAAGTCCATCGTAATCAATGTGGTCCACTTTGTCAGCATTGACTGTTCACATGAGGTCAAAGATGGCTATATAAACCAATTTGAACACTAAATTTTGTGCAGCACTTAGTACAAGGAAATAGGACGCTCCCTTCCACCAGAGTGGAGAATTTTTTTCACACAGTCCATAAGAGTGCAAATGATGCAGGCACCAACTATCAAATGCACTTCCATTGTGTCCTTCATTAATAGACAGCAACGTAATGACCATGAAATTAAAACAATGACTTTTATTTTAGTGAAGGAGAGTTGCATATATCAGCTTCACTCTCTCATCATCAACTACCCTGATTCAGGCAAAACAACTGAGAGCATAAGAGTATGCATATTTTTCTTTAGGTTTTCTCTTGAAGCCTTTCCTGCGATTAGATATCCCACAAGGCAGTGAGGGTAGAAATAGAACTACTGAGGTCACAAGCTTTAACTCAATTGTATCATATATGTATAATTCGGGATGCCTGAAACCCACAAGAGGCATTGGGGATATTTCAACCAAATTGTGATTATGTACGCAAACCAAAGACAAAGTTAGAAGCAGTTTTGTTTATGGAAACAAACTAGTCATCAATAATTCGTTACCTAAATTCATATGCGGAATGCGTCTTGAAAATGCACATAGCTCTCTATCATCAGCAAAAGTCATGCTGGCAGCATCATAAATTTTTAGAAAAGAAAGTACATAACTACATTAGTACTAACATGACATGATATGAAATATAGAGGGTTCTTTTTAGTGAACATTGGTGTGGAATATCATCATAGGCATCACAGTCTCTAGACCATGCACATGGCATCCTATGAGTAGCTTCTTCAGGGCGCAGAATATGGAGACCTTGGGCTGCCCCAACTGCAGAATCCCCCTCTCGGCTTCACTGGTATAATCCAAAGGAATGCAAGGCATGACAATTTGGCATCAGTACAGCTGCAGGAGCAGCCAGAATGAGTTCATTTTTTGAAACCATCCACCTTAGGTGCTACCACTCCGAATTTTCTGTCTGGGTTTACTCCCATATCCCTACCCTCTCCCAAGATTTTAACAAGGCAGTGGAATCGTTGCCTGCAAATGCTAGTTACTTGAGACATACGCTGATACTCTCATCGTCCCAGGATCAGTCAACACTCCCTGGCACTTGTGGGTTTAAAATCAGAGTTTCCCCTCTCCTAAGTGATCTGCCTGAGCAGGTTAACGAGCTTCGTCTACATAGGTTTAGAGTCAGAGTTTACCTTCTCTTAGATTGGCTGCCAACCAAGGCCTTATATTCCCGCCCAGTTATACCACCGGGTACTCGGTCTCACCCCACAACAGGCTCTGTTAGAAACAGAAACAACAATAGGAGCACTGTATGAAGCATAGCAAAAAACCAAGAGAAGTGGACAGAGTTTGTTCTGGCCTTGAAAGGAACAATTAGGCATCGTCAGTCATCGGCCAAGGATTCAATAAGATGTATCAATGGTCTTATAGAAATTTAGTTCACTAATGTTTTAATTCATTCAGGACTTTTTTTGTTCTGCCACACAATATCACTTGCTTGTGACATATTGATTTTCAGTCTGCAGCCTTCCCAGTCTTAAATGGGATCAAATAGAACTGTGTGCTGGCCCTAGACCTCTTTAGCATTTTTTTTTATGCTATCTTTTCTGATATAACACATGATCGTGACACTGGCATACATATCAGATAGAGAACGAATAGACATCTGTTCAATCTAAGATGCCTATCAAAAGTGAAAGAAGCAACGATGATAATATCCTCTTTGCTGATGGCTGCGCCATTAACATATGCTTATAATAGGACATGCAGTTTATCGTGGATGAATTTTAAACTGTGTGCGCTAACTTTAGTCAACACAAAGAAAACAGATGTTTCTTCTTGCTTCCGGAAATCCCTACCATGAATCAAATATCAGCATCACCCTAAGTAACTGTTGTACAGTGAGCTCATAACATGCAAGTGCTCATTGGAGGAGAGAGAAGGAATGATAAAGACTCTCTGAAAGTTTCTCCATTGATTTCACTGCCTGAGAGCTGTTTACTCCGAAACGCTCAACTGCCATCACACATGGTGCTCGCATCGTCGAGAAGAAAACTGCTACTGAGGCACAATAAAACAAGCTGCACAAAAGGACAGAATGCAAGGCAGTCCAGTTACTAACACTGTCCATGTGTGCCCAACATGCAGTAGAGTTTGTCATGTTCTAATCAGACTAGTCATTTGCGGTCACATCTGAATACATATGTCTGACTGTCACCATCTTCGCTTGCGATGGGCAACTATTAATTAATCTTCAGTAATAACTTAATGTGTTTATACTGGTTTAGAAGACTCTACAGAGACTATATACAACCAGTTTAATTTGCATTTCCTTGCTCTAAAAGCTATGCGCATCCAATCTACTGTTAAATGCATTAATTGTCCACTACTTCCTGTGGCAATGCATTCCAAACATTCACCGCTCTCTGACTAAAAAAATATTTCCAATATCTAATCTGGACCTTTCTTTAGTTAAGTTGTAGTTATGCCCTCTTGTTCTTGTAGATGGTTGTATTTTCAAAAGAACTTGTTATAGTCTAATTTATCCTTTCCTATGATTATCTTATAAACGTGTATTAAATCACCTCGAATTCTTCTCTTTTCTAGGTACTGTAGGCCGGTTTTCCCTGAGTCTTACCCCATAACAGTAATTCTGGAATCCCACTATCAGTTTTGTTTCTCTTCTTTGTATCCTTTCCAGCATGTTTATAACTCCTTACCTGTACACAGTACTCCAATCTAGGTCTAACCAATGCTTTATACAGTTTGACAATCACTTCCTTGCTCCTTTGTTTAATATTTCTTTCTATCATATCTAACATTGCATTTGCCTTTTTCACTGCTACCTAGACTTGCTCACTCACTTTACCTGTATGATCTATTATAATCCCTAGGTCCCTTTCCTTTTCTATCATTCTAATATTGTTCTCGCCCATTCTGTAAATATGTTCCATATTGTCTACCCATGTGGATGACTGTACATTTATCTATATTAAACTCCATTTGCCAGCTCAAAGACCATTCTTGTATTTTATCTAAATCTGATCTCAATATATCTACTTCTGCTTTAGATGAGACACTCCTGCATAGTTTTATGTCATCCGCAAATGTTGCAATCATGGATTCGATATCAATGTCCAAATCGTTTATATATATCAAGAATAAAATTGTATGTGTTTCATAAACATCACATATTGTATACTCAATTATCCAATAATGAATAGAATGGAATAAAGATATTTAATATGTGCTGATGTAATTGTTGAATGCCCAAAGTGAGTAAGGTTACTTTTATATGTGCCCCGAATAGAGCGTTAGGTGGTGGGTTGAAGTAGCTTTCCCTCCCCACATTCTGAGCATGCAGTTGAAGGTAGACTGAGGTCCTCCAAGCGGTTGTGCTATGCTTGGTTTCATCTGCATGTCGCTCACTACTACATGGATCACATCAATCCACCGCATTAGTCAGACTCCCATAAAACAGTTTCTGGGGAGAACTGCCTGGACGTGAGATAGGTGTCTTGGCCAGTATATTTTTCCTGATCCTGAATAACATGTCCGATCATTGTTTTGCCTCACCAGATATTAGTCGTCTTTACCCATGTGTGGATGTAGCTATATGTGAATGAGATCACAGGGACATCGATTTTGTTTGTGTTTTCTGTCCACTTCTGTCTTTTAGCGTTGTGCAGGGGCTTAAGTTTTGTCTGTCCGGGTCCAAGTGGGTTGTCATAAACCTGTGGCATTGCAGAATCACTCATTTATCCATCTGAAAAAGGCCTCCCTCATACTTTGTAGGTACATCGTTTTGCATTGTAAGCCATCAGGGGAAATTGAACAGGGTGCATTCTCGTGGACATGACATGACCATCATATTTCCTGTCTGGTAGTACTGGGGGGGGGGGGGGGGGGGGGGGGGGGGGGTTGTTGTTGTTGAATGCCCACAAGTGCAAAAAAAGGGCAAAGGCAGCCGCCCATCGTAGACGATGATGGCATAATTAATTTTGCTAGCGCTATTTTTAGTAAGGATTAACTGTGCTACTTTTTATCCTCACTCTCTCGTCTCGTGCTGCCTTACCCCAGTGGCAAGTCAAGGACAAGACGACTAGGGGGCGACTATGAGATGGAGTGGACTCCGCATCAAGCACTCGTGAAAAAGACAGTGGAGTCCGGAGTCGAACCCACACCACCTGATCACGAGGCAGACGGCTTAACCACTTCGCCACGGAATCCCCACAATGAATAGGATTACTCTTTTGTTCGCCCTAAAAAAATACGTTAAGTGGCGAGTTGTCGTAGCTTTCCTCACATCCCAAACGTGCTGTTGAAGGTGGACCCGGGTCCTCCAGGTGGTTGTGCTATATTTGGTTTCATCTGCGTGTCGCTCACTATTATGGGGATCACATCAATTGCTTACCTTTGTTAGTCAGGCTGCCATGAAAACAGCCCATTTCTAGGAAGGGCTACGAGGACGCCAAGACAAGGGTTTTATACAGTATGTTTTGCCTCCCCTTTCTTCTGCATTCGTTCTCAATCTTGAACAGGGTTTCACAAGTAGCAGGATGTAGTCTGGAGAACGGAACACGCGTTGTGTCATTAGGTTTACAGCTTGACTGCGATATTTACACCTTTTGGTGAGACACATCCGTCTTCGGCAGTGGGATGTTTTGCCTGAACCTGACTAACGTGTCTGATCAGTATATTTTACCTGACCAGGGGTTAGTCTTCCTTCCCCAGGAGAAGGAGTAGTTCCAAAAATATTTTGAATGTAGTCATTCCAGTCTAGCTCACCTAGTAACCTCTCTCAAACTCTTATTTCACAAGTAGAAACACATGTAACCATCTTATCATAGTTCCCTCTCAGTGGAGCATGTAGTCTAGTTGACAGTTAGCTGGCTTCCTAAAACTAGGATTACAGCGCATCAAGTGTTGAAATCATGGATGAACAGAAAAAAATCAGGGCATGGTTCGTTTCTGGTACCACCACGCCTCCAGTCAACCCAGATGTAAATGGGTACCTGACATATGAGTTGGGGAAGGTATAAACAGCAAGGAAGGGAACTGGCCAACCCATCTCACATAGGCTGCAGTAATCCATGAAAAGTTTTCATTCCCGACGGCAATTGTTGCTATGGAACTGACCTTTACCTCTCAGATTCTCTCCACCATGTATTTGGAAGTTTATCTCCCTTTCTCTTCTCTTGAGGGTTCTATGAATTGCATGTCTAGCTATGTTGGACAGTGCCTTCCTCAGCAAACATCTAGCCTCATTTTCTTCAGTTAATTTGTTGTTCCAGTAGCTATTGCTGGCTTCTTTCCCACATGTCTTCATCCCTCCCTATGTCCTGCCACTTCTTCCTCTTACTAATCGACCCCTGTACTTCTACAGGGGCAGATGCACATGTGCAGGTCCCAGCTCTAAAATGATTTGGATGTAGCCAGGAGGATTTCTTGCTTAGCAGGCTAAGCTCGAGCAGCTTATTACTCCGCTGCGTTGGAACAAGTGCCTCGTAGGGTGATAAACTGATGAGTGAGGAGTCCATCTTTTGAGGACGACACAGGCCGATGATCGGCAAGATTTATGTTAGCGATCTATCGGCCCTGAGAAAGAATGTTTCTGTATGGCTAACTCAAAATAGTATCAGCCAATCAAATGACCTCTTTCATTTCTTGCGCATTTAAATGGTAGCCCCTTTTAAAGTTTTCACAGGAGTTTGAGAATTATATTGAATTTATTTGGTTTGTTGAAAATGAGATATTGGGTGATTCAGATTTAAATGATGTTTCTGTGTTAGATGTTACTGACAGTGATATAAATGACAGTGAAAATAGTTAGTAGACAGCAGTCTCCAAGAATATTTATACATTTCTATATGTATTCCTAATTATATTATTTACGTTTTTATTCTCAAAAACATCACCCTTGCCCTCTTTTTATTTCTTAGAAATGGCTCCGTCTCCAAAGGGTTATTTGACTCAAACATTAGAGCAAAGTAGATCCACAGCCTGTTAGGCACCATCTATGCTGCTCTAAGCAAACCATCTAACCATGGCAGGTGTTTGTCATGTCACACTGTCCTGCCACTATACACCCATTATTCATAGGCATCTGTTAACGGACTGAAGACTTTGTTGTTTCGACTCAATACAACAACACCGACTTAATACTGGCATTGCATATTCTAACGTTGTTGTGAATCTTGATTTCTCTTCTTTCGTTCACTTGAAAATGTCTATATCTGCAAGTTTGTCTCTTGCATAAGCAAGTCTTTTGTAGTTCACATATAGGTACATCAAGTTTCTCATTACCATTGTTTTCATGGGCTTGTCTCTGTATATCATATTCAGGGCAGTTCTGTAGTATGTGCTCTGCAGTCTGGGGTGCCATCCACATCACTGACTTTAAAGCTTTAATTTTGTGGACACGTGAGTGATGAGTTAGTTATGTCCTGTTCTAAGACTTAGCGTCTTTATACTGGTTTAAAAGACTGCAGTCTATATACAACCAGTTTCTTGGAGGGTGGTTTAACCGATGTACGAGTCCATATTAATAGACTCAAACACTAGAGCTAAGAAGACCCACAGCCAGTTAGGCATCATGTACAAGGGGCTTGTCATAAGTCTTTACCATGACCATGGAGTAGGAGGAGAAAGTTGAAACTTGGCACAGTGCTTATTCCTTCTCAATGTAGCCACCACCTGAATTTATATATTTCTGCCATCTCTGTGTGACCTTGAAAAGACCTTCAGAATAAAGTAACCTATTTTTCAAACTAACCCAGTTATCACAAGCAGTATGACATCTTTGTCATTGTCAAAATGATTTCCTTTCAGCTGTTTTTTAAGTTTTGGGAAAAGAATCCCATAAAGCAAAGCTTGTGCTGCAAACAGCCAACAATTTGAATATTGAAATTTTTCCACACACATCATATTCTCCAGATTTAGCTCCATCAGACTTTTTCTTTTCCCAAAACTTAAAAAACAGCTGAAAGGAAATCATTTTAACAGTGACGAAGATGTCATACTGGCTTGTGATAACTGGGTTAGTTTGAAAAATAGGTTACCCGGGTACTTTATTCTGAAGGTATTTTCAAGGTCACACACAGATGCAGAAATGTATAAATTCAGATGGTGGCTACATTGAGAAGGAATAAGCTCTGTGCCAAATTTCAACGTTCTCCTCCTACTCCTTCATGGTCAGGGTAAAGACCTATGACAATCCCCTTGTATGTACATATGTATTGTATTATTGTCTTGCAAAAATGATCTGCCTTAACAGCTATTATTTGCTTACATGGCATAGTAAAGGAAGGGGTTCTGCCAACCCCTCAGAAATACATTCCTCCCCCCCTCCCACCTACTCAAATCTTATCCATTGGTAGTGTACTTATTGAGCGGCTGATCAGCGCAGTGGTAGAGGACTCGCTTTTCGTGGCAAAGGCACGAGGTGCAACTCCCACCACCGCCAGCTCATCAACCCAGCTGTAAATCGTAACCTAACTTAATATTTAGGGAAAGAATAGCCAGTGAGGAAGGGTACTGGCCAGCCCACCTCACAAGCTGAGGTTTAGTATACTGAAGCCTCTAACACTTCATTCCTGACCAGCGGTTACGTCTGCTGAAGGACATCCTTTACATTTAGTGTACTTCAATCCAGTTATTGAAGCGTTACTGATATTAGTATCGCCAGGAATAAAACTAGTAATGTCCATATGTGGTTTCTCTGCTCCCTCGTATGTTGAACCAAGGCAACGAGAAGGCAGACAGACTGGCGAAAGAAGGTGGGTGGTTACCACAATCATATTCTAGTGTGACCTAGAAAGAGACGATAAGGTTTATTAGGACCAGATACATGGACAAATGGGAAACAGAGCATACTGGCTACACATAAAATGATGTCTATTACCAGTTGAACAGGGGGAGATAAACTAACGTCTGGTCAGGCAAAATATACTGGCCAAGACCCTCACCTTGGCTTCCTAGTAGCCCTCCCTGGAAACGGGCTGTTTTCATGGGAGCCTGGCTAACCAGGTGAGGGATCAACGTTATCCACATAGTAGTGATACACAGATGAAGCCAAGCTTTGCACAACCGCCTCACAGAAGAGAGCAGGTGGTGGTCTTCAGACTCCGCATAGGCCACAACAGACTTAGGTAGCATCTATTCAATAAACTGAAGATAGGTGCTACTGACGAACGCATCTGTAGTACAGGGAAAATTGCGCGACATACGAGGAACAGAGAAAGCACATGTGGCCATCACCAGTGCCAAGACTAGACACGCTCTATGGCAGTGTTGACAGCCTCAGGATGACCGCTGCTTTCTTCAAACAAACTCAAGTTGACATCTGACAGCGTACGAAGAAGTATGTTGACATTTTACCAATGCCTCAGCTACACACATCTGTAGTTTCTATCATCAGTTTGTTGAGTAGATGACATTTAAAAATATTGATAACAGAGCCACGTACACCATAACACACTGAAAAGTACATGTGATTGTTATACAGGGAATCCCCCTGAAAGAGCTGTTAGTTTGAAGGCGGTGCTCGACTTCATCGCAGCAGGCCTCCCCATATGGCTCTGCCTCTCTCTGCAGAATGGTATGCCACCTGCCGAGAGCACTGCACAAAGCACGCACCCCGTAGCTCCAGGGATATCCTGCAAAAATTGTCATCCTGGAGAGACCGCCACAGCTCAACATTGAACTCCAACCATCTGAATGGCAAACGGATTAACCACTTCGCCACGGAGACCCACAGTGTTTTGTGCCTCATGGCACAGTGCATCTGACTTCAGCACACATTTAAAGAATTGGTTTATGTCTCATATGGGTATGACATTGCTCTTTCAAGAATAAGTTTTGGTTGTGAGTCATTTCATCATACAGCTTTCCCTTCTCTCCTCTCCCCTGTGATACTGACCTCCAGAGTGGGAACCAGGGCCCCTTACTACTGCCTACTTAACATCTTTATAATGGTTTAGACAACTGTATAGTCTGCATACAACCAGCTTCTTTTACATTCACTTGATCTACAAATACCTATATGCATCCAATCTATTCTTGAATGCATTAATTGACCCTAACTCCACTATTTCCTGTGGTAATGCATTCCAAGCATTCACCACTCTCTAACTAAAAAAAATATTTTCTAGTATCTAATCTGGACCTTTCTTTAAAAATGTTGTGGCTGTGCCCTCTTGTTCATGTAGGCAGTTGTATTTTTAAAAACTTGCTATAGTCTAATTTATCCTTTCCATTGATTATCATATAAACCTGTATTAAATCACATTGAATTCTCTTTTCTAAACACTGTAGGCCAGTTACGAGTCTTTCCTCATAACTATAATTCTGAAATCCTACTATCAGTTGGTGCTCTTCTTTGTATCCTTTCCAGCATGTTTATATTCCCTCTATGATATAGACTCCACAACTGTACACAGTACTCCAATCTAGGTCTAACTAAAGCTTTATACAGTTTGACTATCACTTCCTTTCTCCTATCTTCATTATTTCTTTTTATCATACCTAACATTACATTTGCTTTTTGCACAGCTACCTGGATTTGCTAACTCATCTTAACTATTTAATCTATTATAGCTCCTAAGTCCTTTTCCATCTTTCTAATATTGTTCTCTCCCATATAATAGAATCACTGCACTTCCTATATATGTCATAAAAGACAACAAAGGAGAGTTTTGTAGCAGTGTCCCTATACAACAGCTGGACAAAATTAGACACCAATTATAACAAAGAATTTAATAGAATAATTTTGTTTATTTGTGTAATGATAAATGTTTTGCTTCCATGATGCTTTCAACACTATCACACCCGTATGACTAACATAAAGAAACTACAGTTAAAATGTTAAATGAAGATTTCATGTTCTGAAAGAAATCAAATTGCACACATCTCAAAAGTCATTTACGTACAATTTTTGGATAAAATTTCACATAAACCATGAAACAAAAGGGCAACATTAATGAATGGAATATCAGTATGACAAAGTTACTGAATGGAATACAAGTGTAAAAAAAAACTCACTTTCCACTATAAGAAATGTCCCAGATATTCCAAGTTCCAGAGCTCTTTAGACTTTAGGGCTGATAGAACATACAACAGATCATCAGATTTTTATGGAGAACCACAATTAGCCTATCCCCAAAAATGGTATTTGATGATGAAGAATAAATATTTCTGCAATGGTGACTTGCGTCTTGGTTGTGTATACAAAAGCAGATAATAGATAGACATTTAAAATATGTAACGCTTCGAACTTTGATTTAGAAATGCAGTTAAACGGTGATACAAGGGTTAACTGTGTATGCTATATGAAGAAGTTTTAGTTATCTGCCACAATTTGAAATAAACAATTGTAAATGCACAGACATACACAAACATGCTGTGACAACAGTTGCAGCCAAGCTGGTGTCCATCCCCTCATCCGAGCACGGTGTGTGATAGAGCGAAACTCAGCCATCCTGTTGGCAGACACAGTTAGACTCTGCTGCTGGTAGAGAATAGTGCTAACAATCCTGCGGCTGCTCCAACTGATAGTGAATAATTACTTTGACAAGTTAAGGTTTATATGGATTGAGTTACAGCTGGCTAGTTGTGTTTTTTGTGTAGTCAATGGCACGTTTCCTTAAAATCAGATATGTAGATAAATCGTTCAACATTTTTATTTTATATCAAGGAGGAACCTTTGAAATAATTATCTCTCGGGGAACGTCTTGAAATAATTATCATGTCCCAGGGAACACCTTGAAATAATTGTCATGTCTTGGGAATACCTTTAAATAATTGTCATGTCTCAGAGAACACCTAGAAATAATCTTAAAATGATTGTCACGTTTCAGAGAACACCTTGAAATAATTATCAGGTCTCAGGGAACACCTTGAAATAATTTTCAGGTCATTGATTTAGCATCAAAATTAATTTTTCTACAGATCAACAAACAAAATTGTGATCAGTATGTTGTGCTGTTCAAAGCTACTCATGCTTGGTTAGCTCTTGACATTTCTTTGGTAATTGTTACAGTGGCTCTTCTTATATCCCGAGGTGTACTCGAGAATGTAGACTGGGGTCCTCCTGACTGTATTGCAATGTGATGCAATTTTTGCCCAACTAACAGTCTGTTTGTTTCGATTTTCAACTGCCAAGTGTTCTTTCGCGAGCACTGCTTGGACCAGGGAAGGCTTGTAATTTGCTAAATTCGAAACACCATTGTTTTGCACTTTCGTTTGTTAATTTCTTGAGAGGCGAGCATCTCATCTCCCAACTGTAGCAAACTTGCATCCGACTTCAGCACTATTTTGTATGGGCTTGCTTCTCATATGGGCACTACAATGCTGAATCCGAACATACGCATCTTTTGGTTGTGGGCTGTGCCACTAACCACTTCACTACGCTCTCTCGCTCCTCCACCACTTCCAAATATAAGGTAATTGGGGGGGGGGGGGGAACGTGAGTGGTCTCGAGAAGGTGTCAGCGCTGTGTGCTAGTTCGTATCATGGCAGTGAACAGGATTTTCACGTGGATATTCTGGTAAAAATTCCCCGATTTCTGGGTAGTGAGATCGGACTCCAGTGTTTAGCACGTTAAAAATCAGGCAGTAAGAAACCAAAAAGAGTATGCTCAACAGTCACTGCCCGGAAAAAATTCAAAGGTTCTAGTTACAAATCTGCCCAAATTATCTGTACCTTCCCCCTGGGCATGGTAAGGCACAGGAAGTTTTAAAACACCTACTACGTATAGCCACAGCCTTCGGCTACCTGGCAACAGACATTAACATGTCTGTTTGAACACCATGATTCCAAGCAAGTAGTCTCAGTAGACACTGCTGTTGGGAGAAAGTGTTAAGACAGCTTCATTGATCTAGGTCTTAGCTCTTTCAGAAGTGGAGTAACAAGTTCTTTTCCTTGCTTCCCTTAACTGTAAGTCGAGCACCCATCCACACTTGAGTTGACTAGCGCATGTTGAAACTGGGGAGAAAACTAGGTCCATTTGCTGCAAGAGATTTCGTTTCTCTTAGTCGCCCCTTTTCCACCTGGAGGTGCAGAGGTTCTTTTTTTGTATACATTGCAATCGAGTGTATTGACAAACAGGTAATTAACCTTTTATCTATGGCCCTCACTTTGGGCCGAAGGGCAAGAGCCCTCTTACTGCTGGATCAATAATAACATCTATGGCCCTCCTGTGAGCACTTAGAATACTTGAGACAGAAAGGCAAACATAGTTGCCTTCATAATACTTGAGACAGAAAAACAAAAATAGTTTTCAGCCTGCAGATATCTGATAGAGGCAATACAGAAAGCAAACAATAAATCGCTGTTATCAGAAATCAGAGCAGAACTAGAAAATTTCCAGAGATCCTCAAGAATAGCGCTCCAATGAATTGCCCGTTTGCAGTATTGCGCACGTTAAAAATCACTCTGCCATTGGAAATCGAAAAGAGTAGGCTTATTTGCCGCTGCCTGGGCAAAATTCAAAATTATGTTAAAAAATCTACCCAGTCTATTAAGGTATGCTCACTGATGCTACGGAGTTCATGTACTGTGCTGAGATTCTCCAAAAATATAAACTGTGTGCAATGACGTTGATTCTTTGACTAAACTTGGATGATTTGTGGTCATTCACATTTTAAATTACAAAAAAATGTACAAATGAATATTCAGCTGAGATGATAGTTATAGTTTAACAGGTTAATAAAAGGATACACCACTGGGTTGAAGTTTTTCAAAATGAAGAATGAAGCCACAATGAGCAGAACTAGAAACAGCGCATTGTTGTAAAATATGGAAAACGTAGTAGCTTCATAATCTGCAACCTCATTCTTCTTCCACAACACCCTGGAACCAGAAGAGAATACAAAAGTTAGTAATAATGAACTCTGAACTTAATAAAAGATTCATTTTTCGTATGGTTCGTCCGTATAGCAACACTCGTCAAATACAAAAAATATCCTGTTAATTTCCAATTGAACTTAATAAAAGATCTATTTTTTGTATGGTCCGTCCGTATAGCAACTCATCAAATACAAAAATATCCAGTTAATTCCCAATTGGACTTAATTAAAGATTCATTTTTCGTGATGTTCGTCCGTATAGCAACACTCGTCAAATAAAAAAAAAATCCAGTTAATTCCCAACTAACACTTACTTCAAAACCTGCCATACAAAATGGTCAACAGAAATAAATAAGATTGCTTGCAAAAGCACAGTAAGTATCAATCACCTTTCCAAATATAATTATAGATGAGTCAATGTTTAGGTCAACCTTTAAATTGGTGTTTGACAACCCATTTGAGGATCACCGCCATAATTTAAACAATCAATTAATCAATGTCGCTAAATAGCAATCATGTTTCTCTTTTTTAGGTTAAACGATTTTTATCACTTTGACATATAGATCTTATAATAATAATTGCCCATCGCAAGCGAAGATGGCGACAACATTAGACTATTACTGCAAAATGTGTTCTCTGATGACTGTAAAGACCAACCCTGGAACAGCAGATCCTGTCATATTCAGGGCACACATGTGGGGAGATGGCAATGGAATCGTGAATATTGTTATTTCAAGAAACACGCTTCTCACTGAGCCTCCATGATACTAGCTTGTCAGGTTGTGTGTAAGCACCTCCCAGGAGATGACATCAATATTGAAGCTTCTCCCTTTTGCCATCCCTTTCTTCTGAGGTTCATGCATGGCAATTTTAGTCATGGTGTCTCTTGGGTTATGGCTTATTCAATACCAATGTCGATCAGCTGTGGTGGTGTGCACATTTGTGATATAAATGTCTGTGAAAGCTAAATTTAACTCTTATACCATTTTATTTTTTACCACTCTTAATTTTGTCACTTTTTAATTGTCATGCTCGTTCGGTATCAAACATCCATATCAATGGCTCTGACACAAGTCATCACTGTGTCTGCCTTTAGATGCACAGTGCGTTCAACACCTGGAGACTAAACGCATCCATCTTCAGCATGCATTTGTTTGTAGCTACTTTCCAAAGCACACCTGCAAAATTTGTTGTCAGGAGTTTTGTCTCCTAGGAAAGCTTGTCTTTTCTACCTGACACCAAAAGGTGTACATCATTAAGTTTAGTCCAATACAAGTGAAAGATTGCACATGCTGAAACTTCTGAAAGTGATGATTCCAGACCGATCACAAGATTAGCTATAGAGATGCAACAATATCCGTGACCCCATTTGAAACAGATTTTAACCCACTGGACTTTCTGTGCCCATGATAGAAACAATTTCTCAAAGTTGTGATCTACACAATGCAAACCACCTCTTGCCGAAGAACGGGTCGATCTATTTACAACCTTCTAACAAGCTAGTCAAAGTAAATCTATTTTTTGAAGCACATCCTAATCATCATTTGACTTCTTCGATTAACTGATGATATGCTTGTAGCCTGGGGAGGTGCACGAAGGAGATTGTGCATTTAAGGTCTTCCCTAGTTCCCTATAGCTTTTTGAGCATGGTCGCTCCGCCCTGGCCAGACTGCCTCTGGTCTGCTTGAGTGGGGCAGTCCTGCAGGATACATTCTGATGTCTATTTCGGTGTTCTGCATTCACATGTAATGGTGTCTCTAAAGGTGGGCCTTGAGTTTGTAATGTCCCATTCTGAGTCTGAAGATATTTGTCTGTCCATCTCTGCCAATATTTTCTGGTTTGTATTCTTTATGCTTGTCTCTCCATTCTGTCCATTTGGATCATTTCATGAGTGTCTTTGCTTTTTTATAGCTCTGTGGATGGCATCTGCGTGCCGCCACTTCCGACTTTTGAGAGATCTTCTGCCTTCTCGTTTCCAGGGATCGCAAAGTGAGCAGGATGTTTTCTGAGACAGCAACCAAATGTTGTATTTTATTTCTCATGTAAGAGTCTATCTTGTTTGGGGCTTGAGATGGCTTGGAGTACGCATCTGGAGTCTGTTAGAATGGCAGCTTTTCTTGTAATTGTCTTTTGGTTATCCCTGGATTATTTCCTTCAGTTATAATTAGATTTTCCTTTCACTGCTTTCTTTGTTATAGAACATTTGCCTGATAGTGTCATTCATCTGTGAGGTTGTCTTTATTACTCAGCCCTATAAATCACTCCTCAAGATCTAAGCAATTGAGAAAATGGCTGCAAAAAAAACAAACATTTTTGTATGCATTAAGCACAGTAAAAGAGAAAGAATGAAGAACAGATATCTTATGAGTACCCACCTCTCATCTTTCTCTTTTTTGGTCATACGTTTATCATCAGCAAACTTCTTCATTGTTTCTCTTGCAACAGCATCTTCCCTTTTTAAGGCAATTCTTTGGAAGAGCAAAAAAATATGTTCATGAGAATTACTAACAAGTAATAAAATAAAGGAGGAAGAATTACTAACAAGTAAAAAAATAAAAGAGGAAGAATTACTAACAAGTAATAAAATAAAGGAAAAATAATTACTAACAAGTAATAAAATAAAGGAAAAATAATTACTAACAAGTAATAAAATAAAGGAGGAAGAATTACTAACAAGTAATAAAATAAAGGAAAAATAATTACTAACAAGTAATAAAATAAAGGCCCTATGTAGGCCCTGGGGCCACTAACTGATGAGGATGAATTACTAACAAATAATACACAAAAATGTCCTTTATACCCCTTACTGGGGAGGAAGAATTAATAACAATAAAATAAAGGCCATGTGTACCTCTTACCGGGGAGGAAGAATTAATGACATGTATTAAAATAATAAAGACCCTGTGTGCTCCTTAATGGGAGAAAGAATTAATAACATGAGATCTGGAGGCAGAAGTAAAGAAAACAGGAAAAAGCTGGAAGGAAGTGGAAAAGATTGCACAGGACAGAGCTGCTTGGTGAGGGTTGGTTGATGGTCTATGCGCTCCTGGGTGATAGAAGGCGAAAGAAGAAGAATAAAATAAAGACCCTGTGTGCCACTTACTGGGGAGCAAGAATTAATAACAAGTAATACATTAAAGGTCCTTTGTACCCCTTACTAGGGAGGCAGAATTAATAACATGTAATACAATGAATACCCTGTGTGCCACTTACTGGGGAGAAAGAATTAATAACAATAAAATATAGACCCTGGGGCCACTTACTGAGGAGGAAAGAATAGGCCACTGCGCCATGCTGTGTTGAATTTTCCTAACCAGGCATTAACAACTTTTCGCTCTTATTTTTCCCATCCATGTTGTAAAAGATGACTAAAGAGGGTTGTGCATGGGGCTACCAACCTCATCATTTATTACAAATTACTATCAAAACTCCTACTGCAAGAAAATAATGTTTTGGATCAGACTTCCTGTAAGGGACCATATATAATGTGATGGCCTTATATATATTTCGGACCAATGCGGAGAAGAATAATATAAGAATATAATAAGGATGCTCAAGAAAGATGCAGATTATCATTAAGTGTATGTAATAATAAAAAAAATGTTTAAGTCAGGTGCCCGTTTAAAGTTGGAAAGACTTGAACGCTCTACCTGATCCTTGTACTGTAAAAGACAAGTGCTCTAAGCACTCTGCCACATAATTATGATGGTAAAAGGTTAAAGGTAGTCTCAAAGAAACTGCTGTTAGGGATGAAGTGTTGGAGACTTCATTAAAAGGTCTCAGCTTATGTACTGTGGGGTTACCTGTATTCTTCCTCTAACAGTTCTATCTGATATTTGACAAAATTGTCAATTAGTCTAACTCACTCTTATTTTAGTCACTCTCATCTTTACAACAAAATGAGGATTGGGACAGATGACAAGTGTCCATGTGGGAAGCGTACCATGACTGCAGAACACATCCTACAAAGCTGCATGCTCATGCAGGAAAAGAGAGAACAATAATGGCCTCGCAAAAGAGAGAGATATGAGACAAAAGCTGTATGGAGATTAAACAGCCTTACAAACAATGGTGTCCTTTGTAAGAGAAACCAGGACCTTGATCTGAAGATGAATGAAGAACAAGAAGATTTTAGTCACTTTTATTCTATTCACTCTTCTTCTACCCTGGGGCATAGACTTTTCAGTTACTTGGTCAGTGACCATCATGCATGATGGCGTCTTTAAGGGCAGCAATAAACTTCCTCCACTTCCCCTGGTCTGCGGCCATTCTTCCTACAATGCACAGCTTTGAGATTCCTAATTCTCATCTCAGCCTCTATGGTTCAACGGGTGTTGTCTTAGGCCGGCCACTTTTTTACCTTCCCTCTCTGGTGATCGTAAATGATTCTTCAGAGTGCCAGACTATTCTATCCACTGTCTTCCTCTTTTTCTCATCTAGTCCTCTCTTTTAAAAACAGTCATATTGTTATTCCAGCAGATTATAGGTTGTCCTTGGGGGTCTGGACCCTTGACTCTTTGCTTCTCGTGACTGACATGATAGCTGATCTTATTTCATCCTGCAGACATGACAAATTATCAAAATCGTTCCACTCATCTACAAGAGCTTGGTTTCAAGATTTTACCATATTATCTGATTGCTGACCGTGTTTCTTCTTGTTATGTGGGTCACCTTTCTAAGATATCTCATTTCAGTTGTTTAGCTGCTTTTGTTTAGCTGCTGTCTTTTGATGCAGTCTAATACTGGTGTTGTTCCCACCAGTCTCCTGGAATCATCATTTCTGATCATGCCTCTCCTTGCTACACCCAATATTTTTCTCAGGCAATTCATTTCTGATGTTGCAATATGTCATTTTTCAATTGATGTTAGTGACCAGTTTTGACATTGGTAGCATAGTGTTCGCCCAGCATAATGTGATATCTCATCTCTTCTCAAGACCGCCATGGCTTTTGTTTTTATCTTACACTTTACAAATTCTAAACTGCAGCATGTCCGTAAGTCTCCATACATAAGCTAAGAATTGTGGGAAACGTTTTGGAAAACCTTTTGAGAATGTAGAGATTGTTGAGATGGAATAAACAAGTGTAAACAATATAACCAAAAGGTCTTTGTCCCTCTCAGAGAACCACACAAAAGTAAACTTTCTGCCACTCCATTCATCCATTTCTATATTCACATTACACTTTTAGGGAGCAGTGTAGCGCAGTGGTTAGTGAGCTGGCTTCGTATCTGAGTGGTCCTGGGTTCATTCCCCAGTTGAGGTGGAAATGTTTTTTCAGACCACAACGGCCCACGGGTAGACCCAGCCTTAAATGGGTACCGGTTCAGCCTGGGAAGTAAAAAGCGGCGAGGGAGAGGAGATTGCTACCGCCCTCATATAACCTAGCCTTTGAGATGTGAGATCGCTAACACCTCATACCCTCAGGGCAGTAATGCTATGGGTTATTTTACTTTACTTATTCCACTTTTTAATTAAGATTAGTTAGTTGCAATTTGTGTAGTGTCAAAGGATTTCATAGCTATTATTAGAGTATGGTAAAGGTAGTCCCATAGCAGACACTGCTGCCAGGGATGAAGTGTTGGAGACGTCTTTGTACAAGGCTATACCTTGTTTATGAGGTGGCCAGTTTCCTTTCTCCACTAACAGTAAGCCAGGTAGCCATTTACAGCTGAGTCGACATGAGAGTGCTGGTAACAGCAGTTGAGCCCTGTACCTATGCAGTGAAAAGCGAGTGATCTACCACTCCCGTAGCGGATGTTTTATTAATAGTATTTAATGTTTTTCCGTCTACTTCGAAGCAAATGTTTATCCTTCTACTTGGAAGTATTGCACTGAACAACATAATATGACTTACAAGGGGATGGTGTGGGTTAGTGGTTAAGTGACATGGCTCACAATCCGAAGGTGCAGTGTTCGATCTCCAACACAACACCGGCCATTACCCCGCAAAAGCAAACCCTTAGAAACTGCAGGGGGAAGCAGACCCTTAAATAAAATGCATGCCGAAATCGGATGCACTGGGCTGACAGGCACAAAATAGAAACATAGTCTAACGCACACAGCCTTGTGGAAATGGAGAAATAAGACGAACGCACACACAAAAATTACTTAGATACTAGTGTACAAGGAGTTTGACTACAGGAAATTAGAACGTGGCTGCTGTAATTAGTGACTAATTAATATGGAACCTACTTGTGCTTGAGAATAAACTTGATATTACGGTAGGCCATTGCAACCAGGTAGGTGCTGATAATTGTACCAATGACAAAGATGATGGCAGACTGATAAAGGTCCATTTGATGAATGCGCCAGAACAGCCCTTAAATGTGTACGAAAAAAGTCAAAAAACTATTTAAGCATGAAATGTAATATAAAAAATGCATTCAATCCAGCCATAGTACTACAGCAAATGTTTAATGACATAAATTAGTGCTTTCCAAACTTTTCCGTGTGATGGACCAGGAAGAATCTATCCATTGCAGTTAAGACCTAGTGCCAAATTTATTTATTTTAATTTTTTTATCCTCTTAAACTTGTATTAAAACTTGCTTTAATGTATACTTAGCCAATTCTATGATATTAATGGAGCTGTAAGCATTTTTTTTTTCTCTAAATGTGTTTGAATTTATTTTTTATTTTAAAAATTCAAATGAGACTTTATGAACAAAGACATAAAACAAATCTTGGAACTTTATAGAAAATTATACAGTTACATTGGATGCAGCAGATTTGTTTTTTTAGAAATTTCATATGTGTAACTACTTATAAAGAAGATAATGTTGATTATATTTAGATCAAAAGTATTATTGTCTGGTTTCTTAATGCCCTTTGCGGGCTGACGACTTGAGGTCTCACAGACCTGCACCGATTCACAGATCACTAGTTTGGGAAGCTTTGGGAACATAAATAACAAATCATCAGAAATAAAGGGAAGGAAGACTAACATCTGGGCAGGCAAAACATACTGAAAAGACATGTTAGTCAGGTTTGGCAAAACATTCTGGACAAGACCCTCACCTTGGCTTCCTCGTAGCCCTTCCTGGAAACGGGCTGTTTTCATGACAGCCTGGCTAACAGGGTGAAGGATCAACGTGATCCCTATAGTAGCGAGTGACACGCAGATGAGGCCAAGCATAGCTCAACCGTCTGGAGGACCCCAGTCCACGTTCATCAGCACGCTTGGTATGTGAGAGAAGCAACGACAACCCGCCACTTAACGTCCTTTTTAGGATCATGAATTGCTTACTATCAGCTCATTCACTGTTGCATCTTCTGTCCCAACTCAATATGTTTATGACATTCACAATTTTCATTGAAAATCAAATGTAATATATTTACTAAAGTGGAATGGACAACTGTTAAACAGCTGCTTCTCCTGCAATCACTGCTCATTTAGTCTGCGACTCTGAATTCTTCAATAAACATTGTTGTCTTTTTCAAGGTTTCAATACCGCTGTACAGTTTCTCCTTGAAGAGAGTTTACTTAGGCCACATCCTTCTCAAATTTGTGTCCTGGGGGCAGTCCTGAAGTACATGTCTGGGCCACGCAAAGGTTACCATAAGTAGCTAGATATGGGGTCCAACACTCTTCCCAGCTGGCAGGTCTCAACAGGCTGTGCACCATATACTGAATCTCTTATATGATGCATTGCACCTTGTTATGCGCTCTATGCCAAGTGCATCCGCTTTCTGTTGATTTTGTTTATATTTGTCTTCCCTTGTCCCCAATCTTGCTGTAAGCCAACAAATTGTCTTTACTAAATGGGTAATACTGCCCTCAGATGTTCTACTCTCTCGGATTCTCAAGCTCTAACTGCCTGGACTTTATGTAGTTTTACTCTGCCTACCTGGACTCTTGAGCACCAACTGCTAATCTTCTTAGTCTGGCCCCTCTCTAGTCACCTATCAGACTTGGTTAGCCCTACCAGAATGATACATTCCTGCCGGCATAACTCAATGGAGCACGCAGTCAAGGAAATTTGTCTTGTGTTTAACTTCGTATGATGCATGCAGTTACCACTGTAATGGGCACTCTTTAAGTAATCACAGGTCAAAGCACTGTCTGTGCTCTTGTAGTGACGATTTATGGAGAAATGTGTTGTTCCCAAAAAGTCGATACCCCAATGCACAGCTATCCTCTGTGATTTTATTTTGACAGGACTCAGTGGTACTATTCTTTAATCTCAAATATTGAGTCACTGGACCCACATTAGAAGAATCAGTCAAATGTATATTGTACATTTTTGATTAAATAATAATGGAAACTTCAATCATTCGACTGGATTTGAAAAGCCCTGCTTTCAGGCCCAATGTCCCCTATTTAGTGAGGTTTTTTTCAAAGTCAAAAATGCTTCCACTGCCTTCACTCTCAAATAACAATCTGCAGCCTTTCAAACTCAAAACTATCATCAGGGTTCACCATAATCAAAAATTACTGCAAATTTATTACTCATTTTAATGTTATAAATAATTCAGTAAACTTCCAAAACAAATAAATAGAAGCATCACACGAAGAGTGGAGTATAGAGCGAGTATATATTGCTGGTGGATGTCAAAGGTTTTTAAGTATTTTCAATCATTCAATTGAACATGGAGCATAATATATTCAACATTGCAATTCAAGTGTCATTACTTTCATTTATATGAGAGGAAAAAACTTGTTCATGCGTTTATTTTTATATATTTCTCTACGGTATTAACTCAATGATTTCACATATGGAAAAATTACATCAAGCTAATTTAGTCACTGAGACATGAATCTTTTAATGTTTATCATTTCTAAAATGCTAATTAAGTAGGCCTACTTTACAATGCATTAGAGACTACACCATTGAATCAGCAGCACTGAATGTAATCAGTAATAATAATTAATTATTCAATCTAAAATCTTAAACCATAAATGTAAACTTTCAAATGATTGAAGACAAAAGAGTTAGCCGAGTAACTGCAAAATAATAGTTTGTTGGTGAAAATTATCACATAATCTAGACCAGTGATTCTTAGCCGCCGGTTAACAAAAGTTTCCTGCCGGTTCACGAAAAAGGAAATTGCTGCTGAACCGCTTATCTGTTTACTGTTCGAATTCGTTTTTTTAAAATGACTATCTAATTTTCCTTTTATAATATTAGCTTTAACAACTAATACTACATACATAAATGATGTGAATTTTTTTTCTGTCTGTGTGGTTCACAAAAAATTTTGACTATTTTCACCAGCACACGAACAATTTTTCCTGATTTCGCCAGTGCATATAAGATCTAGACAGCAAACTAAAAAAAACAAATGAATTGTTTGATATGTTCATTTGAAAAGCAAATGAGACTAAATATCAATACAAATTAACAAAGACTAAACTGAATATAAACAAATATAGGTTTTTACTTTGTTTAAGATTACATTTTAAAATATCAAAACATGAGACGAAAATTATAATGAACTTTAAGATCAAACAACAGATATATTGCTTCTATATACTTATGATAATCTACTCTGCTCTTGAATTAAGTTATTAAGAGTAAAAAATGAACAAGATATGATCAGAATTTTAGTACTGTAGTACACCTAGATCCATGCTACACTTCACTCTCTGTGTGATGTTTCTATTTGTTTGTTTTGAAAGTTTATCAAGTTATTTATGTGTAAAAAAAATATGAAGTGAAAAAAATATTAAAATAGGTATATGGTCAGATACAGCACTGAGACGTAAACGCAAATGAAACCTACATTACGACCAGCTTATGGCCATAATGTATTGTAGTTTTTGTCACCATGCAGTATTTGACCGCATATATATCATCATATGATAGATCTAGATATTTATTAACAAAATTTTCACTTCATGTTTTGTTACCTCACAGTCACAGTGCGGTGCCACCACAGTCTCAACTTATTTGAATCTGTTATTTATTTTATATGACATAGGTACATCCCTTTCATTTCAAGATCTTTTTATTTAGTTATTTCACATAGTCTAGACTAGTACTAGTAGGAAGAGTGTCAGTGTTAATAACTGTCACTGGAATGTGACACTACACTTCTACACTGTAAATTACTTAAATTAGTGTCTAGTGTAAGGTAAACATAGATCTGCTCGTGTCATTTTACCACCCAAATTTGTTTAGTTTATTTACAACAACCTGTGTAATGACAGAAGTTATAAGTTGTAGTTATAGACATGATATTAATAGTGTAGTGTGTGTGGTGTAGTGAGTAGTCTAAGACTAGACTATCAAAGTCAAACAGTGAGCACAGACAGTAGTACATGAGTACACTTAGTCAATATTTTAGTATTTTTTAAAATGAAACAGCACACTGTGCTGCACAGAGTGAGTATCATATTTGAATGAGACGAAATTATTTCGTCGCATCGTGTTGCCCTCTGCTTATAATGTATCTAGGTATGACAAAGATTGCTATAATAATGAAAAATGTTCATATACATATAGTCTAGTGACATACAGATACTACTTAACTCTAGAACCGGCTACCGAAAGTCAAAGACGCCACGTCACAAATTTTGCTTGAGCATGTTCTAATATACTAATATGTTAATGGACAACATTGATAGGATATTCACAGAGCTAACTTACACAGTGGAATAGCAGATACTATAAGAGCATTGCCATAAAACAGTGCCGATGACTTTGTGGATACATTTCTGCTAAAGTCTTGCAGCAAAAGTTCCTCTTCACGAGACAACTTGTTTTGTTTTCCGACGGCCATGCTGAGATCTTGAACCGGAAAGAGTAAGGAAGTAGTTATTCTAACTAACGACCTGTTATGATAAAATACATTCGTGGCAAAGCCAACTTCAGCTAGTGCCGTGCCGACGACGCTTTGCATTCATGATCTTCCACAACATTTGGTTTTGTATCACTTCTGTTGATGACTGACTATCTCGAAAATCATGCTGTTGGATTGTTTGTTGTAATATCTATTGTAGTTTATCTTTTACTGCCGAGTGGTCTGCCGGGATCTTTGAGTACGACACAGACAAGAATAGCACCACTGCCCTACAGAGAACATGTCGTAAGAGGCGACTAACTGTGTTGCGTGGCATAACATCGACTATGGTTAGGTGGTTTGTTAAGAGCAGCATAGATGGCGCCTAACAGGCTGCGGGTCTACTTCGCTCTAGTGCTTGAGTCTATTAAGATGGACTCGCACGTCGGCTAACCACCCTTTACCGCATTTGTCTCAACACAGCAAAGTAATAAGCTGATCGAGCCTAGCCAGCTAAGCGGGAAATGCTAATCCCGGCTGAATCCAGCTCACGCTAGAGCTGGGACCTGCACATGGACATCCCCACTGTAGAAGTACGGGTCGACTAAGACTGCCCATGCGTTTTACCAACGTGTTTACAATTTCCATAACGCCCAAGTCTTGCATTAAAAATACGTTCACTTATGAGCTACTTTCCAATTATATCTTGAGAATAATTACTTGTCAGCTGTTTAATGTCATACTACATTTCACACTGCATTCATTGGCGAATTTCAGAATGTCTCTTTTGTAGTAGTTGTGTTTTGCGTTTACCTTTTTTTCTCTCTTCCCAAAGGCGATGTGCGTTGCACTACAGTTTTTATTTTGCGCCTGTCGGCCCATTGTATTCGACTTCGGTATCGGTATGCATTTTATGTAAGGGTATGCTTCCTCTTGCATTTTCTAACGGTTTGGTTGCCCGGGGTAACGGCCGGTGTTGTGATGGCTCCTTCTGGTTGTCACTTAACCACGAGCTCACGTCGTCCCCTCTCTTTGGTGGTGTGTCACTTGATAGCATAATTGATTCTTTATCTATCTTTTATTACAATCTCAAATGGATTAATTTTGTCAAAACGTCCTCTCCGCCTGAGTCATATATGACATCCCTCGATTGATAACTATTTTCTTGATGTATGTAACGCTTTTGTTACATTTATTGTAAACTGACAGCTGTTGATATCATCCACGCTTTAGCCTAGACTAATTCATGTTTGCATTTTCCGAAAAAAAATCAAATCATCAGTGGATCACCAGGACATAAACGTCAACAACAGGCTCCAACAAATGCAAGAGCTGGGAAGCATTTTCACTGAACACAGAGAAACCGAAACCTCCTGTTAAAATACAAGTACAGTGACCTATCGATTTCACCACTAAACATCAGAACAGCAGTATAGAAACAAAACGGTAACTGATAAACACTATTTTCTTACCACCACTGCACTTTCAGTGCCAAGCACGGCCTCTGTGTAAGGTACAGAAAAAGAGAATCGCAACCTGTGAAATGAGATGCCTGAGAAAAGTAATCAACGTCACAAGAAGAAACATTGAAAAAGGACATCAGAAAATGGTGGGAACAACATCCTCTCAAGTGTATATGAATAAACAGAAATGATAGTGATAGCAAAATTGTTAAATTATATTTGCGTTTGTGGATATACCCCGAAAGATTTAATGAGTTCAACGTTCATAGCGCTGCCAAAAAAACCCTTGGCAAAGATACTATTGCCAATCATCATGTTAAGAGTGAGGAGTGGGAAAAAAAACCACCAATCGGTGATGTGCAGTGCGGGTTTATGGATGACAAGGGCACAAATAACGTCATATACATTATTAGAATGATAATTGAGAAAGCCATTGAGATGAAAGTCGGCATATATCTGTGTTTCATAAACTATGTTAAAGCGTTTGACATGATAAAACATATAGAGATTACCCAAATGCTTAAATGTGTACAAATTGATGGTCAGGACCTCGGGATCATTCAAAATATGTATTGGGGAAAGACTGCGGTTATACGAATTAATAACCAAGTGGGGGATTATAAACAAATAAAATGGTAAGTGAGGCAAGGTTGTGTTGTGTCCCCAGACCTGTTCTCTCTATACAGCGAGTTTATCTTGAGAGACATACAGACAATGCTATGAATATCAATTGGCGATCAGAACATAAATAATGTACGATATGCTGATTATATTGTACTAATAACTCAGACCGAAATCGTCTTGCAGGAAATGGTTATTGTTGTTTGCGAATGGCTACAATGAGTAGGTAACTCTCATGTGCGTCCTGAAAAGGACGTTAAGTGGCGGGTTGTAGTAGCTTTCCTCACATCCCGAGCGTGCTGATGAAAGTGGACCGGGGTCCTCCATGCAGTTGTGCTATGCTTGATTTCATCTACGTGTCGCTCACTACTACGGGGATCACGTCAAACCTCACCTTATTAGCCAGACTGTTGACCACGACAACATCCCGTTTCCAGGACGACCAACGAGGAGGTCAGGTGAGCGTCTTGGCCATTAGATCTCTTCTGAGCCCAGACTAACTTTGTCTGATCAGAGTGTTTTGCCTGACCAGACGCTAGCCTCATCGTCCCATGCAGGAAATGGTAAACATGATAGCTCAACAAACTGAAAACAAAGGCCTCAGCTTAAATAAAAAGAAATAGGAAGGGATGATAGCGACGAAGAAATAGGACTCTCCAAAATGCTGCGTCAAAGCGAAGGGGACCGATTTGAGACAAGTTTAAACGTTTAAATACCTGGGCACATACTTAACATCTGATGGAAGTTGCAATTACGAAATAAAATGCAGAATAGCTCAGGCAAAATCGGTCTTCCAGACCATGAAAAGAATGTTGCGCAACGAAATTTTGTCGCTATAACTGTGAAAGAGAATCCTTGGATGCTACGTGGAACCAGCACTAAAATATGACAGTGAATCATGGACAATTAGCAAGCAAGAGCTTATCTCTTTGGAAGTAACGGAGATCTGGTTTTACAGAAGAATGATGCGGACCACATGGACTGCAAAGTAGACAAAGGATAAAGTGCTCGAGGAGGCACAAACACAAAGACAACTTATTGCAAGAATCAGCACAAGGACACGTCATGACAACAGGAAAGATAGCAGGTAAGAGACAGAGGAAGGCCGAGAGAGAAGATGTTGGACAGCCTGAGAGAATGACATTGACGACAATCAACAACAGAGTTGATAAACGACACAAGTGATTGAAATGGATGGATGTTCATGATTTCCAAAGTCAATCGACAAGACACCTGATGATGATGAAAGTGGTTTAACAACTAATGAGAATGAAACCAGATCGATTGACATTTTTTGTTTAAACAAGAGTAGGAGACCCTTGATTATGCTTCACATAAAAATAAGATGAACGCCCTTGCGACTACCTGTGGTGTATTCAATATGCAAATTAACGATAAGACAGAAACTATGAGGAACATCAGAACAACTGGGACACTCAACATAAGTTTAAATAACTTGACTTGACTTGACTTCCTTCGTTCTCAGTCTTCCTCTACCAAGTCCTGAATAGGGCTTTAGTATCAGAATCTAGTTCAGAGAATGAAATGAGGTTCTGTCGTAGTTTACAGCTTGACTGCGATATTTGCACCTTTCGGTACAACACATTCGACTTCAGCAAGCATGTTTCTTTTTATAGGACCAGGCATTTTTTTACCTATTCGATCTCTTCTCCCCTAGCTAGTCTGCCCTGTTGCAGCCTGTTATCCAGGATAGAGGATTTAAACCCTTTAGTGCGTATGTCTTTTACACGTCTGGTCTGATTGATTTGATTATTTTTTCGGGGAGGTGTAGAAGGGTCTTGGCAGCTCTGGTTCGCTGGCTCTGACGTTATCAGTCAGCTATGGACCGTTGACCGTAGCAGCTTATGCGCTGCTCAGCGTCTTGATTCCATAAGTTTAAATTATTTTTCTCTTCAACATGCCCATGAGTTCAGGTATTTGGGCAGCGTTTATTCGGCAACGGTAGGCTCAACAGACAGATCGAGACTAGGTGTCAGAAAACATTTTCGGTGACTTATCAGCTGTCACCACTGCTTAGTGCTGGCGATGCCAAACTTGGTCTCTGTCAATGGCACGTGAGAGCATAATTTCGACGTGTGAAATGAAGTTCTTGAGGAAATGTAATGTTAAACGACGACATTTGAAGGCTTGTTACATTTTTTAAAGACCAAAAAAGAGGATCAGAGAGAAGAAAGCACATTTGATTTGAACATCTGTGTTTATGACGCAATACAAATTAGTAGAAAGAATTCGCGTTGAAACATCACTTTATTTGCAACGCAGATCACATCATCAGAAGCCACAACTATTTGTAAAACGTAAAACAAAAAAGGTGCGTGGTCTTAGTACTTAATTCACACAAATGACTTTCCTGATATTTTTATGTGTGGGAAACATGTTGAATCATACCATATTCTCACACAACGAGTGCAACATTGATGATGCGCTTCAAAAGATTGTGTTATTTCACAACTTCAGTTTTGATTTACGCTTCTATAAACTCATGTCCCAGACAGCAGACGCCTTTCTAGTTCTCACCTAGGTAGTACCATTCTCTGTGACTAAATCCTTTTTTATATTTTGGGATTTAGACCCAAAATGACAGCCGAAGATGGACCAAAAGTTGCAAATATCGTAGTCAAGATGTAAACTAGCGACACAACGCTTTCCGTTTTCCGGACTACATCCTGCTACTTGCTAAACTCTGGTCAGGGCTTGGTAGCGGGAGATTGAGAACGAACGAAGAAGACGCAAAAAGTGTTAGTCTTGAAACTATTGTCTTCCCTGACTTGCACCACTAAGTATATTCTGCCGACTGCAAATGTATTTATTTGAGGTCTAAACTTGTTCTCATTCACACACTGCGTTAATTAATTATCCCGCCTATGAGAAATCTTAGCACACAAATAAAGAAGCATTTAAACTTGTAACCCCCCCCCCCCCTTATTATCAACGTAGTATTAATAGTTGTTGGAGCAGTAGTAGTAATAGTAGTAGTAGTAGTAGTAGTAATAGTAGTAGTAGTAGTAGTAGTAGTAGTAGCAGTAGTAGTAGTAGTAGTGGTAGTAATAGTAGTGGTGGTGGTGGTATCATTAGTAGCAGACTAGTATTTGTTGCAGTATTGTAGTGGTATCAGTGGTAACAGACTAGTATTTGTTGCAGTAATAAGTTGTAGTAGTAGTAATAGTAGTAGTAGGTAGTAGTAGTAGTAGTAGTAGTAGTAATAGTAGTGGGGGTGGTGATATCAGTGGTAGCAGACTAGTATTTGTTGCAGTAATAGTAGTAGTGGTGGTGGTATCAGTGGTAGCAGACTAGTATTTGTTGCAGTAATAAGTTGTAGTAGTAGTAATAGTAGTAGTAGGTAGTAGGTAGTAGTAGTAGTAGTAGTAGTAGTAGTAGTAGTAGTAGTAATAGTAGTAGAGGTGGTGATATCAGTGGTAGCAGACTAGTATTTGTTGCAGTAATAGTAGTAGTAGTACCGCAATAACGTATAACATAGGTTACAGTTAGCTTACATAGGTTACTTTAGCTCATTTGCCACCTTTTGTACCTTGGGTCTCGGTACACTGTACCCTCTTCTCGTTAGCCCTGATCTAAAGAGTGGCAGACACCTCTATATATGCATTTTATAGATTTTTAATAACCATTTTATAGTATAGACCGAACAGTAATTTATAAAATGCTGAATCCTTATAAAATAGCAGATACATTTATAAAAATTATTTCAGATGTCTGAAGATTTATGTAGAACAATCCACATATGAAAATTGTCAGACCCAGTTACAGTTGAAACTGGGTTCAGACAGGGATCCCAACTATGCACAACAATCTTTTTCATAGTCATAGACTGGATGATGCGGCTAATAACTGAGGTTAGAAAAACTGGAATGCTGTTGACATTTTAAAAGTGCTGGCAGATCTCGATTTCGTAGATGCTATATTTATTCTGTCACATAAGCAGAAGCACATACACGGGAGGTATAGACAAACTAACATGTGAGGCAACAAAGGTGGGATTTGTGTGAACAGAACAGAAGAGGTGAGAATAAATAACGAAGAGATCCTTTATAAGTTAATAAGTTAAACTGCAGATAAGAAGCATCAATTGTACAGAAACATAGCAGTCATCATTAGAGCGAGAATTAAGAGAATGATTGTCTGTTGGATGTTTCAGTGCAAATGATGAATTTGTAAACTATAGATTGCAAAAGCTTGTTATAAAACTTGAGTTTAGCAGTAAGTGACGTATGGCATAGCTGGCCAGAAGTTGGTATAACCAGCAGGCTATACGCGCAATCACTATCCATACAATTCGCAATTCCTGTTAGAGCTCCAGTAACTATGGGACTCTACGAGAGCAATATTGTCGATTATGTTTAACATCTATCTAATTATTTATACAATTTGTATCTATCTATATTTCCAACGTTTGCGGGAGTGATTTGATTGACTGATCGAAACATGTGATGTCAATATAAGTAAAGTTAAGTAAAAATCCTGTATATCTGCCTTGGGGTTATGTTGAATATAGTGTCAATCCCATATTTGTTATGACCACTAGGGATGGTGGGGTCAGCATCAACCCCGGCCGCATTTACTTAAATTTTTTAGGCTGGGGATGAGTATGGGAAGGAGAAAAACCTTTAATTGCTAAATTGCTGTTGTCTTTTTCATAATTTACAGTTTGAATGACGCAGAGATGTTCTGCATGCACGGTCTACAGTAACATAATAATAACTTTCTTTATTTTCGTTATTTATTTTTCTACTTCGTCGTTCGTTCTCAAACCCTCGCTTCCAAGCCATGAAAAGAGATTTGCGAGTAGCATGATGTAGTTAGGAGAACGGCATGCGTTGTATTGTAGTTTACAGATTGACTGCGATATTTGCACATTTCAGTTCGACACATCCGATTTCAGCGTGTCACTTATTGGGTACCGGGTAAGCCATCCCTCTTTGAACACTTTTGTTTAGCTAGTCTGTTCTGCTGCAGTCTGTTATGCAGGATCACATTGCAGAGGCGGAGAAGGGCATTGACAGCTATGGGTTGCTGGTCCTGACGCTAGCAGTCAGCTTTGGTGGCTGACCGGTCCATCTCTTTCACTGCCCAGCATCTTGATTCAATTTTCATTACTTGAATAATCATATTTTTCTTGGCTATTAGACTAACTCTCATTTAAAGACACTCATTAACATTTCTTCCATTTCGAAATGAAAAAAAGTGTTAAGGATTTCAACAATACTTTCAAAAAGAAAGATGCAAATACAATAGATATTATTAGAATTATTTTAAAAAGTTACTTTTACGATAAAATTATATGAGTTTAATGTGTTGTGGAAATTCTCGCGACGGCGAGACTTGCGATGTCCATTTTATCTAATGTACACAACTTTCGAAGCCATGGTTGTCAAGTGTTTTTTCTCGTGCGACTGCATTGTGTTAAATTCACCGCAAGTGTTCAGTGCGTGATGTAAAGACACCAAAGTAAAATCAGAGTTTGACGAGATTATCAACAGTTTCGTGGAAGATACCGTGTAGGACTGATGTAAGAGCAAGAAGCGTTAATAAGTTAATAATATTAATAGGAGTATCAAAGTCTGAATCAGAATCGAGAAAAAAATATCTTTTCCGCCCGCCTCTACTCACTAACTTATTATGTCACTACTCTACTACTACATATACACCGTTAACACTGGCACTTCGACTTCGTCTTGTGGCTAGTCCAGACAACATCACTTGTGATACGTTACCGACTGGATTACCTTTGCTGTAATGAATCTTCTAAACAACAATCATTTATGAGACAGGACAAATAAATCCAATCAAATGTATTGAAATTACAATGAATTGAATATGCAGCAACAAAGCTAAAAGGAAAGCAGAGTAACTGAGTACTAAAAACAAGGATTTGTGGTATAAAATGAGATGAGTAATCATTATTCATTATTTTAATGCAATAAATAAATATGTAACGGATAATAGCAGAACTACTACTATTTGTTTGCGTTGCCGTTGAGGAATCTTTGGTCATGTTAGTCATTAGTATATCTGAAGGCCAGTTGCCATGATGAAGTCTGTAGTTCTCATCAGGTCAGAACAGCTGCCCCACAGTTTTTGTTCCAGATCTGCAACCAATGGTCAGGTCTGGCATATAATTTCAGTTGTACCATTCGCCGTCTCCCTGACCTTAGGTTAGCAGAGACACTAGTTGCTTGGGTAGGTCCCCTTCAGGCTAGAGGCTCGGCACCTCTCCTCTCTAGGTTGCAATTTGTGGGAACGACACCATGACAATAAGATAGTCTGTTGTTTCGCCATATTAAACTGTCGCATAACCATATTCTGTTCATGCTTGTATGGTCTGATTTTTCTCTGTTTCTGGGCCACTGCTGACACACTCCTTTTTCAGTAGTCCAGGTTTAGTTTTCTGTTTTGGGTTGTCTCACATAGTCTTTCAACCTCCCGATGGTACCTGCAAGGCAGTATGTTGGTTTGCCTAAAGTGGTTTCCTTCCCTTGGCTAGAGCTTATAGCGGCTCTTACCCGCTTGGAAGAAATTTCTCTTGAGATTCAAAAAGACTATCTTTCCTTCATCAACTGCAGAAAAAGCTTTCAATGTAGTTCAACATGAAATAATATTAAAAATAAATAGTGAAATAGAATAATGAATAGTCACCCCCCCCCCCCCCCATCCCCCCAAATGAGGTGGGAAGGGGTGATCTACCAATAATAATAATAGGAGGACATATGATTATAATTTATAGAAGTTCCTTTCAGTCATGGCTGACTATCGCAGCCTCATTCAGTCATGACTGACTATAGGATACTCATACTGCGGCCTTGGAGTGGTGAATCTCTACTGAGTGTTTTGTTTTCTTTTTCCTTACGGTGTTATCGTTTCACTTATTCCATTCTATGGTAACACTACAATTAAAAGCCTTCCAAGCTTTTTTCATTCATCTTTGCTATATTCCGTGTTTCAGTTCCATGCAGTGCAATTGGCTATAATAGTAAACATCTAATTTTTGTCCAACCAATAAATTAACCTTGTCTTATAATTCCTTGATTTCATGAGAAATGTATCACTATAAGTCTCACTTTAAACTAAAATAAGTTAAAAAACTTTGTTTTTTAAATAAATAATTCTTTTGCTACCAGTTGTTGCCCAATCTGTTGTTGCCCAATCTGTTGTTATAGCAATGCTACATAAGGAACACTTTTAATCTTTAAAAAAAATGCATAGAAAATAAACAACACTTTAAATAGAAAAAAACATGGAAAATGGATCATAGAACAGACTTCATTGCTGAAAGCGGCAATTTTCCCTGACTTTGTCAGGTAAACATTTACAGCTAGGTCAACTGGAAGAGGCGGTCATTTCATAAAAAAACTTGCTGTCTTTCAAACTGAGCACAACATGATTCGAACCATTTAGTGTTGGGATTATAAACCGAGCTTACAACCCCTAGACCACCAAATTTTCATAAATATAATCTGGAATGGAAACAAAGTATGATAAATTCTATGAAATTATAATTCTGTATGTTCATTTTGTTTCAGTTAATGTCTGTATCTGTTGGTTAAAGCAATGCCACAAAAGCTGCACTTTAAAGTTATTCACGCATCAGGTCAGGATGATGTTTACAGAGCCGGTGAGCTAAATCACCACAGTCCTTTAACGAAAGGATGGCAGTCAGCCAGGTGAAAGGAAAATTATTTAAGAAAGCATGTGTATGGAGAGATGGCCAGAGATTGTGTGTGAGAGATAAATAAATAGATAGAGGAATGAAAATATGAGATAGACTGTGGGTGGAAATGTGAGCAGCAATTTTGAGATAGAATGAGAGATTATGTAGGAGAATATGTTAGTAGGGGAATGATCAGAAAGTGTGTGTCTGAAAGAGAGAGAATGAAGAAAGATTATTTGAGATAGTCTTTGGATTTAGAGGTAGCTAGACAGCTAGCGACAGAACCAGCAACTCAGAGCTGCCAAGACCCTTCTACACCTCCACACGGTGATCCTGGATAACAATCTACAACAGAACAGACTGGCTAATCCATGACAGACAGAAGAGACTGCAGAGCCCAGCAGCAAGCAGAGAAACTAAGAAGACTGACAGACCATCCAATGCAACAGAGACTAAATAGATTTGGAAAAGGGAAACTAAAGCGGAGAAACTTTGCAGAAATATCCAAAGCAAAGTGAGCGAAGACCCTATGAACACCCATCCCTACTGTACGCAAACCCACCTGGAAGCAGCATATCATTCCGGAGGTGGTAGAAAATATACCAGGTATTGGAAACAAGAACAGCCAGACTGAACAAGAAAGGAGAGACATAACCCTGAGGTACATAGCGGAAAACTACCCAAGCATGGACTAGACCCATGCATACACCGACGGTTCTGTAACAAACAACAAACACAACACAGAATTGGGGGGGGGGGGGGGGGGTATTCCTAAGACTACCAAATGGTAGAAAAATAACACTGTCAGTGGCAACTGGAAAATTCTCAAACAATTTCAGAGCAGAGGCAGAGGCACTGAAGGCTGCAGTAGAAGCAATGCTGACAGGCGAAAGCAATGAAAGCCAGATAGTCCTGTTTACAGATGCTCTGGCCGTGATTACAGCACTAAAAAGCCAGAAAAATACTGAACTTAATAATCTAAGAGCAGTACTCTGTCAACTATGCCAGCAGTCCGCACCAAACTGAGTAGTGGTACAGTGGATTCCATCCCACTGTAACATCCAAGGCAACGAGGAGGCAGACAGACTGGCAAAAGAAGGTGCAAGACTACCACAACCAGATTCTATTGTGACCTACGAAGAGTCCAAAAGGTTTATTAGGGCCAGATACATGGCCAAATGGGAAACAGAACATACTGGCTACACAAAAACTGATGCCTACTACCAGCTGAACAGAAGAGAGCAGGTCGTGGTCTTCAGACTCCGCACAGGCCACAACATACTGAGGTACCATCTATTCAATAAATTGAAGATAGGTGGCACTGACGAATGCACCTGTGGCACAGGGAAAATGACCGCTGAACATCTGCTGCAAAATTGCCCGACATACGAGGACAGGACCAGAGAAAGCACATGTGGCCATCACCAGTGGCAACACTAGACAAGCTCTATGGCAGTGTCGACAGCCTCATGATGACAGCTGCTTTCTTCAAACAAATTCAAGTTGACGTCTGACAGCGTACGAAGAAGAAGAAGAAGAATGAAGGACGAAAGAATGTGCATGATGAGGCGCTGACTATGATATTTGCACGTTTCGGTCGGACACTTCTGTCTTCAGTAGTAAATAGTAGCCTAAGCAGTGGAAGCATATGGAAAATAAAAATAAAAATTTAGACCGAAAATTTCAACCAGTTAACATCATCGTCGGCAACACCTTTCAATGAGGAGGGTATACCAAAATGCGTGCCCCAATACAATACGTACCTCAATAATGGTGGAGACCATGTTGAAAACTAGAATAAAAAGGTGAACAATATGATAAAAACATTTAAAAAAACTTGTCTATATATTTTTGGAAATCGAAGCAGAAGTTACTCTCTCAACATCCTTCGTTGATTCCTATATCTTGTTAAATAGGGGTTTGAAAGGTATTTTAATTTGATAAACCTAGACAAAAATATTGTATTTTTTAAGGCCGAGGCTTGATCTGTTTTTTATTCACTGCTGCAGGTTCTGTTTGTACCCACAAGACATAATTATACAGCTAGAAGAAAGGTCAAGGCTGAGGAAGATCCAGATCTTGTCCCATCAGTATCTTGTCCGTGAGTTGAGTTTTGTAACCTTGACTTCACCACAGTGACTGTAAACAGGCTGCACTAGTGTAGTCTTGACCAAGGGATAGGGTTCACGGTGGGAAGGCAAACCCAGTGCTTAAAAAAGCCAGCGCTAAAAAAAGCCAGCTGAAAATGGATGTGTTGGTTTGAAAGGTGCAGATATTGCAGCCTCGCTGTAAAGAACCTGACATCGTCCTTTTCAGGATAAACGCTGAAGAAAAAGAAGTTAGTTATTCTCATTTGTGCAAAATGGGGACGGCGTGGGCTGATGGTTAAGTGACACCGCTCACAACCAAAAGGTGCTGGGTTCGATCCCCATCACAGCACCGGCCATTACCACGGGGAAGCAAACCCTTAGAAAATGCAGGAGGAAGCAGATACCATATTGCGTTGCAATATGTTTTTATTTTGCCCCTGTTGGCCCAGTGCATCCAACTTTGACATGCATTTGATGTAAGGGTCTGCTTCCTCCTGCATTTTTCTAAGGGTTTGCTTCCCCGGGGTAACAGCTGTAATGGGGATCGAACCCAGCACCTTTGGGTTGGGAGCTGTGTCACTTAACCACTTGCCCACGCATTATCCCTGGGCGGTATTTTTTAGACAGATGGTAGGCTCAACAGGAAAACTGAGACTGTTAAAAAGCATCTGCTGTGACTCATCAGCTGTTTCTACTGCTTAGGCACCAAAACATTAGTTTGGCAACAACATCTTATAAACAGTATAT
Organism: Ariolimax columbianus; assembly: GCA_036924085.1. Lineage (NCBI taxonomy): Eukaryota > Metazoa > Mollusca > Gastropoda > Stylommatophora > Arionidae > Ariolimax > Ariolimax columbianus. Next base: position 34,395,672 of record JAVGWX010000005.1, read on the forward strand.
TTATGCCGATTCTGTGCTACCAGTGTCAAACATGGTCCATGTCAGTGCCAAACATGATCCATGTCCAAGATGTAACAAAGTAGAATTTTGGTGTGTGCAATGAAATGTTTGAAAAAGGTAATCTGTGTTACCAGGAAAGACAGAATGAGAAATGAAGACATTCTAAGTGTCGTTGGCACTAAGTTTTGTGCAGAGTATTTGCTGGCACAAAATACGCTGGTTTTCTCATGATATTACATCCTCATCAACTTCACCTGATGGCTTACAATACCGGTAGATCTGATTACAAGGAAAGAGGGCAGCCACGAGGCAGATGGATAGATGACATGGGCTCACAATGACCATCACACATCACATCACACTTGTCGCTGTACAGATGACTTAAACTCTCCCACGGCACTCAGCAGCATAAGTGGAAGGAAAACTAACTAAAGACCTTATGATCATAGCAGGTTCTTTTTGTATTTATACCAACACTGAACTGACACATACTTGTTTATGTTATTATTGATATCATCTAGTCATGTTGGATACATTGCTGTATTATTGATATCCAGTCCGTTGGATAGATTGCTGTAGTATTGATACCATCCGGTCATAACTTAACTTAACTTAACGTCTTTATACTGGTTTAGAAGACCCTGCAGAGTCTGTATACAACCAGTTACATTTACATCACCTTGCTCTAAAATCTATGCACATCCAGTTTATTCTTAAACGCATTGACTGTCCCTGCCTCCACCACCTCCCCTGGCAATGCATTCCAAGCAGACACCACTCTCTGACTAAAAAAATATTTCCTAATATCTAACCTGGACCTCTCTTTAGTCAGCTTGTAGCTATGCCCTCGTGTTATTGTAGGTGGCTGTATTTTAAAAAACTTGTTATAGTCTAATTTATCGATTCCTCTGATCATCTTATAAACCTGTATTAATAAGTCACCACGAATTCTTCTCTCTTCGAGACACTGTAGGCCCGTTTTTCTGAGTCGTTCCTCATAACTGTAATTCTGGAATCCAACTATCATCTTTGTCGCTCTTTTTTGTATTCTTTCTAGCATGTTTATGTCCCCTCTATGATAAGGACTCCACACCTGTACACAGTACTCCAATCTAGGTCTAACTAAAGCTTTATACAGTTTGACGATCACTTCCTTGCTCCTATGTTTAATATTTCTTTTTATCATACCTAACATTGCATTTGCCTTTTTCACTGCTACCTTAACTTGCTCACTCACCTTTCCTGTATGATCTATTATAACCCCAAGGTCCCTTTCCTTATCTATCTGTCTAATATTGTTTTCTCCCATTCTGTATTTATGTTCCATATTGGATCTACCCATGTGGATGACTGTACATTTATCTACATTAAACTCCATTTGCCAGCTTACAGACCATTCTCGAATTTTATCTAAATCCGACATCAATATATCCACTTCCGCTTTAGATGAGACACTACTGCATAGTTTTGTGTCATCAGCAAATTTTGCAATCATGGATCTCATATCAATGTCCAAATCATTTATATATATCAAGAACAAAATTGGTCCCAAAACCGAGCCCTGTGGCACACCACTTTTCACTTCACTCCACTCAGAGTACTCCTTATTTATGCCCACCCTCTGCCTTCTTCCTGTTAACCAATTTTCAATCCATTTGGCAACTTCGCCACCTATTCCATGTGATTTTAACTTTCGAAATAATCTTTGATGAGGTACTCTATCAAAGGCCTTTGCAAAGTCTAGATAAATAACATCCACTGGCTCCCCTTTATCTATGATTTTAGTAACCTCCTCCATGAATTCTAATAGATTTGTTAAGCATGATCTCCCTCTAGTAAACCCATGCTGACTATTTCTAATTAGATTAAATTTTTCTAAATGCATTACAATGTTTTCTTTGCTTATTGACTCTAACAATTTACAGACTATGCTCGTTAAACTCACCGGTCTATAATTTGCCGGATCTGATTTTTTGCCTTTTTTGAATAAGGGGATCACTCCTGCATCTTTCCAATCCCGTGGAACAATCCCTTTTGTAAGTGATTGAGAACATAATATAGCCAATGGTTTTGCTAGTTGGTTTCTAATTTCATACAGCAATTTTGGGTGAATACCATCTTGACCTGGACATTTATTCACTTTCAACCCCTCCAATTTTTTAAAAACCATTTCCTCTGTAATACAGATTGATCTTAATCCCGCTGTATCCATGTCTCTTTGAAAAATATCTATAGGCTCTGGGATCTCGGAGCAGTCCTCCTTTGTGAAGACTGTGCCAAAGTACTTATTAAGCAGATTAGCAGCCTCCCTATTCTCACTTATTATTTTCCCTGTACTGTCTATGAGAGGGCCTACTTTGTCTTTCGTTCTTTGTTTATTTCTAACATAAGAAAAGAAGCTTTTACTGTCAGTCTTGATCCTCTGAGCAAGTTTTTTTTCAAAGTCTATTTTTGCTGTTTTATTCGCTTTCTGAGATATGTTCTGCTTGTCCAAATATTTTACATATGTTTCTTTTGATTTACCTGCCTCTATATATTTTTGCCATGCTTTATTTTTTGCTCTTCTACATTTCACTACAAATCTAGTTATCCACTTTTTACGCTTGGGGTTTACCTCCCTACATGGAACACATTCTTCTTTTAGCGTTTCTAGAACTGTTTTAAAACTTTCCCACTCCTGTTCAACATCTGTTCCTACAATAATATCTTTCCAGATTATGTGGTTCGCTGCCTCTTTCATCCTCTTAACATCTGTCTTAGAGTAGTCGTATGTTCGCGTGTTTATGTTTACTTCTTTCCCTGCAATAAGATCCCAACGGATGATTTGATGGTCACTTGAGCCAAACAGTTCCCCAACGGTAACGTTTTCAATCATATTTTCCTCTGTGGTAAAAACTAGGTCGAGTATGTTTTTGCCTCTGGTGGCTGCTTCTACATGTTGAATTAAAAAATTGTCAGTTATGCACGTAACAAAAGGTTTTGACTCTACAAGTGCTTCTGCCATATCCCATTTTATTTCTGGATAGTTGAAATCTCCCATTAATAATAATTTCCCTTTACTTGCCTTTGCTATGCTACTAATCAGCTCCTCATCTTCCTCTTTTTGACTTGATGGACATCTATAGCACACTCCAATCACTGTTTTTTCACCCCCACTTTCTATTTCTCCCCATACACTTTCATTTTTGTTACCACATGATAAATAATCTTTGATCGTTATATTAACAGAATTTATACAGTATAATAAAACGCCACCTCCCTTAGTCTTGTCTCCAATTATCCTATCTTTCCTTAACATTGTATATCCCTCAATTTCAAGTTCACTATCTGCAATCTCCTCATATGTCCATGATTCTGTTAACCCTATTATATCTGGTTTTTCTTCTTCTACATACAGTTCCAATTCTTCTCTTTTATTTACTATGCTTCTCACATTTGCATAAAAACATTTTAGTTTGTAATGTTGTTGGTTTTCCTCTTTTTGCTTCTGCTTTATCATTTTAGTGTTTGCTTTTCTACTATGTATTTCACACTTCCCATGTTGGATACATTGCTGTATTATTGATATCATCCAGTCATATTGGATACATTGCTGTATTGTTGATATAAAAATTGTTTTGTTGCCGTTCCCCTTATTTCTCTATTCCCCAAGGCTGTGTGCGTTGCACTATGTTTTTATTTTGCGCTTGTCATCCCAGTGCATCCAACATCAGCATGCATTTTATGAAAGAGTCTGTTTCCTCCTGCATTTTCTAAGGGTTTGTTTCTCTGGGATAACGGCCGGTGCTGTGTTGGGGAGCGAAACCAGAACCTTTTGGTTGTGAGCCGTGTCACTTAACCACTAGCCCACGCCATCCGCTAAATATTATTATCATCATCTAGTCATGGTGAATGCATTGCTGTATTGTTGATATCATCCAGCCATGTTGGATGCATTGCTGTGTTGTTGATATCATCCAGCCATGTTGGATGCATTGCTGTGTTATTGTAGATACACAGGCATATTCATTATATCACCTAGACATGCTGGACACACATGCATCTGTAGAAACATTTTACATGTTGTAGTGTCTTCTGTAAGATATAATTTACTAATCTGCTGTCCATACTTTTCAGCTACCAAAATAGAGTTCTTTGTTGGAGATGTGCCTGATGGAACAGCATTGTCTTTGGACAATGTTAGATATGCAAGGCTCGGGTAAGAGTATTATATTGATTTAAACAAAAAAACGCGTTTTGATGTTGTAAATTAAATTGGAAAACCTAGAGGGGTGGTCACAAAAATTGTGACTGAGTATTCATGAGGGAAAAAGACTAGCGTCTGGCCAGGCAAAATATACTGATCAGACATGTTTATTAGTCAGGGTTAGGCAAAATATACTGTCCAAGGCCCTCATCTTGGCTTCCTCGTAGCATTCCCTGGAAATGGGCTGTTTTCATGGCAGCCTGGCTAACGAGATAAGGCATCAATGTGATCCCCATAGTAGTGAGTGACACGCAGATGAAGCCAAGCATAGCACAACCGCCTGGAGGACCTCGGTCCACCTTGATCGGCACGCTTGGGATGTGAGAAAAGCTACTGCTACCTGTCTATATAGCGCCCTTTTCAGGTCACATAAAAGAGTATACCTACTCATTGTGGGCATTCGAAAGAACAGCAACGTTTGTCGGGTAGTAAAATAGTATGTACAGATCTATCTTTGTCAGATAGTAAAATAGTATGTACAGATCTACCTTTGTCAGGTAGTAAAATAGTATGTACAGATCTACCTTTGTCAGGTACTGAATTATTGTGTACAAATCTAACTTTGTGAGGTAGTAAAATGATTTCAGATCTAACTTTGCAAATGGATAAAACAATAAATTATTACAGATGAATAGTTAAGAGTGCTTGTTACTTTTGTCAGAGGCACTTCCCCTGTTCCAGACATACACCAGTCTTATCAAGCGGTAAATGGGTACCTAACTTACGGTTAGGTAAAGCAAGACAGCAAGGATGGGACCTGGTAACCCCACCTACCAAAAAAATAAAATGGGGTCTCCTATTCAACGAAGTCCCGAACACTTCATCCTCAGCGCTAGTGTCTGCTATGGGATCACCTTTAGCTGTTTGCCATGTGTGATAGTAACAAATTTTGTACATTATTGCAGGTATGTATCTTTATCGGACAATGAGAAGACAGGTTTCAAGGCAAGGGAGCTCAAATCGGTTCATGTGGATGCAGTCGGCCATTTTCTGAAGTTGAACATCCATAAAAACCATATCAATAAGCACAATCTTTACAATCAGGTCAGATGTGTGATGGAATGATTTATGGACAGATTGATGGCGGATGTCATAGAAGTACAGTTTTTACAGTCAAATCAGATGTGTGATGGAATGGTTTATGGACAGATTGATGGCGGATGTCATAGAAGTACAATTTTTACAGTCAAATCAGATGTGTGATTGAATGATTTATGGACAGATTGATGGCGGATGTCATAGAAGTACAATTTTTACAATCAATTCAGATGTGTGATTGAATAATTGATGGAAATATTCATGGGGAATGTCATAGAAGTATAATCTTTACAATCAGGTCAGATGTGTGATTGAACAATTTATGGGTAAATTGATAAGGGATGTCATAGAATTACAATTTAAAAAATAAAATTGGACATGGGGTTGAATCACTTATGGAAAGATTGATGTGCGTTGTCATAGAAGCACAGTTGTTACAATCAGGTCATATGTGGGGGTTGAATGATTTATGGATATATTGATGTCATAGAAGTACAATTTTTACAATGAACTCAGAAATGTGATTGAGTGACATAGAAGGATTGATGTGTAATGTCATAGAAGTCCTACATTTACAATCGGGTCAGATGTATGATTGGATCGTATTGGGATGGATAAATGAGTGATGTTATGAAAGCACGCTCTTGACAATTAGGTCATATGTGTAATTGAACGATGTTTTGATGGATAGATATGTGTTGTCATATACATACAATCTTTACAATCAGCTGAGATGTGCGATTGGTTGATACAATCTTTAAAATCAGGTCAGATGTGTGGTGGAATGATTTATAGAGGGATTGATGAGTGATGTAATAGAATCACGGTTTTTATAGTCATGCACATTGTGTGGTTAAATGATTTATATAGAGATTGATGGGTGATGTTGTAGTTCAATCTTTAAAATCAGGTCAGATGTGTGGTTGCTGCTGTATGGTGAGCTTAGAACAGGGGGACAGAATAACAACTTAGGGACTTCTTAAAAATGTTTCTTAAGAACTACAAAGCTGCAACATTGATGTCACCTCTGAGGGAAGGCTTGCACAGAACCTTTTCATCTAGTGCACCAACATTACACATGGTGCTCAGATCATTGAGCAGAATATCATCGCTGCCAGAAAGAATAGAGTGCATGATGACCCCACGGTCTAATCCTTATACATGCTTGTCCCATGAGAGATAAAGTCTGCCATGTCAGGATTGGACTTTGCAATTGTAAAAGATAACATCTTGCAGCACAAGTCATATGCTATCGCCATCTTCGCATGTGATGGACAGCTATTAATAGCATCACAAGATAAAATTAGAGATAAAGATTGGACAGACAAAATGACTCATAATTGCTGAAATGACATAGTGATGGTAGGATGTAATTGCTAATGCCAATAAGAATGTCACGCAATGTTGGCAGTTATAGAGCCTTATTCCTTTGAACCATAGTCACCCAGTCTGTATAATCCCATTTTTCCCTGAGCTCCTGAGAAAATAAATACATGCTAAATAGACATCTGAGAAAAGCTATTTACTATGACAAAAACTGTGCTCTAATTTAATTATTATATCTCAGATTGACTGACCTGATCATCTTCAATGTTCGTACATGCAATGCCAGTAAATTGTGGAATATATTGTATCAGATTTACCCCCAAACCGTAGGCCGTCGTCTGATCCTCCGAGGGACAGGAATGGTTCTAGCTTAATCATATTTTTAATCACATGTGTCATTCAAATAATCATTTGTCCTGTTCAGAATAATCACCATAGAAATCCAATTTATCGGCATTCAAATCCTTGAGAATCTTCCAACGGTTTGTTCTGTTGTTTGCCTGTTTTGAACGGCTATTCAAACCACCAAAATCATCTATACTATTCCTAAGATTGTGGATGCCGCCATATTTATCTCTAGAATATGTATACTGTGTAGAGTCACGATATTCTAACCAAAATCCAGCAGGACAACCCTAAATATGCCTTGGAATAATGGTTCCCCCGTCACACCGAATCATAGGTGGCTTGGGGAATAGGGTATTTATTTACACATGCATCCGGGGGAGGAAGACCAATGTCTGGTCAGGCAAAATATACTGATCACATACATGTTAGTCAGGGTCAGGCAATATATACTGGCCAAGACCCTCACCTTGATTTCCCAGCAGTCCTCACTGGAAATGGCTGTTTACATGGCAGCCTGGCTAACAAGGTGAGAGATCGATGTGGTCCATATAGTAGTGAACGACACGTAGTTGAGCGACACACAGCATAGCATAAGCGCCTGGACGACCACGGTCCACCGCCTTCAGCACGCTCGAGATGTGAGGAAAGCTACCTGCCACTTAACATCCTTTTCAGGGAGCATAAAAGTGTAAACCTACTTGTGGTCATTCGCAAACGACAACAACAACACAAGCTTATGTGTCACGGATTCAAAAGGTTAAGTGCAATGATAAACATGGCCACCAACCCTTGTGTCAGTAGACCATAATACCATTGCAACCAAATTGTCTTTATCAAGGACGCAAGCAGGTTATACTCTAGGCAAGTGAAAATCATCATTTAGCACCAGGACAGCTTGAATTTGTGCCATCTGCTTTAAAGTGAATTAAAGCGAAAATCAATTACATTTAAAACAAGACTGCTAGAAAAACTAACAATCAAATTAGTTAAATAATTTGTCATGTAAACTACGACCGCAAACTATGATAAACAGAAGGCATGCAATTTTTGATAAACTTTGTGAAAAGGAAACAAAACTGCTTGATAGAGAAGACAGACAGGAGAGGCTGTTGATGGCATGACAAAATGACTAGAATATTAAAAAACATCTGTAACAATGAAATGGTCAAATGGGATCAAGATAAGCACTGCATGAGCTGCAGTGGCCAGCGAACCAGAGCTGCCAAGTCCCTACTACACCTCCACGTGGTGATCCTGGATAATAAGCTGCAACACAGCAGACTGGCTAAGGAGAAGGGATAAAAAAGGGAAGGCTAACCGGGTACTAAAAAATGTCTGCTGAAGTCGGAGCGGAAGGTGGAAATATTGCAGTCAAGCTGTAAACTATGACACAACACATTCTGTTCTCCGGACAACATCCTGCTACTTGCAAAGCCCTTTTCAGATTGAGAGCGAACGAAGAAGAAGAGGCAGAAATGGTCTAAAGACTAATGGTTTTCGAGGAATTTTAAACATTACTTGGCAAGGCACACAGTAGTGATGATACTTAATTGTGTTGTTAGCAATTGTGTTAAAAAATTATGTTTGTTTTAAACAATTTTATTTCAGGTGGGGATAATTGCCATAAATGTCATAGGAAATGAACTCAGGAGAAATTATGAAATTACAGATCCAGTATGTATATCATCTTTCTAATGTTATAAAAAGTGTCATAGAAAATGAAGTCATAAGAAATTATGAAATTACAGATCCAGTATGTTTATCATCCTCTTTTTATTGTTATATAAAACATGTCATAGAAAACGAAGTCATGAAAAATTATGAAATGTCAGATCCGGTATGGATTTACGTTTATGTAGCCTGTCTAGGACAATAACGATCAGGCAAGGCAAACCCAGTCTCAAAAATAGTGTACTGAAATCAGATATTGCAACCTTGCTGTAAACTATAACACAACGTCCTTTTCCGGACGATTGGCAGAAGGAAAAGAGAATTTCTTTTTAATGTGCTTTGTTCCACTTGCTAATCATCATCATGTGCTTTAGTGACTTGCAAAGAATGGGAGATCTTCATAACTTCCTGTCCTGAATGATGCTCAGCAACTTTGTCATTGAGTATCCTCCATGCAAAAAAACTAAACATTCCAACATGTTCTCCCCTTGATGCCTTCAATCCCTTTTATTCTAAAAATTAGGTTTGGTCTCGTGCTAAGGTGGATTCGGCTTGCTTCCTCCGCTATGAACGTCCTTCTCTCGGATCCAAAATTCGTATTTATCAGACAAGTGTGATTCCTGTCCTCATGTACGGTTCAGAAACTTTGACTCCTACTTAATCAGGACATGTCAAGACTTTATGCTTTTCATATGTGCAGCCAGCGACGCATCCTCGGTGTCCGGCGGTTCAGTCTCGTCCGTAATGTCGAGGTGTCTGCAAAGATGAGTCTTCCCTCTATCTCTGACACACTGGTCCACCGCAGCATGTCTGTGTTCGGTGATGTGGTCCAACTGGACGGGGAAGTTCCATCACCAGATAATGTTCTATTCAGCTAAGTGTAACAACGGTCTCCCACCGACCAGCTGGAGTTGTGGGAGGGACTGCCCCCGTTCTACATGGCTCAGACAGTTAGCAGTCTCTTCTTCAGCATTGAACGAGGTTTGGCTACAAATCTCAGTAGTTGAATATGGTAGTGGTTTATCGATGCAATGAACCCTAGATGTCTAAGTGAACATTATTATTATGCTTCTACAGTGAACTTCAGCAATCGAACACTCGCTCCCAACAAAAATGGATTTAACAAATTATTGCTTTGTTCTAATGCATGGTAAAAGCAATTGCAGTACAGTGGTTAGTTCCAAGAATGAATTGCAGACACAGTAGACTAAATGTGTTACACCCGTGTTCTTGTTTGACATAGGTTGCCCAGCCTCCCTAACATGTAGGAGTGTGCTGGCGACGCATGCATTGTACACCATGGCCTTGGTTTTAATTGTCAGTTTCTGGTTTTTCCAAGCATGCGTTGTTTGGTGAGCAAATGTTACAGTAGCTTTGCCAATGCTGCTGTCTATTTCTGGGCCAAAAGAGAGTTTGTCATTCATGAGGGATCCCAGATATGTGAATTGGTGCACAGCTGCCAAGCTCATAAGTATCTATTCTAAGAGTTGGCATGACATCTACGACCTGTCCCAGCACATCTGTTTTGTTGAGACTTATTGTGAGACCAAAATCTTTGCAAGGCTGAGAGAAGTGATCTATCAACCTCTGAAGTTCCTGCTGACTGTGGGTGACAATTGTAGCATCATCAGCGAAAAGCAAGCCCCTAATGGTGATCTTCCTGATCTTTGTTTAACACCTGACTTTGCAAGATTATAAAGCCGGCCATCCAACCTAGTATGAAAGCTGATTCCTACATTCGTGTTGCCAAATGCATGCTTCAGTAACAGAACAAAGAAGATTCAGAACGGTGTCAGGGCCAGAATGCAGCCCTGCTTAACACCACTTCGAATACCAAATGGTTGTGATATGCCATCATCAAATTTGACTATTCCTTTCATGGAACGATATTATTAGTCGCAGCAGTTTGCTTGATCAACCTATTTTAAAGAGAGTTTGAAGTCCATCACTACTAACCAAGTCAAATGCCTTTGTCAGGTCAATGAATGTGATATAAAATGGCTGATCCTGCTCACGTGACTATTCCTGAAGACAGAAAATCATGTCTATGGTTGATCTTCCAGATCTGAATCCACAGTGTGACTTTGGATACAAACGCTCAGCTAATTTTTTAGCCATAGCAAGATTACTCTGGCGAAGACTTTGCCTACAACACTGAGTAGAGAGATTGCAACCTCTAAGGCTTGTAAACATTTTCACATGTCAAAGCTGCTAATAAAGAAGATACACTGTCCTATTATCATTGTTATAATCTGCTTGTTATAATCAAGAATGTAGCTGGAGGCAAATAAGCAGCAATGATGGTGATTAACCAGTTGTGAGTCTATTTTGCCGTTATGTATGAGTTGATCATAGATGGTGAAATTTGACTGAAATTCACACTGGTCGACTACCTACGCAGAAACGTGATGTGGTTTTTCCATTGGGATTAGTTTTATCGTTCGATTTGTGGTGTTTATCACTCTGACTATCCTGGCAATGCCATTGGCTAGTTCGGTTACCCTGTGTTGTATTTCCATAGTCCAATGCACACAGCTGAAGTTGACAGGAATGGTACCCCTGACCTTGTTTGCTGACAGTGCCCGTTTTGGTGTGGCTAGGAAATATGCGCACAGGCCAACAAAGTACTCTACACATCTCATCGCGAGAGGGTTGAGCCCCGTCTGCTTAGAAACATGTCCAAGACACATAACTCACATGCTGAGCAATGAAGCAGTAGTGAGGTGTGATGTGCCTAGACCTAATAGAGTTGCATGAAAACGAGAGATTTGCATATCTTTTTACCTTTTTTTTTAAATGAAATTTTGTGTGTTCATTTTCATTTATTTTTTTTTTTCTAGGATTTTCTGCTAGAGGACACAAGTAATGATCGGCACACATCGTTGGACGGAATGTTTGACAAGTAGGCTTAGAGAAATATAAGTGTTTGGCAAATAGTATAGTTAGTAAAACTGTTCAAGAAGAGCATTGTCCATATAAATAACAATGCATGACAAAAAAAGAAGTCAGTTTTTGGTATTTTTTTTGCATTTGTCTTATTTCTTTATTCCCCAAAGGCAGTGTGCGTTGAATTATGTTTTTATTTAGTGCCAGTCAGCCCAGTACATCTGACTTTGGCATGCATTTATGGAAGGGTCTGCTTCCTCCTGCATTTTCTAAGGGTTTGAGCTGCCGAAGACGGATGTGTCGGACCGAAAAGTGCAAATATCTCAGACAAGCTGTAAACTAGGGACACAACACATTCCGTTCTCCGGACTACATCCTGCTACTTGCAACACTCTGTTCAGGGCTTGGTAGCAGAAGAAGAAGAAAAATATGGGTTTGCTTCTCAGGCTAACGGCTGATGCTGTGATGGGAAGCGAACCCAGCACCTTCGGGTTGTGAGCCATGTCACTTATCCACTAGCCCACACTGTCCCCAGTCACATTGTAATGTGCAAGGCAATAATGCAAGCAGCCACCGAAACCTTCCCAAGAGGGGCAAGGAAAAACTACAAGCCATATTGGAATGATGAATTGCAGAAAGCGGAAGACGAAGTCTCAAATGCTAGGAACACGGCAGAGAGAGAGAACAATCTATGGAGGCAAATATCGCCCTCAAGGCCATCGTGGCGAAATACAAAAGAACACTAAACCAAATAACAAGAGACAGCTGGAAAAACAAAAGAGGAAGCCTCAATTTAGATAAAGAAGGGAACTAACTATGGAAGTTAGTCAGAGCCATGAATGGCGAAACACCATCAAATAAACAAATTACCATCAAGCAGGGCGACAACATGCTTACTGGAAAAAAAGCAGCAAACGCCTTTATAGAACACAATGCCAGAGCAAACCACATTGATGTGCATACAGACATTAGTGAAGAACAAAAGTGCCACGACAACATCAATATGGCACCAGCGGAGCACATGATGGCAAAACTAACAATGAATGAAATGGAAGAGGCCATGAGAACTTTAAAGAAAAAGAAATCGCCCGGAAAAGATGGGGTAACAAACGAAATGCTGATGGGGTTGGGCCAAACAGCAAAGAGGAAGTTACTATCAGTCCTGAACCAAAGCTGGAAAAGAGGAATTGTACCTCAGGCATGGAAAGATGCTGTACTTATACCAGTACCAAAGAAAGAAAAAGATAGAACAGATCCAAATGGATACAGACCTATCAGATTACTGAGCTGTGTAGGAATACTGATGGAGCGTATGATAAACACCAGACTGATGTGGCATCTGGAAGAAAAACACATACTAATTCCACAGCAAGTAGGCTTTAGACAGCACAGATCCACTGAGGACAAGATCACTCTCATAGCCCAGGAAATAGAGGATGCTTACCAGGAGAAAAAACACACATTGGCGGTTTGGGCGGATTTAGAGAAGGCATTTGACAAGGTGTGGAAAGAGGGACTTAAAGTCAAGCTACGAAGAAGTGAAGTTTGTGGGAAAATGTACAGATGGATCAGCCACTACCTCGAAAACAGAACAGCCAGAGTTCAAGTACAAGGGCAGATGAGCAAAAAGGTGACAAAAAGGTGACACTTGAGCAGGGAGTACCCCAAGGGGGAGTACTGTCACCCACACTTTTCCTGGTGTATATAAACAACATCACAGAGAATATACCAAGAAGAGTCCACAGCTCCATGTTTGCAGACGATCTGGCTATGTGGACCTCTGAAAAAAATCTCACCATAGCAAGCAATTGGATGCAGCAGGTCCCGACATCGTTGGAGGAGTGGGCGAACTCATGGCTGGTCAAAATAAATGAGGAAAAAACAACATTTACGATATTCTCACTTTCAAATAAACCCCAGAACACCAAAATAAGTCTTAACGGTAAATATCTGTGGCCAAACGACAACCCAAACTACCTGGGAGTCACATTTGATCGCCGCATGACATGGAAAAGTCAGATCGAGAGAAACCGAATGAGAGCCAGACAAAGAATGGTAATCATGAGGAAACTTGCTGGCACAAGGTGGGGAGCAGACGAAAGTATACTAAAGAAACTGTACACTGGAAGAGTGAGACCAGTTCTCGAGTATGGCATTGCGGCATGGACAACAGCAGCAAAGGCGACCTTTGATAAAATTAGCAAATTTCAAAACCAAGCCATGAGAGTTATAACAGGAGGCATGAAGTCAACGCCAATTGTAGAACTTGAAAAGATTACAAATCTACAATCCATGACCGCCAGAAGAGACTACAGAGCCCAGCAGCAAGCAGAGAAACTCAGAAGACTGACAGACCATCCAATGCATCAGAGACTAAATAGATTTGGAAATGGGAAACTAAAGCGGAAAAACTTTGCAGAAATAGCCAAAGCAAAGATGAGCGAAGACCCTATGAACACATTAACAACACCAAAGCCCATCCCTACTGTACGCAAACCTACCTGGAAGCAGCATATACTTCCGGAGGTGGTAGAAAATATACCAGGTATTGGAAACAAGAACAGCCAGACTGAAAAAGAAAGAAGAGACATAACCCTGAGGTACATAATGAAAAACTACCCAAGCATGGACTGGACCCATGCATACACCGACAGTTCTGTAACAAAAACAACACAGAACGGATGGGCAGGGGTATTCCTGAGCCTACCAAATGGTAGAAAAATAACACTGTCAGTGGCAACTGGAAAATACTCAAGCAATTTCAGAACGGAGGCAGAGGCACTGAGGGCTGCAGTAGAAGCAATGCTGATAGGCAAAGGAAATGAAAGCCAGATAGTCCTGTTTACAGATGTTCTGGCCATAGTCACAGCACTAAAAAGCCAGAAAAATACTGAACTTAATGATTTAAGAGCAGTACTCTGTCAACTATGCCAGCAGTCCGCACCAAAAAGAGTAGTGGTTTAGTGGGTTTCATCCCACTGTAACATCCAAGGCAACGAGGAGGCAGACAGACTGGCAAAAGAAGGTGCAAGACTACCACATCCAGATTCTAGTATGACCTACGAAGAGTCCAAAAGGCTTATTAGAGCCAGATACATTGCCAAATGGGAAACAGAACCCACTGGCTACACAAAAAATGATGCCTATTACCAGTTGAACAGAAGAGAGCAGGTCGTGGTCTTCAGACTCCGCACAGGCCACAACAGACTGAGGTACCACCTATTCAATAAACTGAAGATAGGTGGCACTCACGAATGCACTTGGGGTACCGGGAAAATGACCGCTGAACATCTGCTGCAAAACTGCCCGACATACGAGGACCACAGAAAGCACATGTAGCCATCACTAGTGGCAACACTAGACAAGCTCTATGGCAGTGTCGACAGCCTCAGGATGACCGCTGCTTTTTTCGAAAAAATACAGGTTGACGTTTGACAGCGTACGAAGAAGAAGAAGAAGAACCGTAATATCATTAATAATCGTTCGAAAGTCATTGTGTAGTAACACTTAAAAACATAATTAACAATTAGAAACTGATTTTTTGGGCACTTGTCAAGCAAAATTTTGTATTCGTCGCAGACGAGTGGTTTTGTCAAGCCTTGGCTGTAACATCGAACAAATTCATCAACTAAAAGACGCAGTAGTTAGTGGGTGTTTATTCATTCACCCTTTCACTGCACTGTTGAACATAGCCACCACTACAGTTGGTCCCTTTTAGTGTAACATTTATATTATATTGTAATACAATACATCTTTCAATATATTTCAGGCCGAATTACATTTCGCCACTCGATGACCTTGCCTTTGATATGTACCAGGACCCAGAAATAGCTCAGATTATACGTCGACTTGAGAGGAAGAAACAGGAGGCAGTCTTACGTAAGCTTTTGTTTTCATATAATTGTATAATTGTTGTAATTTATTAAGATCCTGAGCAGTGCATGAGCTGCAGCAGTCAGCGATCCATTGCTGACTTCTAGCGTCAGGGCTAGCCAACCAAAGCTGACAAGAGCATTCTACACCTCCATGCAGCGATCCTGGACAACAGGGCAGACTGACTAAGGAGAAGGGATCGATAAGGGAAGGATAACCTGGTATTCAAAAATGCCTCCTGAAGTTGGATGTATTGGTCCGAAAGGTGCAAGTATCGCAGTCAAGCTGTAAACTAGCAACACAACACATTCCATTCTCTGGATAACATCCAGCTACTTGCAAAGCCCTTTTCAGGGCTTGGTAGCAGAAGATTGAGAACGAACGCAGCAGAAGAAAAAGAAGATAGTGTAATAAACGAAGAAAGAACAACTTATTAGATCTTGGAAATTAAAATAAAATTCATTTAGGGAAAAGAGGAACAGCTGAAGCAATTATTATGAGGAGTGACTTTAGTTTAAGGACCTTCTAAAAATACTGATTAATGTGAGTAAAGAGGGTTGTTCATGGGGGTTTGCAGCCTCATCATGTAAAACCATTGCTATTAAAACCGCCACTGCAAATGTCCTGAATACAGGTTACCTATAAAGGTGCTGGCTGTATTGGTAGCCCTATGCTTCACCTAGAACAGAAAAGTAAATCATCTATCAGTCATCACCATACTATGTGTTTTGGGATCACTGTAGTCGAGGGGTAAGGCACTCACCTATCAAAGCCGTGAACAGAAATGGTGTGCTATCGAATCCGGCAAGTTTCAAGTGAATCCTAGTCTCAAGGGAGGTGAGATCAGAGTACCTGTATTTTGAGTTACCTTCAGTCTTCTCGACTAATCGTCTTGCCACTGGGCCAAGGTACCTTGGGACGAGAGAGTGAGGTTGATGACCAGTGCTGTTTCTTCTTCACTGTAATCTAAATACAGTGCAAGTTACATCAAGACAAAAAAAAACTTCCAATGGTGTCATCACCATTGCTTGTGATGGGCAACTATGTGTTTTATAAAAGAGGACTGAAGATCATGAATGGGGCTGGCAACTTCATCAATGATACAAAGTGCTGCTCAAAGAACCTCTGTAACAGAACATAAATGTTATAGCCCACACATCCTACTAGGTTGCTAGCTGCAGTGGTTGCCCTCTTACTTCTACTGGAGCGGAAGACAAGTGGATAGTAGTTGGCCCACTTTATATGCAGATAACTTGGTGGTGTGGTGTGTAGAAGAATGCCTAACAATAGCAAATACAGAAAGGAAAGGATAAGAAAAAGGCCATCAGCTAAACAAAATAAGCCTAATCAGCAGTGTCTGTAAGACAATAGAGAGGATGGTCACAGAAAATTGAAATGGTGTCTTGAAACAGAAAATACTAGTACCAGAACAAGCAGGTTTTAGATAGGGTAGTCCTGCCGAAGACGGATGTGTCGGACCAAAAAGGGTAGTGGTACAGTGGGTCCCATCACACTGCAACATCCAAGGCAACGAGGAGGCAGACAGACTGGCAAAAGAAGGTGCAAGACTACCACAAACAGATACCAGTATGACGTACGAAGAGTCAAAACGGCTTATCAAAGCCAGATACATGACCAAATGGGAAACCGACCATACTGGTTACACCAAAAACGATGCCTATTACCAGTTGAACCGAAGAGAGCAGGTCGTTGTCTTCAGACTTCGCACTGGCCACAATAGACTGAGGTACCACCTATTCAACAAATTGAAGATAGGGTGTACCGACGAATGCCCGTGCGGTACTGGTAAAATGACCGCTGAACATCTGCTGCAGAACTGCCCGACATACGAGGATCAGAGAGAGCAGATGTGGCCATCACCAGTGGAACTGCAAGACAAGCTCTATGGCAGTGGCGACAGCCTCAGGATGACCGCCGCTTTTTTCGAAAAAATAATGGTTACTGTCTGACTGCGTACTCAGAAGAAGAAGAAGAAGATAGGGTAGTCCTGCCGAAGACGGATGTGTCGGATCGAAAGCTGCAAATATCGCAGTCAATCTATAAACTAGGGACACAATGCATTTCTTTCTCCAGACTACATCCTGCTACTTGCAAAGCCCTGTTCAGGGCTTAGTAGCAGGGGATTGAGAATGAACGCAGAAGAAGAAGAAGAAGAAGAAGATAGTGTAGCAACACAGAAGACATGATCACATACTTGTCCCAACTGTTGAAGATGCCTTTCAAAAAAAGAGAAAGTTTCCTTGCACTATGTAAAGATTTCCAGAAAGCCTTCAATAAGATATGGAAAGGTGGACTAATAGCAAAAGTGCAAATGAATGGAATCATGGGTAACATGAGAAAATGGATCAAGGTGTTCCTTACACAACTGCGGAAAGCCAAAGTTACCATAAATTGGTATAGCAGCAACAAAATTATCAGAAAACACAGAGTTCTCCAGGGCTCAGTACTGTCTCCCACCTTGTTCCGTGTGTTTATCAAAGCCTTAGGGAAGGAAGACGAACGTCTGGTCAGGCACAACATACTGATCAGACATGTTAGTCAGGGTCAGGCAAAATATACTGGCCAAGACCCTCACCTCGACTTCCTTGTACCCCTCCCTGGAAACAGGCTGTTGTCATGGCAGCCTGGCTAATGGGGTGAGGGATCGACATGATCCCCATAGGAGTGAGTGACACGCAAATGAAGCCAAGCATAGCACAACTGCCTAAAGGACTTCGGCCCATCTTCAACAGCACACCCAGGATGTCAGGAAAGCTACTACAACCCGTCACTTAACGTCCTTTTCAGATCGCACAAAAGAGTAAACCTACTCATTTTGGGCATTTGAAACAACAACAACACTATGTAAAGATTTCCAGAAAGCCTTTGATAAGGTATCGAAAGATGGAGTAATGGCAAAACTACAAAGGTATGGCGTCACAAGTAACATGAGAAAAATAATCAAAGTGTTCCTACATAACCGCGGAATGCGAAAGTTACAATAGATGGTTAAAGCAAATAAACCAATACAAAGAGCAGCAGACAATATAACAGCATAGGCTGAGAAATGTAAAGTACAGATCAACTCTAAGAAATCTGTGACAACACTCTGTACGTTATCAAACAAAGACCAAGCAGGACAAATACTACTCAGAAATATTTAGTTCCAAATAGACGATGAGCCGGTACATCTGGGCATCACATTGGATTGGAGAAGGATGTGGTAAACACACATTGAAAAAACAGTCCAAGACAAGGAAAAAACTTACAATACTGAGGAAAAGGCAAGTAAATGAGACCATCCTTCACCAACAAGTCTGTAACTTTAACTGTGTTCCTTTTTGTTGCTACTACTCTTTATTCTCGAGTGGTCCATTGAGGTCTTTGTGTATGACAATGACAAGAATAACACAACTGCCCCACAGAGAGCATGTCGTAGGAGGCGGCTAAATGTGTGACATGGCATAACACCGGCCATGGTTAGGTGGTTTGTTAAGAGAAGCATAGATGGCGCCTAACAGGGTGCAGGTCTATTTTGCTCAAGTGTTTGAGTCTTAAGATGGGCTTGCACATCAGTTAACCATGCCCCACTGCACTTTTCCAAATACAGCAGAGTAATAAGTTGCTCATGTCTAGCCCACTAAACACGAAATCGTCCTCCTGGCTACATCCAGTACACCTCAGAGCTGGAACCTGCACAGGGACATCTGCCCCTGTACAAGTACAGGTCAACTAAGACCAAGACTCTTTCTTCCTCATGATTTTCATGTTTTGACCATTATTATTGTATTTTTAAAATGAACCCCTTCCCAATCACATTTTACAGAAGAACGTTACGACTATGCCAAGAAGTTAAAACAAGCTATTGATGAGTTACAGAAGGTATGTTGCACAAGATCTTGAAGAAAAAAACAATTTGTATATTATTATTTTTGTATAACTTGACGAATGCAATAACGAAAGACACATCTTTAACTCTAAGGTAGTTTAAACCAATATTGACTTTTAAAACACTTTTTGAGTGATAACTTTCACAACGTACATAGTATTTAGTTCAAGGAAAAATTGTGGAACTTTCTGGCAAATGCTACTTGGTAATTACAAACAACCCAGTGGAAATAAAAGAAGTAAGTTTGAGCAAATCACACTTTTTAACAAATACTGGATTAAAAAATGCTCTGTGACAAGATTAATTTATATTCAATCAATCAATGTTCATTAACTGCCATACATGTCACATAAGGCAGAAACAAGTGCTCTCCGATTTGAGTTCATACATTAATTTATGTTAATATTTTTCAACTAGTGGTGTGTCTTTAATTTCAGCTGTACTTTTCTCAAGTTGCAACAAATTAAAAAAAAATTATATATTATTTTAAAGATAAGTGAATGTGTTGTTTAAATGGCTAAATATCTTGGCATTTATATAGTTTTGTAGATAGCATAATTATCAAAATGTTATTATGAGGAGAAAGAAAAAGATATAAAAAACTTTAAATAAAAATGTCTTCTTTGATCCATATCCTTGTGTTTAAAGACATTTGATGTCTATTTCTTGACAATTTCCGTATAGTATGTCCAATTAAGAGTAGAAATCATCCAAGAACATGAACACACATATATACTAATATTTATAATTGTTTCCATTTATCTGGCTACTTCCACTTTTCTGTGAACTTTTGCCATGCTTAACGATTTTACAGTTTGATAACAAATGTATACAAATATATTACAACATCATCCATTTTAAAACATGCAGACATTGTTATGTCTTGGAAAGATAATTTCCTGTGGTACAAACAAAATTTGGATTGGATTAAGACACAATTACTATTTAAGTTTGTTTGGAATTTATATGATTTCGGTCGGTGATCCTGTTTGTTATACTGAATCTTGCTGCGGATGTGCCTAGCTTAAAAATACGTGTGAAACCAGTCTATGATGATGTTCAACGTTACACTTGACTGCACCCCAGAATTCAGCCCAAGCTATCTACTCAAGGGCCTTCCTGCTTAGTCTGAAACCGCCTTCCTCCTACCCACCTCCACCATAGGTCACACGATACCTCTCCCAACACCGTATCCTCAGCACAGCAAGTATCATGCTGACCCGAAGGTGGACACAATCGAGGGGCGGAATGTGAAAAAACGGAGTCAAACACAGACAAAGAATGCCTGACACAAACATTGGTCCAACACACATTCCTCGCTGCCCTCATCTCAAGCAGGAAAGTTCTCGGCTCCACCTGGGGAGTCTGTAGGGATTTCGGTTGACACACTACGCATGAACAAGCCTCAGCAGTTGGACATGGTAGTGGTTGTTCAACACAACAGACCTTGGATGCCGATGCGAACATTATGATTATTTTTATTTGTTTGCCAAACTTTCAGCTGGTATCAGCTTCTGGTCATAATGGATAAATCTATAAGCCGCGACAATTGGCATGTGTTAGTGAACAAGTTCAATACATTTAAAGAACTTACAGAAATTCTTGTTATATATTAATAGGAGATATAAAATATGAATCAGAAATCAGGAAGAGAAAAAAAAATGGCCAAAGGTGTATTCAAAATAGATAGATTCAGATATTAAAACGGGATCAAGATGCTGCGCAGCGCATGAGCTGCAGTGGTCAGCGACTCATAGCTGACTGCTAGTGTCAGGGCCAGCGAACCAAAGCTGCCAAGACCCTTCTACACCTCCACGCGGTGATCCTGGATAACAGGCTGCAGCAGGCCAGACTGGCTAAGGAGAAGGGATCGAAGAGGGAATGCTAACCCGGTCCTCAAAAAATGCTTGCTGAAGTCGGATGTGTTGGACCGAAAGGTGCAAATATCGCAGTCAAGCTGTAAACTACGACACAACGCATTCCGTTCTCTGGACTACATTCTGCTACTTTAGCCCTTTCAGTGTTTGGTAGTGGGAGATTGAGAATGAATCAAGTCAAGCCAAGACATCCAAACAAATAACTCAGAAACTTTAATTGAGAGTAATCAAATGTTATATATTATCTTAATTACCATATAGTATGAAAATATGTTGGACAACCATTTTGATTTTTTTCTCAAATAAGGTTGGTGAAAAACTTGGCAAGATGGAGGTTGAGAAGCGGCAGGCTGTGGAGAGTGAAGACTATGACCAAGCCAGGGCTAAAAAACTGCAGATGGATGAGTACAGATTACAGGTTTACAAGGATCTTAACCTCAATGACCTTCTGGAACTGCCAGGGGTGGGTAGGGAGATAACGATAGTATGCCTTAGCCACCTTTTATGGCAGATTTTCCAAAATATTTGGCCTCCAGTCCTTGAGAGTAGCTAAAGCAAAAGAAAATATTCTTCTACATTTTAGTTGGTGAAGATAGGGAAGTATGGTTTGCGGTGCAGGTGAGCAGATAAAGAGATGGGCAGAATATGCCTGGGAGATTTTACATGGACTGACTCCATGGGATCCACCAGGCATTCAATCAGCGGAGACAGAGTTGCAAGTTAGCTATGAGAAAACAGACAGGGAAGCAATTGGAAAAGCAGTAGGGATTCTAGGGAGATGATGGAGCCACTGGTTCAGATAGTGTTGAAGCAGACATTTATACGTTGGCAAAGAGATATACATATTGATAGGTGAGGTTTGAAAAGGGGGACCGGATTGGATGGGCTATGTAGTCAGATTGGGGGGGGGGGGGGGTTGCTGCAGTGTACAAGTTGTAGAGGGATCATGTTGTTATCAGTGAATATTAGGGTATTAAGTGGGGTTGTGTTGGA
Organism: Ariolimax columbianus; assembly: GCA_036924085.1. Taxonomy (NCBI): domain Eukaryota; kingdom Metazoa; phylum Mollusca; class Gastropoda; order Stylommatophora; family Arionidae; genus Ariolimax; species Ariolimax columbianus. The sequence goes on from JAVGWX010000005.1 coordinate 34,417,819, forward strand.
GAGATTGAAGGAGGCCATGGACAGATGGCTGAAAGGGGAGAGGGAAGGCTTTTGATATGCTTTAGCCATGTGGGGGCTTGATGGCTACACTGAGAAATGGTGATCGAGCAGGGTGTGGATTGAGGTTTACTACTGTATATTGGAATCATGGAATGGGAAGATGCATTTAACTGCTTAGACAGAGGGTGACTTTTTATATCCTATTGGCACTGTAGGGTGTCCCTGAAGTTCACTAACATAGTTTAAGAAGATGTGAGAAGTGCAGATCTACACAAGGACTGATTTTCTGAATGCTTTGAGAAAAGCATTGGTGTTCAACAGGGATGTCTGTTCTCCTCCTGCTGGCTATTAGCTAGATTGTGAAGACAGCAATGTCAGCCAGCAAAGATGGGTTTAGTGGAATTTGACAGGGCAGTATGATGGTGTAGACCAGTGGTGGCCAAGCTAAGGTTGGCAGAGGACCAGATTATGGTAAAGAGTAACACCAGAGGGGCAGACCTATGACATCCTTAAAAAATAACGCTCTGAGATTTGGTTGTACATATATAATGAACCACGTACAGAAAGCAACGGCAAACTACTGAACTGTACATCTGTCAAAACATATATAACAGTCTTCGGACTGAAATTCCTTTTTAAAAAAAATATAATGAATCTGTTGCTTTAATTTATTTTGTAATTTGTAATAATTTTTTTTTGGCGGATGCCTTATTTCTCAATTTTCCAAGGTGCGTTACACTACGGTTTTTATTTTGCTCCTGTTGGCCCAGTGCATCCGACTTTGGCATGAATTTTATATAAGGGTCTACTTCCTCCTGCATTTTATAAGGGTTTGCTTCCCCGGGGTAACGGCATGTGCTGTGGTTGGGATTGAACCCAGCACCTTTGGATTATTAGCCGTGTCACTTAACCACTAGCCCACGCCGTCCCCATTTGTAATATCACATGTAATTATTATTTTCAAACATACCTTTGCATTATTTCATTATCAAAACTTTTCACTGCGGGCCCTAGTTTCGCCACCTCTGGTCTAGACCTTGCAGATGACTTGATTATTCTATCCTTTGGCCGCAGTTGTATGCAGAATAGAATAGATACACTTTATGAGGGGGTCACAGAAATGGGACTGAGAATGCACAGAGAAAGAATAGCGAGTATGAAAGTGGATAAAACAAGCAGCAGTCAGATTTTGTAGGGAGACACTTCTACGTTATGTGGAGTCATTCATGTATGTTGGTGGCAATATGGACAGCATAGAAGGTGTAGATAAGGATATTAACTTAACTTAACGTCTTTATTCTATTTTAGAAGACTCTATAGAGTCTGTATACAACCAGTTTCTTGGAGGGTGGTTTTTACTGAAGTGCAAGTCCGTCTTAATAGACTCCAATACTAGACCCGCAACCAGTTAGGCCCCATCTATAGCTGTTCTTAACAAACCACCTGTGTAAAGGTACAAATAACGTGGGTAGATTTTTAATTTTGTCCGGGCAGCGGCCGTTAAGCCTACTCTTTTCAGTTTCCAACTGCCAAGGAATTTTTAACGTGCTCGACACTGAAAATGGGAGTCTGATCTCACTACCCAGAGATCAAGGTAATTTTTACCAGAAGATCTACATTAAAAAAATCCAGGCGTCCACCGTGATTTGAACACGCGACTTCCGGCACCCGAGGTGGACACCTTACCTGAGACCACTGAGTCCCCCTTAAGGTGGGAATACAGGGGGACAAGATGAGCTTTCATGTATTGGGGAAATTGATGGAAAAAAATTCATTTTGGGCTGCCTATTACTTTGCTGTCTTTTCTGTTGTTCATTATATTTATTTTCCGAGTGTAGATAAATACTTGTTTGTATGATCGTTGTCATGAACAAACATTCTTTGTATTTAGTAAATAACAACTATGGAAGTTTGTACATGGAGAAATGCATCTGTAAAAACCATTACTGCAAGAGTATATTAGTTGTTTGATACAGGTTTCCAGCAAGGAGGCCAGCTTCAGTGGTTGTCCTATGGGAGAGAATAAGAAATGATAATGTTTTTTAAGTGAAAATATGAAGGACAGTCATTAAGTAACAGCATTTTTATGAAAAACATTTTTACAAGAGTGCCTACCAGAAATATTTTATGTCTTATTTTTCTACATAGTCCCCGTGCCTGGCAACACACTTTGCCCACCTTTCCGCTAGCTTGTGGATGCCCTCTAAAAAAAGTCTTTTGGTGTGACCTTTAACCAATTTTACACCGTCTCCATTATTTCGTTGTCAGCTGCCTTTAGGACCCATCTGCTACACACTTTCCTATAACCGAGATCATCATGGGCAATTTTGAATGCAACGCCGTGAATCATGTTGAAATCTATGGCTATTTCATGAACATTGTCTCGCCTGTTATCACGAACTAGCTGGTCGATCTACTGTTTGACTGTCAATTGCCACACTTGCCGGTCTTCCAAGCCACGCTTTATCAATGACATTTTGTCTCAATTTTGAAATCTTTCTACCTATTCATACACTCTCCTCTGACTAACAACAGTCCCCATACTGAACCCTTCATTCTTCTATAGATTTCTGGTTTCACACTCTCTGACTACAAAAGGTGAATAACTGGGGTGACCAAATTCTATGCTATATTTTATATGCACATACTGCTCGATCGTACTACTACAATACCACTGATCGATCCCTACATAGAGTACTGCTAAAGAGCCCTTTTTTGTGTCATGAAATAAGATTTTCTGTTGTTCATACTCTGCCATGCACTTTATAATAAAATTGATGTTACTTAATGACTGTCTCGTTTTTATAACCTCGACCTGTGATTGTTTTTTCAGAATCGAAACCCACGTCCTGTAGATCTGGAACCAATTATCCAACCAGCGTCTCCTCGGGTGAAAGAGCTACCACGAACACCACCAAAATATGATGATAGAACTCTACCACTTAAGTAAGACTTTTAATCTAGGTTTTGTGTTAATTGGTAAAAACTAGATATTGCTGCAATGCTAGAAATGTCCAATTGATTAAAATTGATGTACAATGAAAACGTCAAGATTTCTGTCATGGATCGTTATCCTTTTTTTTTTTTTTTTTTTAACTGTATGTTTATAGATTTTATGATATCTGCAATACGTGTGTACATTTTACATAGACATTTAAGTTATTTGGCATAACAATTTGAGGTTCACTAATGTGTGATTCAGCTCAGTGAATAGGTAACCTTTCAAGAATGTTGTAAAAGATGACCGAAAATGCTTGTGTATCAGGCTAGCAACCTCATCATGTAAAATCATTACTCTTGAAACTGTCACTGCAAATGCTAGGTACAGGACATAAAGGGGCTAGCTGCAGTGTTGGCCTATAATTCACTTCCAGTGAAAAGAGGAGAAGTCAAAATGAATTTCTGGTTGTTGTGGTAATTGCTTCTTTTTACCAGAAGATCCACGTGAACAAAAATTCCGATCACCACCATGATTCGAACATCTGACCCGAAATGGACACATTACCTCGAGACCACTGAGTTGTAATACCTTGATGTTCATTTTCCCACTTTACCAGTCTCAGCAAACTCTCCCTTTGTTGCTTCTAATTAGACTTTATTTTGTTTGTAATTTTTGTGTGTTCTCTCCCAATTTCACTTCCAATCCAACACTTGTCTTGGTTATAATTATTTGTGTTCTTTCTGAGGGAAAAAGACTATTGATAACTGTTGATTGATTTGCCTGTTTGGTCCTAGTGATGCGTAAGGCCACCATCACAGCTGGCCTCTTTACAGGACGCCTGTATCAGAGTATTTATAGGGATGGTTTTATAGTAAAGACATTACGTTGATGATTCGCTAACCCCATGCACAGTCTCCTTTAGTATTTTATGATATACTTGTAAGATTACAGTGGATCTGTTATTGTCAACTCAGGTACCACTTAAGTAAAGTCAAGTAATCCACCTACATAACCACGACCCATTGCACTGACCATCCACAATCACAGTTGATGGCAGAGTCCCAGGCAGGTGGCGCACAGGGCAGATGGAGTGGAGACGATATGTCTCAGCCAGGTATTGACAGGCAGCACCTGTGAAGACTCCATGAGGAAGTCGATCACTTCCCATCTCTGATATTCCGGGACAGGTGTAAAAGCTGGGGTGCTGAGACATTCTGAGATAGGCGGACCACATGGCCGAAGTAGGAGAGGCAATGCCAATCCAGCATTAAGGAAATGCTATTGAGTTTTGCCTGTTGGGAAATCTCGGTGTTGGTGACTAGATTTTGTCAATCCACTATAAGGATACATTGATTGCGCATGTGGAAGGCCTCCACCTGCTTTCAATCTCTCTGTAAGACCTTCAGTTTTTGGAGGAATTTAAAAGAATTTGAATGACACATGATTGATAGATGTACAGCTGGGTTTCCAAGGAGAGTCTCTGCTAGGTCCAGACTTTGTGCAGAGAGTTCATGGATGACAGTGCAGCATTGATCCTCTGAGTGATGTCTAGTTTACACTTAGGGGTTTTATATATATTTTTATATTCCCTTGCTACCTTGCGAGATACCTGTTTATGGAACATACTTACATGCATTACATTATTTACATAAATCACATTACATCACACGCATTACATGCATTGCATATGTAAATGTACGAAGGACAATCATTAAGTACTAACAATTTTGTTAACAACATTTTTACAAGAGTGCGATCCATAAATATTTTGTGTCTTGTTTTCGACATAGTCCCCATGCCTGGCAACACACTTTGCCCACCTATCCACTAGCTTATGGATGTCCTCTATAAAAATGTCTTTTGGTGTGACCGTAAACCAATTTTGTACGGTCTCCATTATTTTGTTGTTGGCTGCCTTGGGACCCATCTGCTACACACTTTTCTTTAATTGAGATTATCAGGGACAATTTTGTGTGTGGCGCCATAACTCATTTTGAAATCTACAGCTTCTTCTGCGTTCGTTCTCAATTTCCGCCTACCAAGCCCTGAACAGGGCTTTGCAAGTAGTAGGATGTAGTCTGGAGAACGGAAAGCGCTGTGTCACTATTTCATCAATAGTGACTCACTTGTTGCCACGGACTAACTGGTTGATCTGCTATTTCACTGTGTCAGTTGGCAGGCTTGCTGGTCTCCCACGCCACAATTCATCAATGAAATTTTGTCTTCCATTTTGAAACATTTCTACGCATTTATACACTTTTCTCACTCTCCTCTGACTCAAACAACTGTCTCCATACTGAACCTTCATTCTTCTGTAGATTTCAGAAGGTTTTACACCCTCTGACCATAGAAACAAATAACGCCTCGCTCTTCCATGGGGCAAGTCGACAGTGAGGCAGCCATGCTGTATGCTTAACTGCGCATGTGTATACTTCTCGATAGTCACAATCCCTACATTGAGTACTGGCTAAAAAGCCATTTTGTGTCCTAAAATAAGATTTTCTTTGTATTTACTCTTCCATGCACTTTATAATAAAATTGCTGTAACTTAATGACTTTCCCTCGTATATATTACAAACACATTAAAAACTATTTTATTTTGATTCTTTTGCTTTTTGCTTTTTGCTGCTTGTAGTTTTGTTATCCAGTCTAGTGTATCTTATTATTTATGTTGTTTCTTTCTGAAGAAATAAAACTATAGCCACCCATAATATCTTTTGTATAGAATTGTTGTTATTATTCTAGTAATCTAGCTTCATTAACCGAATTAATGCTTCAGTAGTAAAATGCTGGCTGAGTCTGTAGATGCTTCAGTTGAGGGTCTTTCCCATGCATTTGTAGAGAGCAATTCTAACAACTCTCCTCATACACCATATGATGAACAGTGTTTGCCAGTTCATAAACCAAAGTGAGTAGGCATGTGTGAGTTTGCTATCTGTTACCATTGCATGATGTGTTGTATGTGGTGGACAGATTTAATTGCTTTTTCTGTTTTTATTGCTTTAAAATAATTGGTAAATTATGCCAGTTCCATTGTTCAGTAAATCGAAGACAACCAGTGTAGATTAGATTTGTTTGTCTGGAAAGCAGCTCATCTAGGGAAAGGGAAACTGATTTTAAACCACCTACAGTCTCACATGTGGGATGGTTGCAGTCAAAGACTAGGCATCCTCCTTGTCCCGCCTTGACGCTCAGAAAGTTCTAGATATCACAATGCAACTGTACAATGTTGCATGTAACTCAGGCAACAATTCTATACTAAAAGAATAAAAAAACATCTTCCTCTGAGGCCAGATAAATGGAACACTTTGTATGGCACTAGACAACAACTGATAAACATGTGCAGATAACATTACATGTCATTGGGTTGAAAAGACGAGAGCCCTGTTGCTGCTGGATCCGTAACAATAACAAAAGTGAATTTAGTTTAACAAAAATAAAATGTGCACAGGTTGAACTATTAGCTTTGCAGGTCTTGAATAAAGTGAAGAAATTATGTAAGATTGTGTGTAAATGGGACATTCCTACTACAATATTTAATGATCAAAAATGATCTCATCTCATATTTAATGAGCATGATTGACAACAAGTTATTTTCAACCTACCAACTACCCACGACAATTAATTTTTACCTCTCCGTAAGTCAAGCATAGCACAACTGCTTGGAGGACCCCGGTTCACGTTCATCATCACGCTCTGGATGTGTGAAAAGCTACTGCAACCCGCCACTTAACGTCCTTTTCAGGGCGCACAAAAAACATGTAGTCCTTCTGGATTGTGGATATTAACAACAACAACAGTGATAGAAGTTGACATGTATTGAATTACAAGTTTATTGCACTACTTTTATTATGATAGTTCTCCTATTTCACCACTGTTTTTTTAACATCTCACTTTATTGTAGACCGATCTTGCTAGTGCTTTTATATGTCCTTATTATATTTCAATACAGTATTTGGCTACAAATCTCACATATAATCTGCTCTCGTTTATAATTACGTATGCTTGATTTAGTCCAAAATTTTATTTTAAAATGAAAATTCATGATTTCATGCGTCATGGTTTTTCAAGATTTTATTTTATAAAACATTTATTAAAACACTTAAAGTTTATGCACGAAATTAAATACAATGTCAAATTACTGTCCCCAAAAAACATCTGTTTCTCCAGTAGATTTCTGCCCACTGTGGGATCCTTGGAAATGAGAAAGTAGATGAGCTCGCAGAAGCCGGTAGTGGTGGCACGCAGACTTGCAATCCACCGAACTATCAAACGATTCATGAGAACAAAATGGAGAGATCAGCACAAAGAATACAAGTCAGAAATGACAGCATAGACAAACTTGTCTGAGATAAGCAGACAAAGATCTTCAGACTCAGAACGGGACATTGCAGACTCAAGGCCTACCTCCACAGAATGGGTCTCAGATACACCGCTACGTGCGATTGTAGAGCACCCAAGCAAACACCAGAACAAATGTATCCTGCAGAACTGTCCTACTTATACAGACCAAAGAGAGGCTGTCTGGTTAGGGGAAGCAACCATCATGCTCGAAAAGCTGTGGGGAGGCCGGTGAAGACCTGAAATGCACAGTCTTCTTCATGAACCTCGCTGGGCTAGAAGCATCAGTTGATCAAAGAAGAAGAAGAAGAACTGAAAGTATGGGAAGTAACAAACAGAAATAGATATATACAGCATCTAAATTTGAGGTACTTTGAACTCGTTCGTCATCACTCTAACTGTAAAGAAGCTCATCAAATGGTGTTGAGTCTAATCCATTATTGGTGTCATCGTAATAAATATCACTTCATCTTCATCCGATGACACTTGTTCATTCTCCCACATAACTTTGTCCTTGCTGCAATCAAGTTTATTTGAAATACAACATTTGTGGAAGACTTGTTGAAATCAATCAATCAATAGTACGCTTAGACGACCAGTACGCCACGTCGAATGGCTGTGTCCCAGGTGGCCTGCAGTTCTGTTAGTGAGGTGGCGATCTGTTTTAGCCAGGTGTTGCGAGGATGACCATGAGGACGTCTCCAGGATGAGCACGACTTCTTCCTGTAACTCACCCCCACAGCCTGCCGGAAATATCTCCTGGGCTAGGACTTCCCGGGAAAGGCGAACAACGTGACCGAAGATGGAGAGACGACAGCGATCAATCAATTGTTGATGTAGTCTTGTCTAATTCCTTCCAAGCAGCAAGTACTCACTCTACAGCATTTGTGTAAGTCTGACGTATATGGCCACCAGCAGTATACATGTGATTACCGTCGCTTAATCCTGCATTCATTTTTGACGGATGGCATCTTTCACATGCAACAGTGACATCTAAAGATTGCAACAGACAGCTCATGTCACCTGGAATTACATAATCAAATGAGTTCTTATTTTCTTCATTGAAGACCAAGAATGCATTTTTGCAACAATGTCCGTCACATAAGAAAACATGGCACATTCAATTTAATGCCATTTTAACTATCAAGATAAAACTTTCCAATGTAGGGAACTTTCAGTATAAAAAATTACGTCTTTTTTAGAATGCCGTATAATAAGCAACTGTGCGTATTATAGACTAGATTTACGGTACTAAGAAATTGATATTAAAGGGGACCAAAGATGTAACAGTCTGAGACTCATAGTTGGCTGCTTGCATCAGGGTCGGCAAACCACAGCTGACCAAGACTTTATTCCATGTTCAAGTGGCAGCCCTGAAAACAGGCTGCACTAGTGTATTCTAAGAGATAGGGATCGCAGAGTGAAAGCAAACCCGGTACCCCAAAAAAAAGTCCTTGCTGTAAACTTTGGCACAATTTCCTTTTCAGGATGAATGCAGTATTAATATATTAAAACATTTGCTTGTGTGATATTTTATGTTAGTTTTTACATTGTTGATTTGATCTTTTCAGTTTTTTTAGAAAGTTACTTGCAGAGACTATGGTCACTTGATTAGTACTTGTACAGTTCATGTTCATGATTGTTGTTGTGGTGGTTATGTGTTACCATTTATGTTTTTCTGTTTATCTAATAAAGACCTTTTGGTCTAAGTTTGTTTTGTTTTATTTCTGTAATTCTTTTTTTATGCTCTTATCAATTTGTTGAGACTATGTAGATTTGGTAATATAAAAATCTACAAATCCTCAACATCATATTCCATGCCTACTGACAATACAATGAATCCTCCTTCAACAACCATGTGTCCTCAGTACATTTCAACAATGAATTTGTTTCTTTGCTGTTCAAATCATATTTTTGGATCAAGACGCTAAGCAGCACATGAGCTGCAGTGGTCAGCGACCCACAGCTGACTGCTAGTATCAGGGCCTGTGAACCAGAGCTGCCAAGACCCATCTACACCTGTACATAGTGATCCTGGATAACAGGCTGCAACTGCAGACTGGCTAAGAAAAAGGGATCGAAAAGGGAAGGCTAACCCTAAAAAAATACCTGCTGAAGTCAGATGTGTTGGACTGAAAGTGCAAATATCACAGTCAAGCTGTAAACTACAACACACTGCATTCCGTTCTCTGGACTACATTCTGCTACCTAAGCCATTTTCAGGACTTGGTAGTGGGAGATTGAGAACGAACAAAGTTAAGTCAAGTCAAACCATATTTTTATGCCAACCAAAGTCTTTTCTTATTTTTCTTCTATTGCTTCGATCTTTCCTTCCAGCTCACACAAGGCTTTTTCCAGTCCATTCTTTCTAATTATGTGTTTAATTAGTTTGCCTGTCAATTTTTTATTTTTTATGGCAGTGATCTTTTAATACTGCTGTACTATATCGTTGTTTGATTACTTAACTAGATATTGTAAACAATAAATCAATCAATGCCTGTCACTCCTTTCAGAGCATAGGCAATTGACAACACACCTCCTCCAGCAAGTTCAATATTGCGTTACCTTTCTATCTCTCTCCAGTTAAAATCTAGTGAACAAAGTTTATTTTCAGTCTGTTCTCCAGATGTTTCTTGGTCTGCCTATCTTCCCTGGGGATTCCATGTCGGGGTCTGCCTGGCTGTGTTTTATGGTGGTTTCCGTAGCATGTGTCTTATCTAACCCCATTTCCTATGTCTTTTGTCAGTGTACACAACATCTTGTGAAACCAGTTTTCATTCATTTAAACTCTAGAAAGCACACATTGAATAAAGTACATTAGCTGATGCAGTGAAATCTGACAAATTGACGTTTTCTTCTTCTTCTATTACTGCTGCTGCTTTGTACAACCATCCTTAGTCACATTTACTGGCATGCATGGAAGGTTACAGTGGTTCTGTTCTTCGTCTTTCTTCCTTTTTTTTCTCTTCCTTCTTCTTCTTTCTTCTTCTTCTTCTTCTTCTTCTTCTATTACTTCTGCTGCTGCTTTGTACAACCCTCCTTAGTCACATTTACTGGCATGCATGGAAGGTTACAGTGGTTCTGTTCTTCGTCTTTCTTCCTTTTTTTTCTCTTCCTTCTTCTTCTTTCTTCTTCTTCTTCTTCTTCTTCTTCTATTACTTCTGCTGCTGTTTTGTACAACCCTCCTTAGTCATATTTACTGGCATGCATGGAAGGTTACAGTGGTTCTGTTCTTCGTCTTTCTTCCTTTTTTTTCTCTTCCTTCTTCTTCTTTCTTCTTCTTCTTCTTCTTCTTCTTCTTCTATTACTTCTGCTGCTGTTTTGTACAACCCTCCTTAGTCATATTTACTGGCATGCATGGAAGGTTACAGTGGTTCTGTTCTTCGTCTTTCTTCCTTTTTTTTCTCTTCCTTCTTCTTCTTTCTTCTTCTTCTTCTTCTTCTTCTTCTTCTATTACTTCTGCTGCTGCTTTGTACAACCCTCCTTAGTCACCTTTTATGACATGCATGGAAGGTTACAGTGGTTCTGTTCTTCGTCTTTCTTCCTTTTTTTTTCTCTTCCTTCTTCTTCTTTCTTCTTCTTCTTCTTCTTCTTCTTCTTCTATTACTTCTGCTGCTGCTTTGTACAACCCTCCTTAGTCACCTTTTATGACATGCATGGAAGGTTACAGTGGTTCTGTTCTTCGTCTTTCTTCCTTTTTTTTCTCTTCCTTCTTCTTCTTTCTTCTTCTTCTTCTATTACTTCTGCTGCTGCTTTGTACAACCCTCCTTAGTCACCTTTTATGACATGCATGGAAGGTTACAGTGGTTCTGTTCTTCGTCTTTCTTCCTTTTTTTTCTCTTCCTTCTTCTTCTTTCTTCTTCTTCTTCTTCTTCTTCTTCTTCTATTACTTCTGCTGCTGCTTTGTACAACCCTCCTTAGTCACCTTTTATGACATGCATGGATGACTACAGTTCTCCTCCTTCTTTCTCTTTCTCAAGCTCTTAAATAACATCTATTACCAAACAAAACTAGTGACCAGTCTCTGGCTACTTTCACCACCATACAATTTATTCTTTCATACAACCACATTCATTCCCATCATAAAACTTTAGGTCATTCTCAGGCTACTTTCATACACCGCACTCATTCCCCTCATAAAACTTTAGATCATTCTGAGGCTACTTTCATACAACCACATTCATTCCTATCATACAACTTTAGATCATTCTGAGGCTACTTTCATACACCCACACTCATTCCCCTCATAAAACTTTAGATAATTCTGAGGCTACTTTCATACAACCACACTCATTCCCCTCATAAAATTTTAGGTCATTCTGAGGCTACTTTCATACACCCACACTCATTCCCCTCATAAAACTTTAGATAATTCTGAGGCTACTTTCATACAACCACACTCATTCCCCTCATAAAATCTTAGGTCATTCTGAGGCTACTTTCATACACCCACACCCATTCCCCTCATATAACTTTAGGTCATTCTGAGGCTACTTTCATACACCCACACCCATTCCCCTCATATAACTTTAGGTCATTCTCAGGCTACTCTTACAACCCTACAGTTGATACTTTCATACAACCACATGAATGCCACTTCTAAAACTGATGACAAATATCAGACTTAACTTAGATTTGTTCAGTTCTTATAGTGTTAACTATGACTAGTATTTATTTGAACAATTAATTCTTTCAAGTTTATTTTTTTTCTTGTCTTTCTAGAACAGTTGTTGTGGAAGAGGAACCTCCCCCAGATACTGACTTCAATCCAGGTTAGTGAACACCTGACCCGCTCCTGGCAAGCCAATATCTGTCGTCATTGTACTGTCGTCTTACAACTTTTATTCCCATTACTGTGGTATTCAAAAGGTTTTTTAGGCTGAGGACTACAGGTGCTTCATCACTGCTGTCACCACGTTGTGTGCTGGTTATGTTTGTTTATTTCACCCCCAAAAGAAAAACTACATGTGCCTTACCAGAGATCCGAACAGTTGCTGTCCTTGTCAGCAAGCAGGCATCTAAACCATTCAGCCACACATTTCAATATCTATTTAGCTAAATATAATTTTTGTTTGCTTTAAATTGAGACTTTAATCCAGAATGGACTTAATAAACAAATATAGGCACATTTTGATTTCCTGCCTAAATATGAGATTAACCTTTACACTGCCACATTATTTTTTTCAGTACGTCACATTTTACTATGGTTGTTGACTTTGAGAGCTTGTAACTTTTTTATGTGTTGGTCCATAGATATGATTGGGGGACTCAGTGGTTGTGATCTCAAGGTAAGGTGTTCGCCTAAGGTGCTAGAGGTCGGGGATTCAAATCACAGTGAAAACACTGAGCTTAATGACTTAAGAGCAGCACTCTGCAAACTGTGCCAGTAGTCCGCACCAAAAAGGGTAGTGGTACAGTGGGTCCCATCACACTGCAACATCCAAGGCAACGAGGAGGCAGACAGACTGGCAAAAGAAGGTGCAAGACTACCACAAACAGATACTAGTATGACGTACGAAGAGTCAAAACGGCTTATCAAAGCCAGATACATGACCAAATGGGAAACCGAACATACCGGTTACACCAAAAACGATGCCTATTACCAGTTGAACCGAAGAGAGCAGGTCGTTGTCTTCAGACTTCGCACTGGCCACAATAGACTGAGGTACCACCTATTCAACAAATTGAAGATAGGTGGTACCGACGAATGCCCGTGCGGTACCGGTAAAATGACAGCTGAACATCTGCTGCAGAACTGCCCGACATACGAGGATCAGAGAGAGCAGATGTGGCCATCACCAGTGGAACTGCAAGACAAGCTCTATGGCAGTGTCGACAGCCTCAGGATGACCGCTGCTTTTTTCTAAAAAATAATGGTTACTGTCTGACTGCGTACGAAGAAGAAGAAGAAGAAAATCACAGTGGAGACAGGATTTTTTTACATGGGTCATCTGGTAAAAATGTCCCCTGATCTCTGAATAGTAAGATCAGACACTCGTGTGCAGTAGCACGCACGTTAAAAATCCCTAATCAGTTGGAAATTGAAAAGAGTAGGCTTAGCAGCCACTGCTCGGAAAAATTCAGGTTAAAAATCTACTAAAATTATTCTAGGGATTCTCGTTCCACAGAGAATATGTCAGAAAAAGGAGACTATGTGGCTATAACATCAGGTCTTGGTTATGTGATTATCGGAGTGACATAAGATGATGCCTGACAGGCTGCGGGTCTACCTTGCTCTAATTTACGCTCCAACCACCACCCGTTAAAAAAATAGGCAATCATATATTCCAGGGGCTACCAACCTAATAGCTGGTAACAGAAATTGGGATTGACCTGGCAAGTTACCAGAGGACTTTCGTCTGCCAAAAAGTATGAATCAAAGGAGGTCACACCTCCCCATGATGTCTATCGACACAAGTGGACTGACGATAAATAGATATGATTTTGTTATGTGTAGAGACATAAATTAATAAAGAACTTGTTGGTATTAATTGTTTTTGCTGTGTGTGTTAGTTTCTGAGATACAAGAAGATGAAGGTGATAGTGTTGAAAAACAACACAAACATATAGACGTACCCGTTTTCGGCGTCCCTTCCTTGAAAAAAAAATATCTAAGTTCCACAGAGGACGGAAAATCAATATTTTTAAGATTGACATATCTGTTAGTTTCCCTATAAACCTAATTATTACATCTACATAAACATACTGAACAGATCTACCTCACAAAAATATGTTATAAAAACGTAACTTCCCCATTCTCAATAATGGGTGAATCTTCAAATCGAAATGAAAAACAGAAGAAATCATTTTTAAATGTCTAAAACAAATGAAAAATCGCCATTGTTTATAACCTGACAAGACGGAAGTGAAACTCTATACAATCTTCAGCCCATTTCTACGTTTGCCTGGTTGTCTATCTATGAGTAAAATGCTTTGAAAAGTTGGCCGTGAAACATAATTTAAGTCGGATAAAAGATAATTTCACCAAAGGTTGCGTAAAAGTTAATAAATGCATTTATTTACATCTGCTGGTTTACTAGGCACATCAGAGTTTCCATACCCACGACAAAACCCTAAAGCAGCTACGGGCGTTAACGTTGTTGGGAAGTGTCTTCACAATATGTCTTCACATATATTCGAATGCCCACAATGAGTAGGTTTACTCTTTTGTGCGCCTAAAAAGGACGTTATTTGGTGGGTTGCAGTAGCTTTCCTCACTTCCTGAGCGTGCTGATGAAGGTGGACCGGGATTCTCCAGGCGGTTGTGCTATACTTGGCTACATCTGCGTGCCACTCACTACTATGGGGATCACGTCGTTCCCTGACCTCGTTAGCCATGCTGCCATCAAAATATTGCATTTCCAGGGAGGGCTATGAGGAAGTCGAGGTGAGGGTCTTGGCCAGTATATTTTGCCTGACCAGACGTTAGTCTTCCTCCCCTAGTGTCTTCACTGATGACAACAGACTAGACAGAGAGATAGAAAGTATAATTCAAAAGGCAAACAAGATGCACTACCAGCTAGCATCAATATTGAAAAATCCAAGTGTCACTATTTCTACTAAACAGATGCTGATAAATACACTGATCATCTCACCAAACATGAAATCGAGATTTATGAAATGAGCTGTGTACAAAGTGCAGCATGAAAGGCAGTTTACGAGAAAATTCGCAATAGAGCACGAAGTATAAAATGGTGGGGTTTACATCGGTTAATGGGAAGGAAGACTAACATCTGGTCAGGCAAAATATGCTGATCAGACATGTTAGTCAGGATCAGGCAAAATATACTGATCAGACATGTTAGTCAGGGTCAGGCAAAATATACTGATCGGACATGTTAGTCAGGGTTAGGCAAAACATACTGGTAAAAATCCTCACCTTGGCTTCTCATAGCCCTTCCTGAAAATGGACTGTTTTCATTGGCTAACAAGGTGAGGGATTGATGTGATCCCCATAGTAGTGAGCGACACACAGATGAAGTTAAGAATAGCACAACCGCCTGCAGGACCTCAGTCCACCTTCATTAGCACACTTGGGATGTGAGGAAAGCTACTGCAACCCGCCACTTAGTGTCCTTTTATTAAACCTACTCATTTTGGGCATTCGAAACACGAACAACATTGGCTATTTACTGTATTGAAGCGCATGCTTTGTGTTGTCTCTAGAACTTCTGCACAAGTATCATTCCATGTATTTTTTATTTGTTGCCAGTGCTCTTCTGCATCCTCTGTTTCATCTAGTTGTTGTAGCACATGATACCTATTTAATGTTGTAACTTTAAAATTATCATGTATATCCTTGTTCAAATTCTCAGAGACTGAGTTGATGTCAGAGGTCGATCTGAGGGAGGCTTCAACAGCCATTGATGTTTTTGGTCTTGCTTTGGTAAGTTAAACCTTAATGGGTGAAAATGTATTTAATAAATTGACTTTGTACATTCTACTTGACATATACTATAATACATGACTTTGTACAAGGAAGTGAGAGTCAAACTGTATAAAGCATTAGTTGAACCTAGATTGGAGTACTGTGTACAGGTGTTGAGTCCTTATCATAGAGGGGATATAAACATGCTGGAAAGGATACAAAAAAGAGCGACCAATTACAGTTATGAGAAAAGACTAAGAAAAACTGGCATACAATGTCTAGAAGAGAGAAGAATTCGAGGTGACTTAATACAGTGTTTATAAGTTAATCAAAGGAACGGATAAATTAGACTATAGCAAGTTTTTCCAAATACAAACACCTACAAGAACAAGAGGGCATAGCTACAAATTAGGTCCAGATTAGATATTTGGAAATATTTTTTTTTAATCAGAGAGTGATGAATGCTTGAAATGCATTGCCACAGGAAGTAGTGGAGGCAGGGACAATTAATACATTTCAGAATAAATTGGATGTACATAGCTATTAGAGCATGGAAATGTAAATGAAACTAGTTGCTTACAGACTCTGCATAGTCTTCTAACCAGTATAAAAACGTTAAGTTTTAAGTTAAGTTAAGTACATTTTGATGGACTATATTATATGACTCTGTACATTTTGATGGACTATAATATATGACTCTGTACATTTTGATGGACTATAATATATGACTCTGTACATTCTGTTGGACTATAATATATGACTGTACATTTTGTGTACATTTTGATAGACTATAATATATGACTGTACATTCTGTTGGACTATAATATATGACTGTACATTTTTATGGACTATAATATATGACTGTACATTTTGATGGACTATAATATTTGACTGTACATTTTGATGGACTATAATATATGACTTTGTACATTCTGCTTGACATGTACTTTAATATTGTTATTATTAAATTCTCTCAACTCAGTGGATTTATCTTGTCTGATTATTTCATTATGTTATCATAATCATCCTTCCTTGGTTGCTTCAGTTGGAAGCATTAGTTTACCTCTGTAGTTGACTGCAGATGATCAGAGTATTGTACATCAATGGAAAGTATCCCTGAGGAGCATCTAAGCCTCCTAAAGGAAGAAAGGAAACACATGGAAAGCGTTACATGACTTTATTCCCATTGCTGGGGTAGTCGAGGGGTTTTAAAGGCTGGGGACTATACACCACTCTGTCACTGCTGTTACCACATCATGTGCAGGCTTTGTTTGTTTATTTCACTCCAAACAGAAACGACATATACCTTACCGGGGATTCGATGCGCTGGACTCATTGTCAACAGGCAGGGATCAAAACCATTCGGCCATATGTTCCATGAAAAGCTTCATGAGAAGTATAAAAAACAAATAATGAAAGTCAGCAGAGCAGAATGGGCACTCCATATTCTGGCCGGAAACATAGAAGTTCACGAAGTTTGAGAATGTATTTATCTGGGAGGCATGTTCACAGACAACAATAGAATGAGCAGGGAGATATAAGTAAGAACGCAAGAAAGAAAATTTGGTGATATGCCAACAATCGACATTACTAAGACATCTAAAAACTTCAGTGGGGACCAAAAAGACATGATCAACAGTGCATTCGTGCCAACTCTCTATTATGAGTGTCAAACAGGGGCTGAAGACACAATGAATAAGATGACAGTAACTCTTAGTTGACTATCTGTGTCAGCGTCTGTGAACCAGAGCTGCCTAAGACCTTATTCCACCTCCAAATGGTGACCCTGGAAACATGCTGCGTCCATGCAGGCTGGCTAAGAGATTAGGGAACGAAGAGGGAAGGCAAGCCCGGTCCCAAAAATGTGCCATGCTGAAGCTGACTGTGCCAGGCTGAAAGGAGAGATATCGCAGTCTCTCTGTCAACTACCACATAACGTAACACAATATCCCTTTCAGGGTGAATGACAAAGAAGAAGTGTCTGACAAGGGCCCAGACCAAGACACAATTACGAAACATCATAGTATGTACAGGGGACCACGTGGGCTAGTGGTTAAGTGACACGACTCCCAACCAAAGGTGCTGGGTTTGATCCCCATCACAGCACCGGCCGTTACCCCGGGGAAGCAAACCCTTAGAAAATGCAGGAGGAAGCAGACCCTTACATAAAATGCATGCTGAAGTCGAATGCACTGGGCCGACAGACACAAAATAAAAACCAAAGTGCAACGCACACCGCCTTGGGGAATAAATAAATAAAGTGAACGCCAAAAAAAAATTTAAAAAAAATAAATTTATATGTACAATGAGGTGCTTGTGAAAAGTACAGTGAGAAACAAAGAAATCTGACATAAGGTAGGGACAATGCCGTCATATTTGGCACGTACTGATAGAGAGAATTCAATAGCTTGGACATATGTCAAAAAGCCTTCCATACTTACCCACAGAACGAGCCTGTGACACCTTAGGAGCAAGAGGAAGACCAAGAAGCAGATGAATTAACAGTGTTAAAGAAACATTACGATGACACAAACTGAAAACAGATCGCATATGAAAAAAAATTTCACCTCCCCGCAATTGTAAATGACATAAGTTGACATAAGCTTTTTCTTCTTCTTCTTCTTCTTCTTCTGTGTTCGGGTTTTTCTGATTATGCTAAATCTTCAGTCCTATCGCCAGGATGAAGTCCATAGTCCTTTCCAGGTTTAAGCGGTGACCCCATAGTTTTTAGTCTCAGTTCTGTTCCATCTGGCCAGGTCTGGCATCTTAGTTCTTAACACTACTCTGCTTTCCCCTGACCATCAGATTAGCAGAGGCACTGGTTGCTTGGGTGGGTACCTTCCAAGCTGAAGTTCCGGCACCGCTTCTCCCCGGTTGTAACTGATAGGAGCGACACCATAATGATAGTTTGGATTGTCTCATGATCATAACCCGTAAGTGCGTGTGTGCCCTAATCTTCCCTGGTATCAGCGCTGAAGTAAGCTAATTTGTTTTGTCTGATTTTTAACACTGAGTTTGCTAATTCATCTTTAGAATATTATATAAACGCATTGTTAATTTTGTAGGTCACCAAGGCATACTCAAAAACCTGGTCCTACAGAGAAGACGCCCTGACTGCTGTCTATCGTCAGATGCAGGAAATGTCACCAAACAACAAAGAGGAGTCCAAGTCTGTGTTGAGAGCAGCGATATTTCTGGTTAAACGTGGTGTTGATGATAAAGTTTATGCTGTAAGATGTGTTTATTTATCTCTATAATAGTCTTAGTCGACCGGTACTTTTACAGGGGCAGATGCCCTTGTGCAGGTCCCAGCTCTGGCGTGAGCTGGATGTAGCTAGGAGAATGAATTCCTGCTTAGAGGATTAGGCTCAAACAGCTCATTACTCCGGTGCGTTAGGACAAGTGTCGCAAATGATGGTTAGCCGATGTGTGAGTCCATCTTAATACACTCAAACACTAGAGCAAAGTAGACCCGCAGCCTGTTAGGTGGCATCTATGCCGCTCTGAACAAACCACCTAACCATGGCCGGTGTTATGCCACTTCACATAGTTGCCTCTTACAACATGCTCTTTGTGAGGCAGTGGTGCTTGTCCTTGTCATACACAAAAACCCCGGCAGACCACTCTATAATAATACTTATAACAATTACCTGAAATCTATTGTAAGTTCTTAATTAGGTTTTGAAGAGGTTGAACACAAAGTGACAAACGTCCTTATATTACCAGAAAAATCTCATCAAAAACCAAACCCCAATAAAACCCATGAATGTGCTTTCCACCACAGAAGAACAGAGGCAAAAAGGAAATTACAGATCAAATGGCAAGGACAGGAACTTGGAACACAGAAAAGGAGAGGCAAAAAGAAAACTAGAGATCAAATGGCAAGAACAGGAACTTGAACACAGCACGGTTCTTAAATACCTGGGTGTAAAGTTGGATCGCATGCTGTCCTACGCAATAGACTGCCAAGAAACAAAACGGAAGATACATGCGTGAAAAATATTATTAAAAAATTGACTGGCACAACATGGGGAGCACAGCCAGATGTGTAACAAACATCAGCACTCACTTAGTGTTTCTCCATAGCTGATAACGCCTTGACAGTTTGGAAGAACTCTGCATATGTCAAATTCATTGATACAGAAATTATTGATGTTGGCCTAATAGTTAAAGGATGCCTAAAACCTACTCCAACTGAAAAATATAAACTCCATAATTGGTGTAGCACTATCTGAGACACAAAAAGGTATCACATCAGAAATGTAAACAGGCAAATGACCCAAGGCACCCTATGTTTGGACACCAGGTGCAAGCGCACAGGGCTCAATTCTAAATGAAGTTTCTTACAGTCAACACATTCCCTACAGACTAGTCCTGGAAAACGCCTCATAACAAAATTGAATCAACTGTCACAATTCCTTGGATCAAGCTGCGGGAGGAACGTGCAGATCGACACCACTAGCCCTGTGCATAATAGAAGCCATTAAATAGACTCTCCGAACTGGTTTATCACAATGTAGGAAGAAATTAAATAGATGGGGATACAGGGATGATGAAACATGCAACTGTGAAACAACACAGACCAAGACCACCTGATAATTTACTCAAACCTTCTGGAAACATGCAATATGGAAAACATGTTGTGGGGGAACGGCAAGACAATCCACGAAGCTGAACATTGGAAACATGATGTGCTCAGGAACACAGCACATTAACTATTACACTCCCAATATTTTATTTGACAATGGCGTGAAAAGGTGACGTTAATGGCAGATCTGGGATAAGAACGACAGTGCTGACAACTGGTGTGACTTCTTTCTTCCAAGGTGGGGTTATACAACCTCAATAACATGTTGATACCTCTTTGAATGCCATGTCTACTTTCCCAATCAGGATCATTATCAGATTTCATCAAATGCGTTACTAACTTTGACAAAGGCACTCGTAATGTCTTGTTTTGAATGTCCTAATTAGTTTAACCTCTATCACTTCCTGTTCTTCATCTTCTTTGTTCGTTCTCAATTTTTTGCTACCAAGTCCTGAAAAAGGCTTTGCAAGTAGCAGGATGTTGTCTGGAGAACAGAATGCATTGTGTTAGTTTACAGCTTGACTGCGATATTTGCACCTTTTGGTCCGACTTCAGCAGGAATTGTTTAGTACCGGGCTAGCCACTTCTCTTCAATTTTTTCTCCTTAGCCAGTCTGCTCTGTTGCAGCCTGTCATCCATCATCACTATGTGGAGGTGTAGAAGGGCCTTGGCAGCTCTGTTCCGCTGGTCCTAATGCTAGCACTCAGCTATAGATTGCTGACCACTGCAGCTCATGCACTGCTCTGCATCTTGATCCCTATCACCTCCTGTGATCGGGAGGAAGACTAATGTCTGGTCAGACACAACATACTGATCAGACAACGTTAGTCAGGGTCAAGCAAAATATACTGGCCAAGACCCTCACCTCGGCTTCCTCATAGCCCTCCATGGAAACTGGCTGTTATCATGACAGACTGGCTAACATGGTGAGGGATCGACGTGATCCCCGTAGTAGTGAGCAACACGCAGATAAAGATAAAGCCAATCATAGCACAACTGTCTGGAGGATCCCGGTCCATTTTCATCAGCATGCTTGCGATATCATGAAAGCTACTGCAACCAGCCACTTAACGTCCTTTTCAGGGCGCAATAAAGAGTAAACCTACTCATTGTGGGCATTGGATACAACAACATCCTCCTGTGGTGTATTAGCTTCATGTTGTTGAGGTTGCACAGCTAGTTCCTACAATTGCTTCTCTGTAAGTAGCTCACCATATCTCTTTAGCAGCTGATCAATGTTGTCTGGATAAGCGTTGTCAATTCCAGCATCCTTAACCATGCAAAAATCATCTTTAACCACTTCAGAAACTAACTTAATTCTTAACAAAATAAATACTGATTAAGACCACATTTTATGCTAGAATCCATTCAGGCAAGACTATATTTCATCCATTTTCTCTTCCGTTGTTAATTTTCTGGGCTCTTTTTTGGCTCTCCCTGGCACAGACATTGTACCATGGGCTCACACAATTAGTTATTGTTAAAGAGAAACTGGGTTCACACAAATTATTATTAATGAGAAATTGGATTCACAAAAATTATTATCAATGAAAAATTGTGTTCACGCAAATAATTATTAATGAAAAATTCTGTCCACACAAATTATTATTATTAATGGGAAATTGAGTTTACACAAATTATTATTATTAATGAAAAATTACATGTATGTAACACGCAAAACACTGAGGGAAAATTCACAATGAAAACAACATGGCACACTGGACGTGATCAAAAAGCACCAAGAAAAAGAAGTGTATGTTGCATGCTAGGACTCTCAGGCATTGCTGCTTTGTGTTACTGTATTGCATGGTAGGACTCTCAGGCATTGCTGCTTTGTGTTACTCTATTGTGTGTTAGGACTCTCAAGCATTGCTGCTTTGTGTTACTCTATTGTGTGCTAGGACTCTCAGGCATTGCTGCTTTGTGTTATTGAATTATATGTTAGAACTCTTAGGTGTTGCTACTATGTGTTGCTGTATTACATGCTAGGACTCTCAGGCATTGTTGCTGGTACGTGTTACTGTATTACATGCTATCACATGTATCACATATCTGGGCAGCACACTGTTGAGATCTGTCAGCCTAGACGATGAGGTGGCAAGCATTATAGCAAAGGCCAGCACAGCCTTTGGTAGAATGCGCTCGATGGTTTGGGCACGTCGTGGCATCAGCATCAAGACCAAACAGCATCAAGACCAAACTCAAAGTCTACCGTGCAACCATCATTCCAACCATACTATACGCTTACGAAAGCTGGACTGTATACTCTGGACATGCAAGGAGGTTAAACCACTTCCACACAGGTTGCCGGAGCGGAATATTCCACATCCGATGGCAATATCGTGTCACTGACATCGAGGTTCTCTTGAGGGCTAACATGCCCAGCATCCATGCACTGCTAGAAAAAGCACGACTAGGATGGGCCAGACACCTCGTCCGTATGTCAGACGAGTGGCTCCCAAAGAAGCTTCTCTACGGCGAGCTGAGAGAGGGATGGCGCGAGAGAGGGCGCCCAAAGAAACGTTTTAAAGACGGTCTGAAGGACTCACTGAAAAGTTGCCAGATAGACACCCGATATGTAGCAGATGTTTTTGTGCCTGCATTGGCCTGTTCAGCCACATGCGCACCCACACCCAACAGGGAAATTTGTGACAAGGATGTCAGCGGTCCTCATCGACAACGATGGACAACTATTATTATTATTATTGCATATTAAGACTCTCAGGCATTGCTGCTATGCGTTAAATGAGTGGTGATTTTATTAGGACAGCACGTCAGACTTAACAAATACTTAAACAAATCCGCTCCTTCACATGAACGGCCACAACTATACCCATCCATATGAAACAGTACAACATGTGTTGCTCACATATCCAGAACTCGCCATAAAAACAACAAAGTTGTTGCCAGACTACCTAACAATCACCAACACCTTATATGGCTCCACACATCAACTGCAAAAGCTGCAAACTTCTAAACTTGGTACTGACTGAAAAAGTGTGAAGGGCTTGGCAGAACTAGTTAATCAACAATAAAAAAAAAAAAGAGGGGACGGCGTGGGCTAGTGGTTAAGTGACAAGGCTCACAACCAGAAGGTGCTGGGTTCGATCCCCATCACAGCACCGGCCGTTACCCCGGGGAAGCAAACTCTTAGAAAATGCAGGAGGAAGCAGACCCTTACATGAAATGCATGCTGAAGTCGGATGCACTGGGCCGACAGGCGTAAAATAAAAACCATAGTGCAACGCACACCGCCTTGAGGATTAGGAAAATAAGGCGAACGCAAAAAAAACAAAAAACAAACAACAAATTGTAGTTGAAGATTTCAGCAGCCACCTCAGTTTTTATGACACCTAATTTCTTATTTCCAAACTGGATTGCCATTTTGTTTTTTGTTGTTTTTGCAGGTATTTAAAACAGCATTGATCCTTCTGCGGATGATTTTGACAGAGTATGTTTCTAAGCACAAGTAAGGATAGCTTTCACAGCTTTTAAATATATAGTTGGGGTCGATCAATCAATCAATGCCGATCGCTCCTCTCGATGCATAGGTCATTGACAACATCCCGCCAACGTACACAGTCATGGTTTGCTCTTTCTGTCTCTCTCCAGGTGTAATCATTTAATCATAGTTCCTTCTCACATCTTCTTCTCCATGTATGTGTGGGTCTACCTCTCTCTCTCTCTCTCTCTCTCTCTCTCTCTTTCTCTCTTTCTCTCTCTATCTCTCTCTCTGCCTCTTCCTCTTCCATTGAGGATTTCATGTACAAGCATGTCTTGCTATGTTTGATGATGCCTTCCGTATCATGATTCCTATCCAGGTACATTTCCTTTGATTAATTTGTTGTTCCATTTGCTGTTGTTGGCTCCTTTCCTATAGGCCTTCATTCCTCACCATGTCCTGCCACTTTATGAACACAAGTCTTCATTCCTCACCATGTCCTGCCACTTTATGAACACAAGTCTTCATTCCTCACCATGTCCTGCCACTTTATGAACACAAGTCTTCATTCCTCACCATGTCCTGCCACTTTATGAACACAAGTCTTCATTCCTCACCATGTCCTGCCACTTTATGAACACAAGTCTTCATTCCTCACCATGTCCTGCCACTTTATGAACACAAGTCTTCATTCCTCACCATGTCCTGCCACTTTATGAACACAAGTCTTCATTCCTCACCATGTCCTGCCACTTTATGCCCATTATCCTTTATAGACAGACATCTGTTAACGAAGGACTGGAGTCTGTTTTATAGCCTTGCTCGTTCTCCATGTCTCAGCTCCATACAGCAGCACTGATGTTGAATATTCAAACTTTAGTGTGAATCTTGATTTGTCTGGATCTCCATATGTTCAGTTTGCATAACTGAAGTTTGTTGTGCATGCCAATTTGCTTCAGTTTTGTCTTCGTAGTTATATAAGTGTTTGGGTGTCCTTGTTGATCTGGTTGCCTCTTGATACACTAGGTAACTTTTGCTGCAGTGATGCACTCTTTCAGCTTTTCGGTCAGCTGTCTCATGTGTCAGGTAGAAGATTCGTGCACCTCCAATTCTCTAGCTAGATTTTATCTGACAGTCTAACACCATCCAGCATTGTGGTGAGGATCTGGAAACATCTTTTGTGAGGTAGTGAGTTTATGTTTAGGGTTGGACACTGCTATCTGTCTGTCTGGTTATTTCCAACAAATACACATTAGTGAGCTTATCATACCATTTCATTCCTCTATTTTGTGCAGGCACCCATTTATTTAAGTCTGCACCTTTTTTGTTTGCTGTTGTTTCTGGTATTCTCCATGTTTTACATCCATACAAAATGGAGAATAACCTGAAACCTGAACTGACAAGACGTCGCCACTCAGATTGGGCAGCCTTCTCGACTATTAGCACAATCCTGGATGGTTGCCATACCAGGGCCTACGAGCCTCCTTTTTCAATTCCACTGTACTCAATGTGATGTGCTACTGTGTTGAGACATGAACACTAACAAATCACTAGAGGACAAATTGAGAGTGACTCAGGCCTCCCTTGAGAGACGCTTAGTCGAAATCATTCTCTGGAACCAACGTTTGCAAGGTCTTCACAATTCTGACATAAGACAATTGTCCCTGGTGAATGATGTGGTAATCCATGCAGGCAAGGCAAAACATAGATGGGCAGGTCACATGTTACGACAAAATGATAGTCGATTGAGCACAGCGACAGCAGTCTGGTACCCCCGAGGTAAGAAGAGACCGCAGAGAAGACCTCCAATGCATTAGTCAGACTCCCTTGCTGCACACTGCAACATCCGAGATGCCTCTAGAAGAGCACTTACCACGCACTGGACTTCCGTGGCCCAAGACAGTATCTGCTAGAGACGAAGTTGGAACCTGCAGCTACATTGAGAAACGGGTCATCAAGATCAAGATCAAGATAATAGAACAGACTTTACATTGAATTTGAACATTAAAATTTTTGTGTTGAGTAAAAAACTGTCATACAACATATTTCCCATTGCTGGGGTAGTTGATGGGTTTTGAAGGCTGAAAACTACAGACCGCTTCGCCACTGCTGTCGCCACGTCTTGTGCTGGCTGTGTTTGTTTATTTCACCCCTAACAGAAAAACAACATATGCCATACTGGGGATTGCAGTGACCCTATTCCTTCCTTTCCCAGGAAAGGGTTCTGGAATTCAGAAGTCTGATCAAAAATTTACAGAACTGATTCTTTATTGAGGAAACCAATAGCTGCCCTGCTGTGGGTTAGTACGTCATGCGATCTTGATATCTACTTGGCCTGCATGATTTTTTGCCAGGCTGCCATAATAGTCGCACTGGTGTAGAGACATAAATGAACAAAGAACTTGTTGGTGTTATTGTTTTTGTTGTGTGTTTGCTAGTTTCTGAGATACAAGATAAACGTGAATATTTATAAAAACAAAGCACAAACATTTGGACTCACCGAGCAGGGAACATCGCTCCTCTATAAATCCATTGAAATCACAACAAAGTATCGATACTGTGTTTATAATATCAGCAAAACTGTTAGTTTCCACTTAAAATATATTTGTTACATCTAAATAAATGAAATAAATAGATCTACCTCATAAAGATATTTTACAACTTACTTCACTATTCTCAGAAAATGGACTTGCTTCAATCCATGTAAGAAGAAGATAAATCGTTTCAAATCCATTTGTAATCAAACATATAATACTTTAACCGGCTAGAAACCTGTGTAGATGGTCATGACGTTTTCAGCATTAACAATTGTCTATTTCTGTTGTCTTCGTGTTTGGTCATTCATGAATAAAAAATGATAGCCGCGAGCGGCGGACTCAGTCCGCCAGAGTTGGGGTAAAGGATTTAATAAGGGTACTACCTAACTGCTATACGTCATCTACGAGATGCCGTTACACGCAGGAGACCACAACTTTGTGAGAGTGACAACCGGCAGATTGACCATGACACTGCTCCAGCCCGAGCAGTGGCACCTCATCTAGGATTTGTTGCTGAAACACTGCATTGGACAGGTTCAGCACTTTCCCTGCTCCCCAGACATGGCTTCTGGGACTTTTAGCTCTTTCCAAGACTCAAGGTGCCATTCAAAGAGACAAGATCTCAGGACATAAATGAAACTAAGGCAAATGCGATGAAATACTCGATGGAGATCCTCAAAAATTACTTCCAGAAATACTTCCAGTAGGAAGAGTACCACTGAAAGAAGTGTGTCAACTCAGGCAGGGCTATTTCGAAGGAGGGATTAGGTTTTAACTGAATAAGTCAGTTATTTTAATAAGGTCAGATACATTGTGATCAGCCCTCATATTGACTTTCTATCTTCGGTGCACTTATGTCGTTAGACGTCGTGACCTTTGTTTCATATTTTTTGGCAGGTGAATATCCGCTGGTGACTTGCCAGGTCAATCCTAGTATCTGTTAGCCCTCGGAATACATGATCACACATTCTTGGGACCAGTGGTGGTGGAAGCATTAATTAGATCAAGGTAGACCTGCAGCTTGTCAGGCGCCATCTATGCTGCTACGCTAACCACATAACCAAGACCTGATGCTATAGCCACACAGTCCCCTTTTTGCAACATATTCTCTGTGGGGCGAGAATCCTAAGAATAATTTGAGTCGATTTTTAACATTGAATTTTGCCTGAGCAGCGGCCGTTAAGCCTACTCTTTTAGATTTCCAACTGTTATTTTTAATGTGCGCTCCACTGCACACGGGTATCTGAACTCACTACTCAGAGATCAGAGGAAATATTTACCGGATGATCCATGTGATATCCATGATCCGCTACATACAGGACCCTAGGCGAACACCTTACCTCGAGACCACTGGGTTCCCTCCTTGTATTGACTGAACAACTAAAATGTTACAATTGTACACTTCTATACTTTTACTTACTCCCATAATTACCAGTAGCATATTACCTAACTTTTATCAGTTTTGTAAGTTTTTGGGGGGGATATGTTCCTAGGCTTGGAAAGGCTGATATCTCAAATGCAGTAGAGAGGAGTCTGCCAAACCTGTTCCACAAAGCTGGAGACACCGCTCCGAGAAACAGGGATGATGCCAAAAACTTTACATTAGAGATGGCGAACTTTCCAGAAGTTAAGGTTGGTTTTGTCAGCTCTCATAATCTCATGCACTCTCATAATCTCATAAGATCTCATACACTCTCATAATCTCACAAGCTCTCATATTCCAAAGGGCTCCTACTGTTAGTGTAGTGCTAGGGTGATTACTTCACTTGGCAAATGTGCCATATTAACCTTTACCAAACCTCATTAAAAATTGAACATAACCTTATCAGTGATACTGCTGTCTTGTTGGTTCCAGACATTGGCATGTAGTGTTCCAAACTTTTGCCTCTGCAATCATGTTATTGACCTCAGAGTCGATACTCGCTACTCTGGTGATTGGAATTGCCTATTCAGGTGAAGCTGTCTGCTGCATGGAGATGTTGGTTTTGTGTAGTCATGTTTGGTCAGCTGTGCAGCTTCCCAGAGGCAGGCTGGAATAGTACCTCAGTTTTCATAGTGTTCTTGCCGTTGTAGTTTCTTCTTCTTCTTCTGCGTTCGTTCTCAATCTCCCGCTACCAAACCCTGATAGGGCTTAAGTAGCAGAATGTAGTCCAGAGAACGGAATGCATTGTGTCGTAGTTTACAGCTTGACTGCGATATTTGCACCTTTCGGTCCAACACATCCGACTTCAGCAAGCATTTTTTGGGTACCGGGTTAGCATTCCCTCTTCGATCCCTTCTCCTTAGCCAGTCTGCCCTGCTGCAGCCTGTTATCCAGGATCACCGCGTGGAGGTGTAGAAGGGTCTTGGCAGCTCTGGTTCGCTGGCCCTGACGCAAGCAGTCAGCTATTGGTCGCTGACCACTGTAGCTCATGCGCTGCTCAGCGTCTTGATCCCGCCAAATTAGTTTGACGAATGGAAAGAAAATTCCCAATTTGTTCCTCATTATATCACATTGACCTGTTGGAAATGGTGCGATAAGATCACCAAGGGTGACCTGCTGGATATGATATGATAAGGTCATCAATGTTGACCTGTTGGAAATGATATGATAAGGTCTCGAACGTCAACCTGTTGGAAATGGTACGATAGGTTACCAATGTTCACCAGTTGAAAATGGTACGATAAGGTCACCAGCATTGACCAGTTGGAAATGGTACGATTAAGGTCACCTTTTATTGACATATTTTAAATGGTATGAAGTCACCTTTTATTGACATATTGGAAATGGTACGATAAGGTCACCAATGTCGACCTGTTAGAAATGGTATGATATGGTCCCAATGTCGACCTGTTGGAAATGGTACGATAAGGTCACCAATGTCGACCTGTTGGAAATGGTACGATATAGTCACCTTTTATTGACCTGTTGAAAATGGTGCGATAAGGTCACCAACTTCGACCTGTTGGAATTAATATAAAACATGATAAATGAGAAGAAGAACAGAGGACGAAAATGTGTCATTGCATCATGGACCTCAACCATTGGGGGATTTTAAGTTTTCAATGGGGAATTATGTTTCAGTTTAGTCTGTTAAGTAATTAGTTTTGAATATTTAGACAAATTAATTTTGTTCAGGTGTTAAAATCCATTACTGTTTTCTGTTGCAATTAAATTTGTAAAACACTACAAAAATAATCCATAATGTATATAGATAAGAAATTAGGAATTTTCTATATTATGTACTTATGTATCGTGACTAAGCCAAGACAATCTACATTTAAAAAAATACTTTTCATTAGTTGTCTATGTGCTCTTAAATTGGTAAGCACTTGCTTGTTTGACCTTTTTTCTGTCGAGCTCACTCTTTGCATTCTGTGATAGCACCACATCTCAAAAGCTTCTAAGGCAGGGGCTCTCAATGAGGGGAAATTTCTCTCCCCTCCTCTTCCACCCCCAGCTTGTAAGACATGGGCAATTACAGCTAGCCTGCAGCGGAGGATACAGCCTGCCTTGGAGATGAGATGTCTCCGAAGACTTCTAATCTGTCACATACAAAGGCTGAGTTACAAATGAACAAATATGAGAAAGAATTAAAACAGCAATAGAACATTTTGAAGACCTCTTGGCAACAGTGAAAAGAAGGCAGTGCTTGGTACTGCCACATATGGAGATCAAACGGTCTTGCAAATATGATCCTGCATGGGAAGGTACAATGATGACGAGAAGGTCATCCCAAAAACAGATGGGAGGACAACATTAAAGAATGGACCAATCTCTGACCAGAGGAGGCACAGGCAGCGGACACTGACAGAGACTGGTGGCCTATGGTTGTGGTAGTGTCTTCATGTGTGCTCCAACGACCTCACCCGTCTCATGGTGACTTGACCTGATACTTATTAGTAGAGTATCTGAGTAGCATAATGGTAGAGGGCTTGCTTTTCATAGCACAAGTACTTGGTTTGATCCCTGTTATGAACACGTTCCAGTCAATCTAGCTGTAAATGGATATCTGGTTTAATGTTAGGGGAGGAATGACAAAAAGGAAAGGAACTGGCTGCCTCTACCTTTTACAAAAATCAAACACCTAGTGCAATGAAGTTTCTAACACTTCACCGTTGGCAGCAGTGTCTGGTATGGGACTACGTTTACTTTTACCTACTCATTAGAACCAAGGTCATTGATGAATTCATTATCATTATTATTATCTGAGGCCCCATTGCTTAAATCTGTCAAGGGGATCTATATAACTGCGGGATATAGGCCACTTACCTCTGCAGTTACCACACAATGTGCAGGCTATGCATTTATTTCACCCCAATAGAAACTTCTTCTTTCGTTTAGTTGAAAATATGTCTATATCTGCAATGTTGTCTCTTGTATAAACTTTACTGTCTTTTGTAGTTCACATATAGGTCCATAAAGTTTTTCTTCCAGTGTTGTTTCTATAGGACAGTGGGATTTTCTCTGTATTTTATATTCGGGGCAGTTCAGTAGTATGTGTTCTGCAGTCTGGGGTGCCTGTCCGCATGTACACACAACTGAGTTGCCAATCTTCATTTTTGTGTACATGTGGCTTCGGAGTCGATTGTGTCCTATTCTAAGGTTCAATACAACAGTTTGTTTGTGTTTGTTCACCTTATGGTAATCGTCTTGTGTTACTGTTGGTGGCTTTCTGATTGATTTGATCATCCTTATCTTCTGTTGGTATGTAACTGGTACATCTAGTTGCTCGTTTGCAGCACCCTCCTTTGCCAGTTGGTCTTCTTTCTCATTTCCTGGTACTCCACAATGAGAAGGAAACCACTGCATGACAATCTTCCGCTGGCTGCTCAGTTCAGACATTAGAGCCTATAGACCTGGCAGTTTCCTGTATGTCAGTGCTTGGAGTGCTGATTGTGCATCTGTCAGAAATGCTACAGGTTGTGGACCGACGTTGGTGTTCAACAGTTTCTCAGTTTTGCCACCTTGATTGCCTGAATTTCTATGTTTCATATGTATGACAGAATTTCCCGGTTAGTACTCTGACTGTATCCCTAATGTTGTTTGGGTATTCTATATACACTCCCTCTCCTCTATTCTTTACTGCATTCTGTGCTGACCCGTCCGTGTATACTCTGACCCAGAGGTCTTGTACCTCAATAGAAACAAAAATCCCAAGACTTTACTGGGATTTGAACACATGTCATCCAGTATATAAGACTCGTTTCATAACCTCTTGACCGGAGACGGCGTGGACTAGTGGTTAAGTGACACGGCTCACAACCAAAAGGTGCTGGGTTCGATCCCCATCACAGCACCGGCTATTACCCCGGGGAAGCAAACCCTTAGAACTTGCAGGAGGAAGCAGACCCTTACATAAAATGCACGCTGAAGTCGGATGCACTGGGCCGACAAACGCAAATAAAAACCACAGTGCAACGCACACCGCCTTGGGGATTAGAGAAATAAGGCGAACGCCAAAAAAAAAATCAAAAAAAATTACCCCTTGACCATGCACACATGATTGATTAGTTCATTGATTGATTATTTCACTGATTGATTAGTTCACTGATTGATTAAATGTGACATTTCAGCCTACCCAGACTGTGCCTCACGAATGTGTGAAGCCTTTCAAGGTGACCTTGGCCCCTAGGCATGCACAGGTTCGGTGTGTGCTGCTGGAGTCTCTGTACAAAAAGATTGGTCTCAAGAAGTAAGTGAAAGGAAGCAGCTATTATTAGCTTTCATTTTGTCATCAAAACATTTTTATAAGGATCTCCATAGCTTCTTCTTCTGTGTTCATCCTGAAAAGGACTATTGTGTCGCTGCGTCGTAGTTTACAGATGAACTGCATATTTATTTATTTTCGGCCTGACACATCCAATTTCAGCACAGCACTTTTGGTACTGGATTTGTCTTCCCTCTTTGTTCCCTAATCTCTTAGCCAGGCTGCATGATTGCAGTCTGTTTCCAGGGCTGGCACATGGAGGTGAAAAAGGGTCTTGCTCAGTTATGAGTCACTGATCGTGATGGAAACAACCAGTTGTGAGTCTCTGGTCACTGTCAGTTAATTCACTGCTACATCTTCTGTCCCCTTTCCATATTCATTATCATGATGATCATCATCATCATCACCACCATCACCATCATCACCATCATCATCATCATCATCATCAAGTTACAAGCCTTGTTAGATTAAGTAACAATGTTCTGACTGTGAACTAGTCACTGCAGACTTAGACACCATCTATTCAACAAATTAGAAATAGGAGATACATACATGCATCCATATTGGGAGACAAGACATGTGTCCATATGGGGAGACAAGACATGTGTCCATATGGGGAGACAGACATGTGTTCATATGGGGAGACAGACATGTGTTCATATGGGGAGACAGACATGTGTCCATGTGAAGAGAGCAGACATGTGTCCATGTGAAGAGAGCAGACATGTGTCCATGTGAAGAGAGCAGACATGTGTCCATGTGAAGAGAGCAGATATGTGTCAATGTGAAAAGAGCAGACATGTGTCTATGTGAAGAGAGCAGACATGTGTCAATGTGAAGAGAGCAGACATGTGTCAATGTGAAGAGAGCAGACATGTGTCCATGTGAAGAGAGCAGACATGTGTCAATGTGAAGAGAGCAGACATGTGTCCATGTGAAGAGAGCAGATATGTGTCAATGTGAAAAGAGCAGACATGTGTCAATGTGAAGAGAGCAGACATGTGTCAATGTGAAGATAGCAGGCATGTATCAATGTGAAAAGAGCAGAGATGTGTCTATGTGAAGAGAGTATTCATGTGTCTATGTGAAGAGAGCAGACATGTGTCCATGTGAAGAGAGCAGGCATGTATCAATGTGAAGAGAGCAGACATGTGTCCATGTGAAGAGAGCAGGCATGTATCAATGTGAAAAGAGCAGACATGTGTCTATGTGAAGAGAGTATACATGTGTCCATTTTTGGTGAGAACAGATGGTGTCCCATGAAAAAGAACTAGGACCTTGATCTGAGGATGAACAAAGAAGTAGTAGTTTTCCATTTCTTGTGTCCACCAGTGGAATTTACCGAACAGACGAATAAATGCAGATTGCAGTTTCCTCATAACATGCAAGTTAGGTGTTCAAAGTATGCAGGTTAGGTCCTCATGGCACGCAGGTTAGCTCCTCACAGCATGCAGGTTAGGTCCTCACTGCTTGATGTTAGGTCCTCATGTCATACAGGTTAGGTCCTCACAGCATGCAGGTTAGCACCTTACAGCATGCAGGTTAGGTCCTCACTGCTTGAGGCTAGGTCCTCACTGCTTGATGTTAGGTCCTCATGTCATACAGGTTAGGTCCTCACAGCATGCAGGTTAGCACCTTACAGCATGCAGGTTAGGTCCTCACTGCTTGAGGCTAGGTCCTCATGGCATACAGGTTAGGTCCTCACAGCATGCAGGTTAGGTCCTCACAGCATGCAGGTTAGGTCCTCACTGCTTGCAGTTTAGGTCCTCATGGCATATAGGTTAGGTCCTCATGGCATGCAGGTTAGGTCCTCATGGCATGCAGGTTAGGTCCTCACTGCATACAGGTTAGGTCCTCACTGCATGCAGGTTAGGTTTGCATTTCCCTTCTGACAGTAAAAAAACACGCAAGTCTTAACAGTATTCAGACCCGTGCCCTCCAGACTAGAAGATCCGTATCACAATCCCTCAATCGTACTTTTTTGTCCATGTTCACTGACACCCCAAAAACTCGACTACTTACCCCTTCAGGTCTGTAGACCTAAGGTTAGGAGTTCTTGTTTCAATATCGTCTCTATCTGTACCACTTATAGTGGCCTGACCATGGAAAACGTCATGAACTTCAACGTCCAGGCCTTACAGCACAGCGCTGGAGAAGTCAGAGATGTGGCAGAGAGGCTGATCAAGCAAATGTACCAAGATCACGGAGCGCCAGTCAAAGACTTTCTACCTGCAGGTACATTTTTGTTAATTAGTTCATTCTGTGGATACTGACTCTCTGGGAGTAAGTTCCTACTCAAGATGATTCAGAATAGTTTTTTCTGTACAACAGGATGGCCTAACTGCAGTTATCTGCGTAAAATAAAGCATGCACATATATTTTTTGTAGGTCTGTCTCATACTTACTTACTTACTTTCCGTGTCCAAGCACTAGGTTATACCGTATGCATTCAGCGACATGTATTACCTTGTCATTTGCCTCGAGCATGTCACACCTATTGCATGTTTCCTGGAGGTTGGGACAGGTCATCTGGTGGTCTTGGTCCTGTATTACACCAGTCACATGTGGCATCATCTGTGTATCTCCATCGTTTCATATTCCTTTTGCACCTTGATATATCAATTTGGAGTCTTTTCAGTGACTTCCATGTTGTGTATGGTAGATGATGTCAGTTGGCAGGTTCCTCCCGAAGATCCATCTCTGGGGCCTGCATAAATTCATGCCACCTCTCGATACTTTGACTTTCAGGGTTTGTCTATATTGGCCCGTTGATTTTAGGAAGCTATGTCTGGACCTGAGTCTTGTGCTCTGTACCTGATGACCAAACATTGGGTGCCTTGGGTCATGCTCCTGTTTTTCTCATTCAAATTCTGCTTTGACGCTTCTTCGAATCTCGAGTGGTGCTTTTGCCAATTATGGGGTATATTTTATCAATGGGGGTGGGTTTTAGGCACCCTGATTCTATCTGACCCACTTCATTTGTTGTTGTACCATACTAAAACTATTTGTATTAATAAAAGTGCTCGCTTCTCGTGACAAAGATACTTGGTTCGACACCCATTATCCGGTTGACTCAGCTTTAAATAGGTACATGGCTTACTATTAGGGAAGGAAGGTCAGTGATGACAGAAAGTGACCACCCCCACCTCATAAACAAGCTGTGGCCTAGCAGAAGGAAGTCTCTTAACACTTTATCCCCAACAGCTATGTCTATTATTAGGTTTGATGTAAAAAAAGGCTTGATGAAAATCAATGTAAAACTAACTCCAGTTATTATCCAAAACTGATTATTCTGATGTAGCATCCTAAACAAAAATGTGCGCAGCCATTAAAAGGGCTAAAAATGTTTTGAGGAAATATATTTTCATTTTGAGGAAATGACAAGGAATGGTTAAGATGATATAAACTCTTTATATGTGAACTTGTTGCGTTTACCTTAGTTCTCTAATCCCCAAGGCAGTGCACTGTGGTTTTTATTTTGCGTTGTCGGCCCAGTGCATTTGACTTCAGCATGCATTTTATGTAAGGGCCTGCATTTTATAAGGGTTTGCTTCCCCGGGGTAACGGCCGGTGCTGTGATGGGGATCGAACCCAGTACCTTCTGGTTGTGATCCGTGTCACTTAACCACTAGACCACGCCGTCCCACTATCAGCTCTTGATTTTAATGTATACAGACTCTGCAGAGTCTTCTAAACCAGTATAATGACGTTAAGTTAAGTTATTAACATTGTAACAGATTTTGATGATAAAAATATTGTAATGTTGTTGAAATGTTGGTGTGGGAGACGGCGAAGCATGGGGGTTAGTGGAATAGCTAAAAATCAAACTTGCATCTTTTTTTATTAATGAACCAGCAAGTTCATGCTGACCCATTTTAAAAAAAAGTTCATACTGAAGATGGATGCACTAAGCCATAAGGTGCAAAACATGGTACAATGTACTTCATCTTAGGAAACAAAGTGAGTGGGAAAAGTAAAGAATGTTAGTGTATCTGCTTGAAATGATAGAAAAATAATAAAGGGAACTGAGACCTTCTTTCTGTTCAATCTCAGATGATGACAAGACTAGGAAGAACACTCTCTGGCGGCAGCTGTTTGAGTTTTTTGACCAGGTTGATGGCAAACCCTCCAAATCAGAACTGAAGGTATTTATAACTTAAGCATCATTTTTAGTTAGGTTTCATTGTTCAAAATATATCAAAGGCTTGATGCAGTTTTAACTCTTTTCAGTCCGGACTAAAGTAACTTAACTTAACCTCTTTATACTGGTTTAGAATGCTCTCCAGAGTCTGAATACAACCAGTTTCTTGGGGGATGGTTTAACTGATGTGCGAGTCCATCTTAATAGACTCAAACACTAGAGTTAAGTAGACCCGCAGTCACTTAGGCGCCATCTATAGCTGCTCTTAACAAATCACCTGGGGAAAAGTACAAATAACTTGGGTAGATTTTTAACTTGAATTTTGTCGGGACAGTGGCCGTTAAGCCTACTCTTTTCAATTTCCAACTGCCAAGGAATTTTTAATTTGTTTGACACTAAATACGGGAGTTCGATCTCACTATCCAAAAATTAGAGGAAATTTTACCGCAAGAATCACATGAAAAAAATCTAGATCTCCACCGTGATTCGAACCGGTCATCTCTCTCACCCGAGACCACCTAGTCCCCACTGAGTAGCTGAATTGTGTCTTTCAGTCCGGGCCAAAATGATGTACTTCAAAGTTTTATTCAAATAAAATTCATTATTATTGAACAAATTGTGCGGCAGGAGCATTCCTGAACCTACCAAATGGCAGAAAAATAACACTGTCATTCGCTACTGGTAAGTACACAAGCAATTTCAGAGCAGAGGCAGAGGCACTGAGGGCGGCAGTGGAAGAAATGGTGACACACAGTGAAAATGAGAGCCATATAGTCCTGCTGACAGATGCTCTCGCCGTAGTCACAGCGCTAAAAAGCCAGAAAAACACTGAGCTAAATGACTTAAGAGCAGCACTCTGCAAACTGTGCCAGCAGTCCGCACCAAAAAGGGTAGTGGTACAGTGGGTCCCATCACACTGCAACATCCAAGACAACGAGGAGGCAGACAGACTGGCAAAAGAAGGTGCAAGACTACCACAAACAGATACCAGTATGACGTACGAAGAGTCAAAACGGCTTATCAAAGCCAGATACATGACCAAATGGGAAACCGAACATACTGGTTACACCAAAAACGATGCCTATTACCAGTTGAACCGAAGAGAGCAGGTCGTTGTCTTCAGACTTCGCACTGGCCACAATAGACTAAGGTACCACCTATTCAACAAATTGAAGATAGGGTGTACCGACGAATGCCCGTGCGGTACTGGTAAAATGACCGCTGAACATCTGCTGCAGAACTGCCTGACATACGAGGATCAGAGAGAGCAGATGTGGCCATCACCAGTGGAACTGCAAGACAAGCTCTATGGCAGTGGCGACAGCCTCAGGATGACCGCCGCTTTTTTCGAAAAAATAATGGTAACTGTCTGACTGCGTACGCAGAAGAAGAAGAAGAACAAATTGTGCTAAAATTATGATCTAAACATTGTCAGACACATAAATAAACTATCTATGATGTTGTTTCGAATGCCCACAATGTGAAAGTCTACTCTTTTTGTGGCCCCTGAAAAGGACGTTAAGTAGCGGGTTACAGTAGCTTTCCTCAAATCCCAGCTTGCTGATGAAGGTGAATTGAGATCCTCCAGGTGGTTGTGCTATGCTTGACATCATCTGCATGTCGCTCACTACTACGGGGATCTCATCAATCCCTCACATCGCAAGCTAGGCTGCCATGAAAACAGCACGTTTCCAGAAATGGCTGCGAGGAAGTCGAGGTGAGGGTCTTGGCCAGTACATTTTGCCTGACCCTAACATGTCTGACCAGTATATTTTGCTTGACCAGACGTTAGTCTTCCTCCCTGAAACTATCTATGATATGAAGTATTCATAGTAAAAATTATACAAGGGGCTTATCATAAGTCTTTACACTGATTATGAAGGAGTAGGAGGAGGAAGTTGAAATTTGGCACATATTTAGCTCATTCAATTTGTACTGGAGAAGTATGAATTTCTCCCCCTCGACGGGTATACCCGGTATGGTGCATGGCGCAGCACACCTTATTGACCGGATCTGCTACTCTAATGGTTTGTCAGAACAATGGAGAAATCAGAGGCCAGAACTGTGATAAAATTCTTGAAGTTGCAGGGAAAAACTTCTACAGAAATACACAGGGAGATGGAACCAGTGTTTGAGGAATTCTGCCCTTTGTATGCCTCTGTAAAAAACTGGTGTAGGCAGTTTAAGTGTGGCAGTTTCCATGCTGCTGATCTTCCAAGATCAGGAAGACCATCTTCAGAGTGCAGCGATGAAAATGCTGCAAGAGTGAAGACAATCATTGACCAGGATAAGAAAATGACAATTGCAGAGATATCTAGGTCAGCAAAACTGAATGAAAGTAGTTTTTAGAATTTTACACAATAGACTGAACATGAGAAAAGTGTGTACCCGATGTGTCCCTCGTCTGCTGAAACGTAAATAGAAACAAACGAGGGTTAATTGCTGTGGCCAGTTGCTCAATAAACATGTTGCCGACCATGATGACAGTAGATGAGACTTGGGTTCACCATTATGACCCAGAATCCAAAATTTCCTGTTTGCAGTGAAAAACCCTGGGCTCACCAACATATGTTAGCCAAGAGCACAGAAATCTTCAAGAAAAGTAGTGCTGAATGTTTGTTAGGACAAAGCTGTCACATTGAAAGATTACCTGCCCCATGGTAACACTGTTAATGGGCAATACTATGCAGATCTCCTTACCAAACAAACAAAGACTGTGACCAGAAAACGAGGGATAGAACGCACTCAAATTTTGCCTTTGCTTCAAGCCCTCCCATAAAGCAAGACTTGTGCTGCAAACAGCCAACGATTTGAATATTGAAATTCTTCCACACTTACCATATTCTCCGGATTTAGCTCCATCAGACTTTTTTTCTTTTCCCTAAAACTTAAAAAACAGCTGAAAGCTAATCATTTTGACAGTGTTGAAAATGTCATACTGGCTTGTGATAACTGGTTTAATTAGAAAAATAGGTTACCTTATTCTGAAGGTCTTTTCAAGATAACGCAGAAATGTATAAATTTAGGTGGTGGTTACATTGCGAAGGAATAAGCACTGTACCAAATTTCAACTTTCTCCTCCTACTCCTTCATGATCAGGGTAAAGACTTATGAAAGCCCCTTGTATATTAGTTTGAAGTGTTAAATGACATTAATGCATTGTTGGAAATTGGAGATAACATTTTATCATTGTTCTGCGTGGTCTTCAACAGAAACTGAAAGCAGATGAAGAACACAAGAAGCAAGCTGAGATTGATGACCTGCATAAACAGTTACAGCAACTTCGAGAAATGAATGGAGGAAAAGCGGTATGTGTGTTTAATTTGTTTCGAAAATTAAAAATGATTTTGCTTTTTGATTTCGTTTGTAATATCCAATTTTTGGTCTTATGGTGTAGCATAGAAGAAATTTTTTTTAAAATTTTAATTTTAATTTTATGTGTTTGCCTCACTAGTTTCTACTGGCGGAGGCGCGCCTATTCCACCCCAGACCGCAGTCAATTTGGGCGATATTAAGACGCATAAACCAGTGCTTGGATGCGTGTGTATCTGTTTGTACCTAACCTGGTGTTTCCGTGATGTTCCTCCCGTTGTTCCTCGCTTTTAATTATCTTTTCGTTATGTGTTTGCCTCACTAGTTTCTACTGGCGGAGGCGCGCCTATTCCGCCCCAGACCGCAGTCAATTTTGCGATATTAAGACGCATAAACCAGTGCTTGGATGCGTGTTTGTACCTAGCCTGGTATTTCCGTGATGTTCCTCCCGTTGTTCCTCGCTTTTGATGTTCCTAGTTGTCCGCCGTAGGTATTTGCATAAATATGCACAATTGTTTTGCTGGGACCATTTTGGGATTGAGTATATTTATTTTCTTTCATACTTGATTCGGATCTCTTTTTTTATTTCCTGATTTAAATAAATATATCCCCCCTTTTTTTTTTTTTTTTTAAATATAAAACCCCATCATACATTTTATACACAATTGTGAAGATAGCAGTGTAGTGAGGTGTACAACGAGAATGAATGAGATGGAATGATTGGGAAATATGACAAACAATATACTTGATACATAAGGATTAAGAGTACAATATAAATTAATTGAAAAGTGTCTTCCTTCTGTTGTGAGGCCCACTTGTGTTGACTTCTATCCGTCTGGTCTTGGTGTATCAGGTTTTGCCCGCTCTCATATATTTTTCCATCGCAGCCATGTACTCCAACTTGTAAGCGATTCACTGATTTGTGTGTCACCTTGTAGATCCCTCATCTCACCTGTGCCCTCTAGCTATCGCAGTCAATTAGGTGTTGAATGTGTGGTAGGCTCAGGAACAGAAGAACAATAGAAAGGTAGATAATTGATTAAATAATTATAGATAAAAAAGGTTGATGTAGTAGTAGTATAATTATATTAAGTATAGATATATAGTGGTGAGGATGCCTGCAGAAGGGATATACATATATAAACCTATATATACATACATAAGTGTAAATTAAAATGTCCACATATATATACTCATACGTACATATCTACACACCTACATATCTACACACCTACATATGTGCACATCTACATGTGTGCACATCTACATGTGTGCACACTGTAGCATTCGTGAATTGTCACAACCACTTGCTACATAACAGATGGGCTAATTGTAGTGTGAGTCCGTTACATCATCAGTTGACGCATCTTCCCACTGAATCCACAAGCGGCGACCACCGATCACCACGGGCGACACAGAAACTGTGGCCAAGCTAGAGCAATCCACCGAGTCTATCGCCACATGGGCACCTGTGTGTTAATTTACCCACGGACCACAATAGGTCAAATTTAGTAGAATGTAACCACACGAAGCACCACATTTTTAAGTTCGCGAGGTATACCAATGTCATTTTCAGATCCAACTCTGCACGTGGAAAATGGACCTCCTGCACCGCAAGAAAATAACCCCGTGTGCAGTCATCGCAGGAAAGACGAATCATACGCATCGTCGGACTGCGCACCAAACATAGTGTCATGACCTGCTATGTCTCCCACAGCCCACCAAGAACGCTTCGAGATGGTCGCACATGTCAGCAGGGCATTTCTGCTCGCTCCGGCACATGGCTAGAGGGCACACGTCTGTCCTACAGGGAGACCACTCTCTTCATGTATTGAGCAAAGAGATGACTGGTATTGCCTTCCGTAAATCAGAGCCAGGAACTGCCAATAATGCTGCCATAAAATGGAACATCCACCTCCGTGAGGCTTGTGCAAATTCATCAATTGCCCACCAAACTCACAAACCAGCATCAAGGTCTCTTTTGGGTCCACAAAAAACAACAAAGCTGCACCCAACCAAGTGACAGCTGGACACACAATTATTTTGATATGGAAGACTGTGTGGTCATAGAATTTCAGAAAGGGTGAGCCTTTAGCACGCTCCAGGATGTCTGAGACGCCCAGCTCGTCAAGCTATCAACAAGAAAAAATTTGAAATTTTGTTTCTCTAAGTACGGTGAACCTACCAATAGTCATTTTTATACTGCTGGATTCGTCACGTCCATCTACACACGATTTTTGCCGGTAAAAGCACCGCATGCTAGATCACAAATGGCTTTTGAACGATTTATTATTTTTCCGCCAATTGGGCCAGGCCGACTTTTTGGGGGAAAGGTGAAGTAGGTTGTTGGGAAAGATCTTTATCTTGTACATCCGCCCATTTTACTTGTTTAGATGACAGAACTACGCTTGAATTGGAAACCAACAGTTGTGTCGATATTGTAAACACAGTATCGATTCTTTATTATGGTTTCCATGGTTTTCTATCGGAGCGCCTAGGCCTTATCCGGGAAAGTCCAAATATTTAAATTTTTCAAAAAATTTCACATTTATCTTCTTGTATCTCAGAAACCAACAAACACACAACACCAACATCAACAAGTTCTTCATTCAATTGTGTCTATAAACACAAGAAAATCATACTTATTGACCAACAAATAGAACAGTTACAATTTTTGAAATTTGCAAAATTAAAAAATGTGAGAAATTTTCAAAAACTCAATGCAATGTGCTAAAGGACCGCTTTTTCTATTACTTTCTCTGTTTCTTTTTTAATTGTTTGGTAAGATTTTTGGTTGTCTTCTGTTTTGTATTTCTTGTATTTCTTTAGAGCTTTTTGTCTGTTGTTTTTTTTGGTTAGTGCATTCCTCATTCCACCAGGGTACATGTGTTTTGTTGTTTTTACGGTAACCGTATTGGTTTTCTTTTCCTGTGGATTGTATTAAGTTAGCTGGCATGTTTTTGTTGGGTATGTGCTTTATAGCTATCTGCAGGATGTTGGTTGTTTGGTTAAGGTTGAATACGTCTATGTTATCTGAGATTAAGTCTTCTCTTTTGAGTCTGAGCAGATCTTCTTGGAATCCGTTCCAGTCTGCCTTATGGTAGTTGAAATAGGGTCTGATTGATCCAGTGTTTCGTATGTATTTTTCTTTTAAATAAATTGCTATAAATAAATTGCTGATCCTGAATTTTCCAGAACTTCCCATTTGATGGTTGCTAAGTTTGGCGTCATTATTATGAGGTCTATAGCCGTATCTGAACCATTTGGATTGTTATTTATTCTGGTCATTGACCCATCGTTTATTATTATTAGATTGTTTTCTTCGCAGAAGGTCATTATTTGTTTCCCTGCCGTGTCTATGGCGCTTCCTCCCCATGCTGGCTGATGTGCGTTGAAATCCCCTACTATGATTGTTCTATTGTTTATTTGTGCTTTGATTGTTTCCATGTCATTTGTGGTGAATTTTCCTCTTGGGTTGTATATGTTTATTATTGTGATGCTCGCTGGACTACTGTCTATTTTAATGGATAGGCCTTCTAGGTTTTCGGTATTAAATGGATCCCAGTCCATTATTTTGTATTCTTCATTTACTATAAAGGCTACTCCTCCTTTCGCTCCTGTCTCTCTATCGTTTCTAACTATATTGTATTTTGGAA
The DNA here is from genome assembly GCA_036924085.1 of Ariolimax columbianus. Taxonomy (NCBI): domain Eukaryota; kingdom Metazoa; phylum Mollusca; class Gastropoda; order Stylommatophora; family Arionidae; genus Ariolimax; species Ariolimax columbianus. The sequence goes on from JAVGWX010000005.1 coordinate 34,460,835, forward strand.
TATTGAGTCTTTTGGTTGGGTTGAGCATGGTTTCTTGAATCGCATATATTATTGTTTCTTTTCCCAGATTGGCCAGTCCTAGGTATGGCTTAAAGTTTTTGTGTAGGCCTCTGCAGTTCCATTGCATTATTTTCATTTTGTGTTATTTTCACTTGAAATTTGTTGTTACTTGCCACTTTATACTGATATAGAAGACTATGCAGATTCTGTGCACAAAGAGTTTCTTTTACATTTCCTTGCTCTAAAAGCTATGTGCATTCAATCTAATCTTGAATGCATTAATTGTCCCTCCCTCCACTACTTCCTGTGGCAATACATTACAAGCATTCACCACTCTCTGACTAAAAGCATATTTTCAAATATCTAATCTGGACTTTTCTTGAATTAACTTGTAGCTGTGTCCTCTTGTTCTTGTAGGTGGTTGTGGTTTGAAAAACTTGTGTTACAGTCTAATTTATACTTTCCTTTGATTATCTTATAAACCTGTGTTAAGTCACCTCGAATTCTTCTCTTTTCTAAGACACTGTCGGCCGGTTTTTCTGAGTAGTTCCTCATAACTGTAATTCTGCAAATCCCACTGTCAGTTGTCGCCTTTCTTTGTATCCTTTCCAGCATGTTTATATCCTCTCTACAATAAGAACTCCACACCTGTACACAGTACTCCAATCTAGGTCTAACTAATGCTTTATATAGATCCGACCTCAATATATCCACTACTGCTTTAGATGAGACACTGGTAAACTACCCTCTACGGTACTTGTTCCAAAGCAGCGCAGTAATAAGCTGCTTGAACCTAGCCCACTAAGCAGGAAATCCTCCTCCCGACTACACCCAGCTTACACCAGAGCTGGCACCTGCACAGGGGCATATGCCCCTGTAGAAATACAGGTCAACTAAAACTAAGACCCTATAGAATATTCTATTTATATTTCTTCCCACCAACTTAAGGGCATGGGACCCATAATCAGTGATATTGCTTATTGTATTTTTACTTTACTGTGATAGTCTGCATTTATTGCTATGGCTCTTACCTTCAGATTTCCTTTTTTATCTGACAGACTGCAGATGCATCTACTGCAAAGCAGGAGGCGGCCAAAAAATCTTCACAGCCTGTTGCAAAGGTAAATATAATTTTCATCTGTTATATCAGATCAATGCAAAACTAGTTGACACAGCAATAAATGAGGTGGGTCGGATAGTATCAGGGTGCCTAAAACCCACCCCTATCGATAAAATATACCCCATAATTGACATAGCACCACCTGAGATCCGAAAAAGCGTCACAGCAGAAATCGAATGAGAAAAACAGGAGGACGATCCAAGACACCAAATATTTGGACATCAGGTTCAGAAAACAAGACTCAAATCCAGACATAGCTTCCTAAAATCAACAAAGCCAATACTGACTAAACCCTGAAAGCCACCAAAGCGAGAGAGGGCACGAATATAATGCAGGCCACAGAGATGAAACTTTGTGAGAAACCTGCTCCCAAACAGCATCTACCATACAAAAACAAAATATGAACGTTGCTGAACAGACTCCAAGCTGGTGTATCACGGTGCAAAAGGAATATAAAACGATGGGGATACACAAATAACTTTGGCGCAACAGTAAAGAACTGGACAACCATGTTTAAAGAAGGACATGAATTAACGCAACAATATGCGCCTGACGTGGTCTCGGAAGATCTTTCGTTAACTCGCGTCATTCTTTAAACACCGCTGTCCAGTTCTTCACTGTTGTTTTGGACACACTTATGTCACCATACACTGCCTGCATTGTGCGATGAAAGTCAACGGGTCGACATCCTTCAGCTGTTAGAAATTGAATCACCGCTTGCTGATCAACTCTGCACGGATTCCATATCACACCTGCCATGTTTTCAACGGTCTCACTTTTAAAATTCCTTACATTTGGAATGTCTCTTATTAATCTCTCACATTAGGAATTTCTAAAATTTGGATTGTCCATTATTAATCTCACATTTGGAATGTCACTAAACCAAATAACAAGAGACAGTTGGAAAAATAAAACAGAAAGCCTCAATTTAAATAAAGAAGGGAACAAACTATGGAAGTTAGTCAGAGCCATGAATGACGAAACTCCATCAAACAAACAAATTACCATCAAGCAGGGTGACAACATGCTCACTGGAAAAAAAAGCTGCAAACGCCTTTATAGAACATTTTGCAAGAGCAAACCAGATTGATGTTCCTACAAATAGGCATACAGACATTAATGAAGAACAAAAGAGCCACGACAACATCAATATGGCACCAGAGGAGCACATGATGGCAAAACTAACAATGAATGAAATGGAAGAGGCCATGAGAACTCTAAAGAAAAAGAAATCGCCTGGAAAAGATGGCGTAACAAACGAAATGCTGATGGGGTTGGGCCAAACAGCAAAGAAGAAGTTACTATCAGTCCTGAACCAAAGCTGGAAAAGGGGAATTGTACCTCAGGCATGGAAAGATGCTGTAATTATACCAGTACCAAAGAAAGAAAAAGATAGAGCAGATCCAAATGGATACAGGCCTATCAGTCTACTGAGGCTTTAGACAGCACAGATCCACTGAGGACCAGATCACTCTCATAGCCCAGGAAATAGAGGATGCTTACCAGGAGAAAAAACACACAGTAGCGGTTTGGGTGGATTTAGAGAAGGCATTTGACAAGGTGTGGAAAGAGGGACTTAGAGTCAAGCTACGAAGAAGTGAAGTTTGTGGGAAAATGTACAGATGGATCAGCCATTACCTCAAAAACAGAACGGCCAGAGTTCAAGTATACGGGCAGATGAGCAAAAAGGTGACACTTGAGCAGACGATCTGGCTTTGTGGACCTCTGAAAAAAATCTCACCATAGCAAGTAATCGGCTGCAGCAGGCCCTAACATCATTGCAGGAGTGGGCGAACTCATGGCTGGTCAAAATAAATGAGAAAAAAACAACATGTACGACATTCTCGCTTTCAAACAAACCCCAAAACACCAAAATAAGTCTTAACGGCAAATATCTGCGGCCAAACTACATGGGAGTCACATTTGATCGGCGCATGACATGGAAAAGTCAGATCGAGAGAAACCGATATGAGAGCCAGAGAAAGAATGGCAATCATGAGGAAACTTGCTGGCACAAACTGGGGAGCAGACGAAAGTATACTAAAGAAACTGTACACCGGAAGAGTGAGACCAGTTCTCGAATATGGCTTTGCGGCATGGACAACAGCAGCAAAGGCGAACTTTGATAAAATTAGCAAACTTCAAAACCAAGCCATGAGAGTTATAGCAGGAGGCATGAAGTCAACGCCAATTGTAGAACTTGAAAAGATTACAAATCTGAAATCCATGACCGCCAGAAGAGACTGCAGAGCCCAGCAGCAAGCAGAGAAACTAAGAAGACTGACAGACCATCCAATGCATCAGAGACTAAATAGATTTGGAAATGGGAAACTAAAGCGGAGAAACTTTGCAGAAATAGCCAAAGCAAAGATGAGCGAAGACCCTATGATCACATTAACAACACCAAAGCCCATCCCTACTGTACGTTAACCTACCTGGAAGCAGCATATACTTCCGGAGGTGGTAGAAAATATACCAGGTATTGGAAACAAGAACAGCCAGACTGTAAGAGAAAGAAGAGACATAACCCTGAGGTACATAACGAAAAACTACCCAAGCATGGACTGGACCCATGCATACACCAACGGTTCTGTAACAAACACAACACAGAACGGAGGGGCAGGGGTATTCCTGAGCCTACCAAATGGTAAAAAAATAATACTGTCAGTGGCAACTGGAAAATACTCAAGCAATTTCAGAACGGAGGCAGAGGCACTGAGGGCTGCAGTAGAAGAAATGGTGACAGGCAAAAGAAATGAAAGACATATACTCCTATTTACAGATGCCTTGGCCATAGCCACAGCACTAAAAAGCCAGAAAAATACAGAATTTAATGATTTAAGAGCAGTACTCTGTCAACTATGCCAGCAGTCCGCACCAAAAAGAGTAGTGGTACAGTGGGTTCCATCCCACTGTAACATCCAAGGCAACGAGGAGACAGACAGACTGGCAAAAGAAGGTGCAAGACTACCACAACCAGATCCTAGTGGACCTACGAAGAGTCCAAAAGGCTTATTAGAGCCAGATACATGACTAAATGGGAAACAGAATATACTGGCTACACAAAAAACGATGCCTATTACCAGTTGAACAGAAGAGAGCAGGTCGTGGTCTTCAGACTCCGCACAGGCCACAATAGACTGAGGTACCACCTATTCAATAAATTGGATAGGTGGCACTGACGAATGCACGTGTGGTACCGGGAACATGACCGCTGAACATCTGCTGCAAAACTGCGCGACATACGAGGATCAGAGAAAGCACATGTGGCCATCACCAGTGGCAACACTAGTCAAGCTCTATGGCAGTGTCGACAGCCTCAGGATGACCGCTGCTGTTTTCCAAAAAATACAGGTTGATGTCTGACAGCGTACAAAGAAGAAGAAGAAGAAGAATGTCTAATATCAATCTCTCACATTTCGATTACCTAGTATTAATCTGACATTTCAAATGTCTAATAATAATCTCTGACATTTCAAATGTCTAACATTAATTCCTGATATTTGGAATGTCTAATATTAATCTCTCACTTTTGGAATGAATGTCTAAAATTAATCTCTCACTTTTGGAATGTCTCACATTTAGAATGTAAATGATTAATTTTTCACATTTTAATTGATCAGAAGAAGGCTGACATGAAACTAAAGGGCAAGATAAAACAAGTGAAGGATGATGATGATTCCTCCATGTTTACTGTTGACAAGTGAGTTGTTTGTTTTTTTCTCCCATTTTTTAGCATGATCTTCCTCTTGTATTTCCATCTTCTTTTCGCCTTTGAATTCAGGATCTTTGGTCGCGCTATATCTGCAGGCCAGTTGTCGTGATCTTCATTCTTCATCAATCAACTGATGCTATGCTTCTAGACCGTGGAGGCTCACAAAGAAGACTGCGTTTCCGGTCTTTGCCGGTCCCCCACAGCTTTTCGAGCATGGCCGCTCCTCAGGCCAGACTGTCTATTTGGTCTGCATAGGTAGGGCAGTCCTGCAGGACATGTTCTGGTGTTTTCTTGGGTGCTCCACAAACACACGTGGCAGTGTCTCTGAGACCTATTCTGGGGAGGTGAGCCTTGAATCTGCAATGTCCCGTCCCAATTTGTTAGGGACTGTGGTGTAAATATTGATTTATGATGATGTTCTTGATCTCTCTGTATTGTACTTGCTGATTAATTTGTGCCATCTTTTCATAGAGCAAAAGGGCATGCTAGATGAAATATATATATATATATATTGTTTATAAGTTGTTGTTCGTATTTCAGCTGAGAGACATTTAGCCTCCTAGGTGGTTTCTTTCCCTGGGGGCGCATTTTGGGCTGGATCTTGAAGTTTAGCTTGGCAATGACAAGTCGATGGTCGGTCCAACATTCTGCACCACACATGCTCTTCGTTACCATAGCATCTGCTCGATCCCTACGTCTGATGATAATGTAGTCAATGAGGTGCCAGTGGCGGGACCTTGGGTGCATCCATGTGGTTCTATTTCGGACAGGTAGTCGGAAAGCTGTGTTTGTAATGAGTAGTTCATTTGCGGCACATGTCCTCAGAAGGAGCAGTCCGTTACTATTACATTTTCCGATACCATGTCTGCCAATGGCCCCCTCCCAGGCTGTATGGTCTGTGCCAACCCTAGCGTTAAAATCACCGAGGATGACCAGTTTGTCAGATTTGGGGACTGCAGCGATGAGCGCCTCAAGGTCCTCATAAAACTTATCTTTTGTTTCCTGAGCCCAGTGTCGTATGTATTTGTCTTTCACCTCTCATGATTCGAGTAGCATTTTTCTCATAAATGTATCAATACGAACCCACGAGAGGAGGATTCCAGGAAGAGCTTGAGGGCAGACTATCTGAGCTTCGTTTTGAAAAGAATGACATCGAAGAGAACTGGGCATCACTGAGAAATACACTCTACGACACAGCTGTTAAACACATTTGCCCACTCACGCGCAAGCATAAGGACTGGTTTGATGAGAACGATCTGGAAATACAGGGCCTTCTCGATGCAAAACATGAAGCGCACAGGGAATACCAGAGGGACACACAATCTCCGGCAGCAAAAGCTGCCTTCAATACTGCTCGCAAAGCTGTCCAGACCAGGCTTAGAGAGATGCAAGACTCCTGGCTCAGCAAAAGAGCTGACGAAATTGAGATGTTCGCCGAGCGTCATGACACCAAACGGTTTTACGAGGCACTGAAAGCTCTCTACGGCCCGCAGCCCTCTAGTAATACTCCAGTTCGCAGTGCGGATGGGGTACTGCTAACAGATAAGGTTCAGATTCTAGACAGATGGGCAGACCACTTCTGCAAAATACTAAACTACCCATCGTCCATAAATGAAGAGGCCATCCGGCGAATGCCGCAGGTGGAACTGAACCTGGCGTTGGATGAAGTCATTACTGAGGAGGAAGTCGACAGGGCAATCAGTTCACTATCTATAGGAAAAGCTCCAGGAGCTGATGCAATACCAGCAGAGATATATAAGACAGCTGGCCCATCCCTCACCAGAAGGATCACTGAACTCCTCTGTCACATGTGGGCTGAAGGTAAAATTCTGCAGGAGCTAAAGGACGCCTCAATCGTTCACCTGTACAAAAGAAAAGGCAACCGTCAGGAATGCGACAATCATCGTGGAATATCTCTACTCTCCGAAGCAGGCAAGATCCTAGCGCGCTTACTGCTAAACAGGCTCAACAAACACCTTGAACAAAGCCACCACCTCCCAGAAAGCCAATGTGGATTCAGAGCCGGAAGAGGAACAGTGGACATGATTTTTGCTGCTCGCCAAGTACAAGAGAAATGTCGAGAACAAAATCAGGCCTTGTACACCACATTTATTGATTTGACAAAGGCATTTGATACAGTAAACAGAGGAGGGCTGTGGATGATAATGTCTAAGTTTGGCTGCCCCAACAAGTTCATAACAATGGTGAAACAGCTACACGAAGGCATGTGTGCTCGTGTACTGGACAGCGGTGCAATCTCTAAAACGTTTCTAGTATCAAACGGAGTAAAACAAGGATGTGTACTCGCCCCGACTTTGTTCAGCATGATGTTCGCGGCCACGATGGCAGACGCCTTCAGATCATTGGAGCTTGGAATACCCATAAAGTACCGCACAGATGGCAAGTTACTCAATTCCAGAAGAATGAAGGCCAAAACCAAAGTGGCTGGCGATATAATCAGGGAACTTGTATTTGCTGACGACTGTGCTCTAATGAGCAACTCAGAACTGAACATGCAGGTTGGAATGGACCAGTTCTCTGCCGCATGCAAAAATTTTGGCCTGACCATAAATGCCAAAAAAACAGAGGTCATGTACCAACCAGCACCAGGCATGCCGTACACAAAACCAGAGACTACAGTCAGCGGGCAGACGCTGAATGCCGTAGACAAATTCACATATCTGGGCAGCACTCTGTCGAGATCCGTCAGCCTAGACGATGAGGTGGCAAGCAGAATAGCAAAGGCCAGCACAGCCTTTGGTAGAATGCGCTCGATGGTCTGGGCACGTCGTGGCATCAGCGTCAAGACCAAACTCAAAGTCTACCGTGCAACCATCATTCCAACCCTACTATACGCTTGCGAAAGCTGGACTGTATACTCTGGACATGCAAGGAGGTTAAACCACTTCCACACAGGTTGCCTGAGGCGAATATTCCACATCCGATGGCAAGATCGTGTCACTGACATCGAGGTTCTCTCGAGGGCTAACATGCCCAGCATCCATGCACTGCTAGAAAAAGCACGACTAGGATGGGCCGGACACCTCGTCCGTATGTCAGACGAGCGGCTCCCAAAGAAGCTTCTCTACGGCGAGCTGAGAGAGGGATGGCGCGAGAGAGGGCGCCCAAAGAAACGTTTTAAAGACGGTCTGAAGGACTCACTAAAAAGTTGCCAGATAGACATCGACACCTGGGAATGTCTTGCGCAAAACAGATCTGACTGAAGAAGCACAGTCAAATCGGGTGTAGCTGCCGGTGAAGATGACCGTGTTGTGAAAGCCCAGAACAGACGAGAGACGCGGAAATCCCGAGCAGCGGGAACACCATCCCCTTCTACAAACCTTGTGTGCCCGATATGTAGCAGATATTTTCGTGCTCGCATTGGCCTGTTCAGCCACATGCGCACCCACACCCAACAGGGAAATCTGTGACAATGATGATGTCGGCGGTCCTCATCGACAACGATGGACAGCTATTATAAGTTGTTGTTAAATGTATCATCTTCATATAATGTGTCCCCGTTTAAGTTCTTGATAAATTTGTCTTATTTTGTGTCTCACTTTCTACCGGGTGATAGCCCAGTGTCGTATGTATTTGTCTTTCACCTCTCATGATTCGAGTAGCATTTTTCTCATAAATGTATCATATTTATATAATGTGTCCCTGTGTAAGTTGTTGATAAATGTTTCCTCTTTATATAATGTGTATAAGTTGTTGATAAATGTGTCATCTTTATATAATGTGTATAAGTCGTTGATAAATGTGTCATCTTTGTATAATGTGTGTAAGTTGTTGGTAAATGTATCATCTGTATATAATGTGTGTAAATTGTTGGTAAATGTGTCATCTGTATATAATGTGTGTAAATTGTTGGTAAATGTGTCATCTGTATATAATGTGTGTAAATTGTTGGTAAATGTGTGATCTGTATATAATGTGTCCCATGTTAGTTGTTGACAAATGTGTCATCTTTATATAATGTGTCCTCATGTAAGTTGTTGATAAATGTGTCATCTTTATATAATCTGTCCTAATGTAAGTTGTTAATAAATGTGTCATCTTTATATAATGTGTCCTTATGTAAGTTGTTAATAGATGTGTCATCTTTATATAATGTGTCCTCATGTAAGTTGTTGATAAATGTGTCATCTTTATATAATGTGTCCTCATGTAAGTTGTTGATAAATGTGTCATCTTTATATAATGTGTCCTCATGTAAGTTGTTGATAAATGTGTCATCTTTATATAATGTGTCCTCATGTAAGTTGTTGATAAATGTGTCATCTTTATATAATCTGTCCTAATGTAAGTTGTTAATAAATGTGTCATCTTTATATAATGTGTCCTCATGTAAGTTGTTGATAAATGTGTCATCTTTATATAATGTGTCCTCATGTAAGTTGTTGATAAATGTGTCATCTTTATATAATGTGTCCCCATGTACATTGCTTTCTTGGTTGGTTTATTCCCTTAGCACTTGTATCTTTTGTGGAGAGAAGAATGAAAGTTTTACTGAGGAAGGCCTAGATCTCCATTACTGGAAGAACTGTCCAATGCTGAAACGTTGTGGAAACTGCAAACAGGTAGTTGTCATATGCGTGCTGCTCACCGTCATCATCATCATCATCATTATATGCTTACTGCTCAGGACAACCATTGGTATTAGGCATGCACCTAACATCATAACATCTTGTAGTTTTGGTCTCTGTAGGACTGTTTTTATTCCTTCTTCCGCGCTACACCGTGAATCATAGTTTACAGCGAGGCTGTCTTATCTGCACCTTTCGGTCCAGCACATCCAATTTCAGCATGGCATATTTGGAATTGGGTTTGCTTTCTCTCTTCGATCCATAATCTCTTAGCCAGGCTGCATGGTTGTAGTATGTGTTCAGGGCCGTTACCTGGAGGTGGAAAAGGGCCTTGGTCAGTTATAGGTCTCTGATCCTGATGCAAGCAGCTGGCAAAGAGTCGCTGACTGCTGTCAGCTCATTCTTCTTCTTCTTCTTTGTTCATCCTCAGATCAAGGTCTTTGTTTCTCTTACAATGGACAACACTGTTTGTAAGGTGGTTTTATTTCCATACATCTTTTGTCTCATATCTGTCTCGCTATGCCAGTATTTTTCTCTCTTTTCATGTGTGAGGATGCAGGTGATTAGGATGTGTTCCTTGGTCATGGTATGCTCCCTACATGTCATCTGTCTGAATCCTCATTGTGTTGTAAAGATGATCCTTGAGTCTGTTATGCCCAGTTCTCAGTCTGAAGATGATGATTTGCTCTTCACTAGTTAAATATTTCTGACTGGAGCTGCTTGCTCCAAACCGCTCAGCCTGGTGTACTGCCATCACACATAGTGTTTGCACCACTGAGCAGAGGAGTTGCACGAAAGGAAAGAATGCAAGACTGCCCAACTAAAAATGCTGTTCATGTGTGCTCTACGTGCGTTAGAGTTTGTCATGTTCAAATCGGACTGTACAGTCATATGCAGTCACATCTGAATAAACATGTCTGATGCTGTTGCCATCTTCACTTGCGATGGACAACTAACTAAGAGAAGAGGGGCTGTTTGGGTCATGATTCTCAAATGTCATCTTTCTGTCACCCATCCCATACCCTGTTGGCAGATTACTGGTGAAATCTAAAAGAGAAAATGGACGTGGGACTTGTATTCATAATAATAATAATGTTTTAGTTAAGTTTAGTCAAAGAATCAACGTCATTGCACACAGTTAAACCCATAAGTGCTCAGTTCTTCTCCATATTTTTAGTGGATCTCTGCACAATGCATGAACTCCATAGCACCGGCGAGGATCCCATAATAGATTGGATAGTGATTTGAACCCACGACCTCCAGCACCCGAGATCGACATCTTACCTAGAGACCAATAATAATAATAATGTTTGCTTAGGCATCAGTGACCCGTTGTGTTGCTACAGTTTAAAAGGACACTCCAAGTTGCAATTTTCATTGAACTTCCAATATCCAGGGATGAAGCCCTAGTACAACGTGTGAATGATGTGTCTTGGACATGTTACTAACCGAGCAGGGCCTAGACTCCCACACACAATGTTTTAATTCATTATTGTCCCATGTGTTGTCAGCAAGCAAGGTGAAGGGAGTCAATTTCTTGAAGTTCAGCCGTGTGCACTGGACCAAAGGGTGGGCGAATTACTATTTAAAGTAGCCAATGACTTTATCAGGGAAAACACCACAAAATGAACGAACTAATTAATCCAAATGGAAAACATTTATTATTAGTATAAAGCATTAGAAGTAAAAAAAAAAACATCTGCTGAAGGCTGATATCTCGGACCGAAAGGTGCAAATATCGCAGTTAAGCTGTAAACTAATGATACAACGCATTTTGTTCTCTGCACTACACCCTGATACTTGCAAAACAATGTTCAGTGCTTTGTAGCGGGAGATTCACAATGAATGTAGAAGAAACATAAAACAGATAACCTTTTCTTGGTTCTGAAGTGAAACCATTTGGAGAAAAAGAAGCTTAGGAAAACACAGATGATACAAGCATTGAGTGTGTAGCAATTTGAAATTAGTAATTTGAATTGAGAAAAACTTGTCTCTCCTTCATTCAGTATACAAACAGAAGTGGGAAACCCATAGAACAGCGTATGATCCAACTTTACACCCAGGTATTGTGGGGGGGGGGGGGGGGCATAATGTGTCCCAGCTCCTGTCCCTTGCCGTTCGATCTGTAGTTTGCTTTTTGTCTCTATATTTCTGAGATGGAGCGCTTGGGTTTTTGCTGGTGGTTTGATATGAGGAGATTTTTGTGGTAGTACAATTAGCCACTTATACATCAATCTTCTCTCATTTTACAGGTAGTAGAAATAGCCACATAAACATTAACAACCTCTTCCTCTCTATTTACAGGTAGTAGAAATAGCTACATACACAACAACAACCTCTTCCTCTCATTTTACAGGTAGTAGAAATAGCTACATACACAACAACCTCTCATTTTATAGGTAGTAGAAATAGCTACATACACAACAACAACCTCTTCCTCTCATTTTACAGGTAGTAGAAATAGCTACATACACAACAACAACCTCTACCTCTCATTTTACAGGTAGTAGAAATAGCCACATACACATTAACAACCTCTTCCTCTCTATTTACAGGTAGTAGAAATAGCCACATACACAACAACCTCTAATTTTATAGGTAGTAGAAATAGCCACATACACAACAACCTCTCATTTTACAGGTCGTAGAAATAGCCACATACACAACCTCTCATTTTACAGGTAGTAGAAATAGCCACATACACAACAACAACCTCTTCCTCTCATTTCACAGGTAGTAGAAATAGCCACATACACAACAACAACCTCTTCCTCTCATTTTACAGGTAGTAGAAATAGCCACTTACACAGATCATATGCTGACAGAATGTGAGACTAAGTCCAACTTCAGTAAATGTCCTCGTTGCACGGAGGCCATATCTAGGTCTGAGTTTGACCAGCATACGGCAGACAAGGCATGCATTTGTAAGTAGTGTTTTTGTGGCTTCGGCCTCTGCATCATCATTTGAACGGTTTTCGCCATGTGAATCACAAAACTTATAAGGACCCGTCTGGGCATTTCATTCAGATTCTATACCCTGCAAACAAGGTAGATTTGATCCGTCCGCAAAGATCAGGACTGCCGATTCTGGGTAGTTCTGGTGTATGCCTGGGTGCATGGCAATGCACGTGGCAGTGTCTCTAAGATCCATTCTGTGGAGGTTGGCAGTACTGTCTCCCACATTCTTTCTCGTGTTTATTAATGATCTCACCCACGAGGGGTGAGAGCCACTCTATACGCAGATGACTTGGTGGTATGGTGTGTAGAAGAACACCTAACAATTGCAAATAAGCGAATACAAGGAGCAACAGACGCTAGCAGCATGGACTGAGAAATGGATGGTACAAATCAACGCAGAGAAATCTGCAACAACACTATTCACACTCTCAAATAAAGAAAAGACAGGACAAAATACAACTTGGAAATATACAGGTCCAAATAGATGATGAGCCGGTATATCTGGGCATCACATTTGATAAGAGAATGACAAGGAGGCCTCATATTTAAAAGACAGAGGCAAAGGCAAGGAAAAAACTCGCAATATTGTGTAAAATAGCTTGGTCAAATTGGTGAGTGAATGAAACAATGCTTAAGAAGGTCTATAATGGGGTAATAAGACCAATAGTAGACTATGGATTAGCAGCATGGTCCACAGCAGCCAAATCACACCTACTAACCTTATATAAGGTACAAATCCAAACGCTTAGGGTGATTACGGGTGCCATGAAATCAACTCCAATAAATGAAATGGAAAAAATCACAGGCATCAAACCTCTATCCTATAAACGGGCACCAAGACCATGAAACAAGCAGAAAAATACAAAAACATGACAGCACACCCAATGAAGACCAGATTCGAAGATCTTGCCAGTGGAAGATTGAAGAGAAGTATCTTTGTACATAGGTTCAAAAAATGTATGAGAACATATAAGGATGAATTACCAGACACCACTAAGGAGGTAAATCCAATACATCTTCCAACCCCATTGGAACAACACCAAAACCTCAGCATAAAAAAATTCATAACTAACACCTATCTCATGGGAGAGCAAAATACTTTCCAAAAGAAAGCAGCCGCATTCGACATGATCGGTAAACTGTACCCCAGACATGCATGGATCCAGGCATATACTGATGGATCAACAAGGGCAGTGAAAAATGGAGGCGCAGGAATCTATGTTGTCTACCCAGATAAAGAAAATGAAACCACTAGTTCATCCACCGAAAAAAATCAGAAATGATTAGCAATAAAACGAGCTGATGTCAGAAGATTGTATTCCTTACAGATGCAATGTCAGTTCTGCAATGTCAGTTATCAAAAATGATAAACTGCCTGAGCTTAAGAAAGCCTTGGGCGAACTAAAAGCCAAAAGAATGGTAGTGCTACACTGGATACCACCACACTGTGGCATACCAGGAAATGGGACAGCAGACAGGTTGGCAAAGGAGGGAGCAACACAAGAACAAAATGAACAAACAACCACTTTCCAAGAAAAGAAGACACTTATCTAAGCAATAGTGAAAGTTGACCAAATGAAAGACAGCTATCACTGTCTTGATCGAGCAGAACAAGTGGCCCTGTTCCGCTTGTGAATGCCAATTGCGTACTGAGCACTGCCCCACAGAGACGAATATCCACATAAAGCTGTTCGGAAGCCCTGAAGAACCCTCCCCTACGGCAACCTTTATCCAGAGAACTGGTCTTCACGTGTAGACATAACAGGAAAAGGCATGGCGAACAAGAAGAAGAAAGGGGGGAGGGGGGGGGGGGGGGGACTCTGCAATGTCCCATTCTAGATCTGAAGATCTCTGTCGGCCCATCTCTGCCAAGTCTATTCATGCTGTTGTTTTCTGGCCTGTATTCTTTGTGCTGATCTCTCCATTCCATCATTTTTGATAGTTTGATGAGCTTCTTTGCTTCTTTTTAGCTCTGCAGATGACGAGCCTTTGTGCCGTCACTTCCAGTTTTTGTGAGCTCATCGGCCTTCTTGTTTCCAAGGTTCTCACAGTGGGCTGGAACCCACTGTAGGACTAGATCTGTCTTAGGACAGCAACCCAATGTTAATTTTGTTAATGCAGCCAGCAACGAGACTGCTATCAAATTGAGAGTGACACCATTGGATGAGGTAGAGAGCTTCACATACCTAGGGACCATCATGAACGATTCAGGTGGTGCAGATGAGAATGTAAAAGCCAGGATACAAAAAGATAATAGTGACTTTTGTCATGATGAAAACCATATGGAACTCAATTCGTACCAAGCTAAGGATCTTCAACCGTAATGTTCCTTTTATATGGAGAAAAAATATAATAATAGTTGCCCATCGCAAGTGAAGATAGCGACAGCATCAGATTACTGCTGCGAAATGTGTTTTCTTAAAGCTGTAAAAATCCAATCCAGGAACAGCATACCCAGCCTCATTCAGGGCATACATGTGGGAAGACGGCTGTGGAATCGTTGTGCGTTTGATATTTTCGGGCAGCAAGCTTTCGCTGAGCCTCTGCGATGGCTATACTTGGAATTCGAACAGGCATGTTAATGTCTGTTGCCAGGTAGTCGAAGGCTTTGGCTATATGTAACATAGCAATGGCTATACTCTCTGCAATCATGACACCTTCGGTGATATTGGCACATGTTCGGATCTGTGCATGCATCTCCCAGAAGGTGACATCAATATTGAAGCTTTTCAGAGACACCTTCAAGGAGTCAAACTTGCATTTTTCTGCCTCCCTGATGACATAAGAGCATCTCCTTGTTGTTTGCTCACTGTACAACAGCTGCTTGGGGATGCACTCATCTGGCATGCGACAATATGTCCCGTCCATCTTAGTTGAGCTATTTGCAGAAGTGTATGGATACTCAACATGTTGGTCTTGCTAAGAATATGGCTCTGGACCAAATTCAATATTAAGAGATTACTGGGCTTTATCAATAAATCCCATTAAAAAAAATTATGGATCTACAGTAGTTTGACAAGGTTACAAGTGAAATCTTTTGGGAGAGAACAGAAAAAAGACATGTGGAGCAGGAACTCTTTTGGGAGAGAACAGAAAAAAAGACGTGGAGCAGGAACTCTTTTGGGAAAAAAGATATGCTGGAAAGGCCACACACTGTGAAACCAAAGCCATCACCATGCAATCTCTATCATGGACCACACAGTAAACAAAGGCAAAGGAAGGCCAAATAATATGTGGAGAAGGGACTTAGAAACTGATACAGGAACACTGGAGAAAATAGCACAGGACCAGTCTGCTTTGAGAGGGCTGGATGATAGCCTAAGCATCCCAAGGTGCTAAGGGCGAATTAGAAAATAAATGTATCGACAAGTGGCCGTTGAGCGGTTGTGTATGTCAGTGTTTGACCACGAGAACGTACATCCAGATCCTTGTAAGGGACAGGATTTTTCTTTCTGAAGTTAAATAGAAATCGAACTTTTACATAGCAACTGCAGGTTCAAGCGGCCTTTATTCCTTAGCAATATAAATCCTTTTGGTGAACCTCAGCGAATGGAATAGCGATTTAGATCCTTACGAAGCAAGTGCCACCATTGCAGTTGACCCTGTACTGGAGCCTGCATCATAGTACTGTGTGTTTTATTGCATTACGTACTTCTATAGCAATTTGTTTTTATGATGGGCTTGCTAGCACCATGTACAACTCTCTTCATTAGTTACTGTTGAAGGTTGCAATGGTACTATTCTTTGCTCACCAGGACCCACACTTATAGTTATGAGGAAAGACTAAAAAAAACTGGTCTTCAGTGTCTTGAACAAAGAAAAATTCTAGGTGATTTAATACAAGTACATAAATGAATCAATGGAAAGGATAAATTAGACTATCCCAAGTTTTTCAAAGTGCGACCGGATACAAGAACAAGAGAGCACAGCTACAAATTGTTTAAAGACAGGTCCGGATTAAATATAAGAAAATATTTTTTTAGTCAGAGAGCTGTGAATTCTTGGAATGCATTGCTGCAGGATGTAGTGGAAGCAGAGTCCGTTAATGCATTAAAAAAAAAGATTGTATGCTCACAGTATTTTCAGTATCCGTGGATTGAAATAAACTGGTTGTATACAAACTCTGTTGAGCCTTCTAAACCAGTATAATGAAGTTAAATGATATACCAGAATTTTACTCTATATAATATCCATTTATCAATTCCTATTTTTTAGTGGTCAAGCCAGGGCAGAACCATTGTCCACTGTGTCATGAAAACATTCCATCTGGTGAAGATGGATGGAAGGAACATTTGATGAGCAAGAGCGGATGCAAGCAGAACCCTCGAAGGCTGCTCGCTCTAAACAAGCCACCTGGAGGGGCAGTAGGTGAGTACATTGTAATTAGGTTCTGCGGGATGCTAAGGAACCCACGACCTTTGTGTATGAGTTCAAGGGCAAACAAGGTCCTGAAGCATCTCAATGTGGCACATTCTGGAATCAATCTCTCAGTTCTGGAATTGCTTGGCTAACTACTGCTCTAGATTTCATCTGACTTGTTACTCAACCATGTGTCCTTCATTTTCCTTAGCTTTTTTTGGACCAATCTCCATATGGTTGTGGACATCATCTTTTTATGCTGTGTGACAGTGTTTGGGATTGGAAAAGTCTTAGCATTGATACTATATTCAAAGTCTACAGCGTGTATTGCTCACTACTCTTCTGTATACCAGTGAGACCTGGACTGTGTACAGCAGACATGCTGGAAAAATAAACCACTTCCTCACAAACTACCTCCGTAGTATACAATGGCAGGCTAGGGTACCATCAAACATCAAGATCCACATGAAGGCCAAAACTATTGTAGAAGACCTAGATCAGGTTGGCCAGACATGACTTTTTGCATATCAGATAATCGTATTCCAAAACAACTAATGTATGGCGAACAAAGAGGATGGTCGCAATATTGAGTAAAATAGCTTGGTCAAATTGGGGAGCGAATGAAACAACGTTTAAGAAGGTGTATAATGGGGTAATAAGACCAATAGTAGACATGGTCCACAGCAGCCATAAGAAGCGCTTCAAAGTCTTCCTCAAAATATCTCTGACATACTTCAATGTCAGAGTACCTGACACAAGATCACCAAGGTTGGTGTAGAACCACCACCAGAGTTACTTCCATTGCTGAGAAAGGCAGGATCTCTGCGGCTCGGAGAAAACTTACTGTGCAAAATGACACAAAATAACTGACACTCACTTGACGGCTCTGCTTTTATATGCTGCTTATGTGAAAGGGGTTTCTTTGCCAGAATTTGGTGCTGCATATATGAAAGGGGTTTCTTTGCCAGAATTGGGTGCTACATATATGAAAGGTGTTTCTTTGCCAGAATTGGGTGCTGCATATATGAAATGGGTTTCTTTGCCAGAATTGGGTGCTGCAAATGTGGAATAGGTTTATTTGCCAGAATTAGGTGCTGCATATATGGAAGGGGTTTCTTTGCCAGAATTTGGTGCTGCAAATGTGGAAGGGGTTTCTTTGCCAGAATTGGGTGCTGCATATATGAAATGGGTTTCTTTGCCAGAATTGGGTGCTGCATATGTGGAAGGGGTTTCTTTGCCAGAATTGGGTGCTGCATGTATGAAAGAGGTTTCTTTGCCAGAATTGGGTGCTGCATATATGAAAGGGGTTTCTTTGCCAGAATTGGACTTTACAGCCAGAATCGGGCTCACCAGTGAGGTGCAACACAACATGTCTGACTGCTGTTGTCATCATCGCTTGCGGAGGACAGCTGTTATTATTGATGTTTGTCCATCACACGTGATGAAGACTACTCTCTTTGTTCAGTCATGTGGACAGTTATTTCTCTTGCTGTGTCCGCCGAAATAGATGACTTGCGCTTTGATTTGGATTAAAATGAGGAAAAAACTGCGCCTTTTGTCAACCTCACTCTCTGGTACTGAGCTACTTTTGGCCAGTCGCAAGATTTTATCGAGACGACTGGAGATAGCACAGGATGCAGATTTTTCCTCAGGGTTTACTCCCCAAGCCTTTTCCGTAAACAGGTATTCCACAAGGCAGCGGGGGGGGATGACATCTGTTGTTGTGTGTCATGCCTTTCCTATAACCACCATCGGTCTTAGGGATTATGTCCCGGGCCGTGTTCTAGTCCATTATAGTCATGTCTAAATTTCAGTCATACCAAAACCGGCGCTGTCTGCAGCTAGGGCAATGTGCGCCAATCTCATGAAGTTCAGCAGTGTGAACTAGACCGTGAAAATACGACACAGGTTTAAGCTTAGTGCTATTCATATAACTGATGTCCAGGCCAGGATAATCGGAAGGAAGAAAACACAAAAGACAAACGAATTAACCAGCCAAAATGTAAAGCGACGGCACATTTCCGTGAATACAAGTGTAAGTCTTCAACTAGTGTGAATTCCAGGCAAATCCGTGGCCTGGCGGCATCAATAATGAACTAAAACGCCAGAGCAATGTAGGCTCGCAGCCGGTAGGGCGCACCTTTGCCACTCTCTTATGTTATTATTACTGCTCGTGGATCTAGCAACTACACCAGAGGTGCACACCTTTATGATTCTCCTCCTTGAGTCACATGGTGAGATCCTAATATTGCATATAAGTTAGAAGTAACAACATGGGCCCAGGTATTATCTGACATTTTCTGTCCAGATTCACAGAAGGTGACCTTGTAATGGTTAGGTGGTTGAGGAATGGAAGAGAGAGAAGGTTATAAGAGAAGATGTGGTGATTCACTGCTACTTTGAACAGAAACTAGTAATTTAACCCTATAAATTTTTAGAGCCAAGGACCAGAAGCTAGTAATTTAACCCTATAAATTTGTAGAGCCAAGGACCAGAAGCTAGTAATTTAACTCTTTAAATTTGTAGAGCCAAGGACCAGAAGCTAGTAATTTAACCCCATAAATTTGTAGAGCCAAGGACCAGAAACTAGTAATTTAACCCTATAAATTTGTAGAGCCAATAACCAGAACAAAGTTTATTAACCCTACACATTTGTAGAGCCAAGGACTAGAACAAAGTTTATTAACCCTACACATTTGTAGAGCCAAGGACCAGAACAAAGTTTATTAACTCTGCACATTTGTAGAGCCAAGGACCAGAACAAAGTTTATTAGCACTGCACATTTGTAGAGCCAAGGACCAGAACAAAGTTTATTAACACTGCACATTTGTAGAGCCAAGGACCAGAACAAAGTTTATGAACACTGCACATTTGTAGAGCCAAAGACCAGAACAACGTTTATTAACCCAGCACATTTGTAGAGCCAAGGACCAGAACAAAGTTTATTAACACTGCACATTTGTAGAGCCAAGGACCAGAACAAAGTTTATTAACCCTGCATATTTGTAGAGCCAAGGACTAAAACATAGTACTCGTAATTTAACTCTTTAAGGCCATAGCTTTGTAACTAGTTTTGCCAGAATTATTTTTTTCTATAAAAGCAGTCTCTTCATAAAACTTGACTTTTCTTAATTATTTCACAAGGAAGACAAACATGTTATATATCAAATTAAAGGAAAATGAATGTGCAGTAAGAATATGGAGGTCTTGTAGAATTTAATAAAACATTAGAAGTAATTATTAAAAAGTATATCGTTATTTTCTTGTAATAAAAACTATTTTTCACACACGAAAATGTCACCAATCTATGAATAACCACTGAAACGTTGCTGCTTTTACAATTTAAACGTAAATATAATAATTACTTCCCTTACCATGAAATGTCAATTAAAATCTAGAAACACTGAAAAATACTAAACAAATTTTGACAACTAGCAGATGCCAGGAAGAACGCCAACAATGTTCTTATGGCCTTTAAGAGTTAACCCTGTCTGCACATTTGAAGAGTCTAGGTCAAGAAAATTAACCCTGGAAATTTGAAGAGCCGTTACTGAATGTTGAAGATGCTATAATATTCCATCCTTTTAAACTATTCCTTGCGTAATACCATAAGGTAACAATAAAATTCATAGAGAATACAACCTCTGTTCTTGCTTCTGATACAAAATTTTTGTTGTATTGGGATAGAGTTAAGTTGATTCTTTGTTTTATTCCATAGGTGTCAAACCAGCAGCTAAAGGCAAAGGGGGGAAAACAATAGCTGGACGTGGAAAGAAGTAAAATTCAAGGTAATATTCTAAAATAATGTTAGTTGCCCACCGCAAGCGATGATGTCGACATCATCAGACAGTTTTGTCTTGATGATGTAACTTGCGCTATATTTGGATTATAGTGAGGTCATCAACCTCACTCTCTGGTCCCGAACTACCTTAAACCAATGGCAAGATATAAGTCAAGACGGCTGGAGGTAATTCAGGATGCAGGCATGTATTTGAGACTAGGAGTAGCTTGAGACCTGCGAGGCTCGAACCCACGTCGTTTCTGTTCATTGCTTTGAAAGGCGAGTGCCGTAATACAATATTGGATATATAGAACAAATATAAAATATGTTATCTCTGAGCTGTAATTTGAAATGTACTATGTGTAAGCAACATAAAACAATATATGAGGTATGTTTAAAAAACGTATCTGGATTGGCATCATAATTCTGGAACCACTACATAAAGTTAGAAGAAGTTTCTCGGTACAGGTTGACCTTTGAACCTAATGTTGATGTAGCCTGAGTTATATCTACCCTGCTTGCCTGGTTTGTTTGCAGTAGCATATTGTCCTTATGTTTGTGAACCACAAGGCGGGGGTGGGGGGGGGGGGGGGGATGTGGTGGGGTGGGGGGGGGGCTGAAAGAAACATATAAAGTCACATATTTAAAGTTCTAGAAAATTTACAGGGGGGTTGAACAACCTGTGGAATGTGGTGCTTAGCAAGAAATTCCTGCACAAGTTGGGATGCATGGGCAGTTGCATTGTCATGGTAGGTTCAACAGGAAAATTGAGACTAGTTGCCAGAAAGCATCTACGATAACTTATCACACCACAACTGTTTCAGCACTCAAGCATTAGTTTGACAACAAAGCAACTGCTTGTTAAACTTTATATTTATGCTGAATCTGTGCTACCAGTGCCAAACATGGTCCCTGTCCAACGCTCGTGAGAGCAGAATTTCGACTTGTGAAATGAAGCATTTGAGGTCGGTCATCTGTGCTACCAGGAAAGACAGACTGCAAAATGTAGACATATGAAGTATGGTCAGCACTACGTGTTGTGCAGAGTACATTTCCAGGCAAAATATACGCTGGTTTGATCATCTCATGAGAATGCACCATCATCAACTTCCACTGATGGCTTACATTTCTGATAGATCTGGCTACAGGGCAAGATGGCAGCTTCGAGGCAGGTGGATAAATGACATTAGAGTGATTGTGCAGAGACATAAGGTCACAATGGCAGAGCAACACAATTTGTGTAGGGTGGACATGACTTAAGCTCCCCACAACACTCAATGGTGTAAGTGGAAAGAAAAACTAAGTTAATAGTGGTGCTATTCTTACCTCCCCACTCGACCACTGGATCCACACAAAGAAAAGTACACATACTATGCACATTTATGGTATATTCTGGTCAGTTATTTTATATTTTGATTGTTCAATTATATCCTGACCAGTTATTTCATATTCTGAACAAGTTCTATTATACCCTGACCAGTTATTTTATATTCTTAACAAGTTCTATTATACCCTGACCAGTTATTTTATATTCTTAACAAGTTCTATTATACCCTGACCAGTTATTTCATATTCTTAACAAGTTCTATTATACCCTAACCAGTTATTTCATATTCTTAACAAGTTCTATTATACCCTGACCAGTTATTTTATATTCATAACAAGTTCTATTATACCCGGACCAGTTATTTTATATTCATAACAAGTTCTATTATACCCTGACCAGTTATTTTATATTCTGAACAAGAAGTTCTATTATATCCTGACCAGTTATTTTATATTCTGAATAACTTCTGTCATAACCTGGCCAGTTATTTTATATTCTGAACATGTTATATCCTGGTATTATCTTCTTCTTCTTTTTTGTCATTCATGCTAAATCTTTCGCTACCAAGGCCTGAAAATGGATTTGCAAGTTGCAGGATATTGTCCAGAGAACGGAATGCATAGTGTCAAGTTTGCAGCTTGACTGCGATATTAGCACCTTTCGGTCAGATACATATGGTTTAACTTGGCATGTTTTGGTACCAGGTTAGCTTTCCCTTTTTAATTCCTTATCCAGTCTGATCTGTTGCAGTCTGTTATCCAGGATCACCACATAGAAGCGTAGAAGGGTCTTGGTAGATCTAGATCGCTGGTCAGCTTTGGGCCTCTGCAGCTCATGCTCTTATCAGCATTTGATGCCACTTTATATTATAAACATCTTCTATTACATACAAATGGTCAAGCTACTTTTTACAAATCTAAAATACTGTTTGCAAATTTCCTCCATGAATTGACAAACTGTTATTGTTTTTGCTTTCAGCTTCGAGGCAGTGGTAATATCTCACACAGAATATACTGGAGATTGTCGTCTTTAAATTCGATGGCGTTTCTGTTTGTATTATTGATGTTATAATGTAACTTTTCAACAGACATGCAATCTATTGTGACCAAAGTTTTTCATTTTATGTTAAGTTTTCAAGATCAGTACATTTGATAATATGAGACTTTCCATTTGACAAGGACAAGCCTAACATGAGTCTTTATCGGCGTTCGTCCTGAAAAGGACGTTCCAACGTTGTATTATAGTTTACAGTGGGGCTGCAATATCTGCGCTATTCAGTCCAACACATTCGATTTCAGCTGGCGTTTTTGGGTGCTGGGTTTGCATTCCCACTACGAAATCTATTCTCTTAGCCAGCCTGCACTTGTACATCCTGTTTCCAGTCTGTCACTTGGAGATGGAATAGGGTCTTGCTCAGCTCTGGTTCGCTGAACCTGATGCAAGCAGCCAGGTATGAGCTGTTGGCTGCTGTCAGCTTATTAACTGTGCTGCATCTTTGGCCCCTAACATGAGTTTGAAGACTTGTTTTCTGAATATGCATACAACAAAATTCCACCAAGGCCTTCTCGGTTCTGGGAATTCCTGGGGCAAGAGAAGTAGAAAGAGACCAAAAGACATATTAAGAAGACACTTCAGTGCTTGAAATACTTACTAGGATTTCTGGTATTCAAACTGGCATGTGGCCTGTTGCCAGGCAGCCGAAGACTTCGACTATGTGTAGTAGGTATTTTAATACTTCCTGTGGCTTACTAGGCCTGGGGGAAGGTACAAATAATTTAGATAGATTTTTAACTAGAACTTTTGAATTTTGTCCTGGCAGCGGCCGTTAGGTCTACTCTTTTTGATTTCTGACTGCCAATGAATTATTAACGTGCTCAACATTGAACATCGGAATCTGATCTCACCACTCAGATATCAAGGCAATTTTTACCAGAAGATCTTTGTGAAAAAAATCCCAGTCTCCATCAGGATTTGAACCTGTGACCTCCAGCATCCAAGGCGGACACCTTACCTCGAGACCACTGAGCCCCCGACACTTCAGTAAAAAAGTAAAAAGTGGAAATTCAACAGAATTAACCGCTGGTTGGAAATAAAGTGTTTTGAAGACTCTGTTGTACTAAGCCGCAGCCTGTGAGAGGTGGGGTGGCCAGTGCCCTCCCTTGCTGCTTTTATTTTCCTTAACTCATGCGTCAGGTACCCATTTACAGCTGGGTTGACTGGAGAAGCGGTCCTTAATTACAATCACGACCCGGATTTTTTTAGTCTTCGGACACGATTCGAACTGAGGCACACTGTTACCACAGAAAATAGCGAATTTCTCACTAAGAACTGAGCTAACCCGCCCTCAACACTTCAGTACAAACATAAAAAATTTGAAGAAGACTTCAATAGATCCGGAATGGATGTGTCAGGACAGCAGGTTTTGACATGTAATTGGAAGATTTTGACTCCTCACCTCTCATACTACAAGGGCAAGTCAGTAAATAGATCACAATGGCTATCTTCAAACAAAAACTTAACGAGATACAAAATTAAAAACCATTTATTATTGCATTTACATTGTCCCTTATTTCTCTACATAATTTCCACCAACATTGATACACTAATCCAATCAATCACTTTATCAGTGTATCAACACCTGCAGCATAGAAGTCTTTGATCGACTGTCTCAGCCCCCATTTGCACTTCACCTTCAACCTCTTCATTATTCACGAAACGTCTACCGTCAAGGTGGGACATTGCATTATGATGTAGGCTAAACCATGCAAACACACTATTGCAGTTGCTGCACTGTCTATTGTTGCTTGCCTGTCAGCTCAAACCATCTTACATCAGTTAGTGACCTACTTACAGACTTACCCTCATAGCTTATTGCTGTAAAACTGACTAGGGCATATTGTTTGAATTTTCATGTGCGACCCGAAAAGCTCATATATATTTTTTTGTTGTAAGCTCCATCCTTGCCATATGGAAGACCTCAATTATAAAAAATGAAAGAATGTGTTAAAGCATTTTCTTCATAAGTTATACATTTTGTAATGATGTAATACATCGGGGCCTCAACACCATTAACATAGACATTGTACAATCTCAGGAACCGATTTATCATTCATGAGCCACCATTTTAAGGACAGATAATATCTTACACACGAGCTTACATTTTGCTGAAGCGATATATTTTAACTCTTTCTAGTACGAATTAATTTTGCAAAATCATGTCTTGTAGTCCACAAATAGTTTTTTTCAAAATAAAATAAATTAATATTAAATAAAAAGAGCTAAAATTACAATGTAAAGATCTTAAAACACAAAATTAATATATTTACGAAATGAAGTATTCATAATAAAAACATATTAGAATGAAGCATTAATCCTTTGAACTAGATAAACTCATATATCTCTCTCTCTCTTTCTCTATCTGTGTGTGTGTGTGTGCTTGCGTGCGTGCACACACATACATACATGCATACATACACACACATACATACATACACACATACATACATACATCCACCCTATTGTCCGAGCCACCCATAATTCGGTGTGATGGACGGACCACTATTTTAAGGCATAATTTGGATAGAATTGCTTAAATTTTGGCATAATATCGTGACATCTACATAGTACACATTTCCAGAGATAACAATATGGCTGCACCCACAATCTTTGCATTTTATTTGATGATTTTATCAATTTTCATGACAGAAAGTAGTTTTAAGAGGTCCAACATTTTGTATAAATTAAAAATTGATATAGGATGGTTTTCAATAAATATGTTCCACAATTTGATGCCATAAAATAGGGACGCCGGCGGCTAGTGGTTGAGTAATACGGCTCACAATTCGAAGGTGCTGGGTTCGCTCCCCATCACAGCACCGGCCGTTACCCTGGGGAAGCAAATCCTTAAAAAATGCAGGAGGAAGCAGACCCTTAAGATCAAATGCATGCCGAAGTCGGATGCACTGGGCCTACAGGCGCAAAATAAAAACATAGTGCAACGCACACCGCTTTAGGGAATAAAGAAATAAGGTGTCTAAAAAAAAAAAAAAAAACTGGCATAACAGTCATTGGAGATGTTCAGGGCAGTCAATTTGAAATAGAATAATGAAATTAGAGCACATAGTTTTGTCATAGTAAATAGATTTTCTCAAATGTCTACCCTGTCCATATTTTCTCAGGAGCACAATAGAATGGGATTTTACACACTGGGTGCCTGGGGTTTAAAGGATTAAATGCTATAAATTTGAAGGAAAAAATACTGTGAAAAAAAAATGTTTGGTACTCAGAATGTCGGGTGTATTTCTGCATTAAAATCACTCAATAGTATTACCAAAGTCCCTTTATTCTATGCCCCAGTCAAAGTCTGAATCAAATGTTTATTGAATATCCATGTGCAATTCAGATGCAGGATCATTGGTCTGATCAAATAATAAAATCTTTTCTTGAGTCTTAGCGTCCAGATTTCATCTGATGGATTGATCGACTTTAGCTTTCTTCTTCTTCTTCTTCTTCTTCGTACGCAGTCAGACAGTAACCATTACTTTTTCGAAAAAAGCGGCGGTCATCCTGAGGGTCTCGCCACTGCCATAGAGCTTGTCTTGCAGTTCCACTGGTAATGGCCACATCTGCTCTCTCTGATCCTCGTATGTCGGGCAGTTCTGCAGCAGATGTTCAGCGGTCATTTTACCAGTACTGCACGGGCATTCGTCGGTACACCCTATCTTCAATTTGTTGAATAGGTGGTACCTCAGTCTGTTGTGGCCAGTGCGAAGTCTGAAGACAACGACCTGCTCTCTTCGGTTCAACTGGTAATAGGCATCGTTTTTGGTGTAACCAGTATGTTCGGTTTCCCATTTGGTCATGTATCTGGTTTTGATAAGCCGTTTTGACTCTTCGTACGTCATACTGGTATCTGTTTGTGGTAGTCTTGCACCTTCTTTTGCCAGTCTGTCTGCCTCCTCGTTGCCTTGGATGTTGCAGTGTGACGGAACCCACTGTACCACTACCCTTTTTGGTGCGGACTGCTGGCACAGTTTGCAGAGTGCTGCTCTTAAGTCATTAAGCTCAGTGTTTTTCTGGCTTTTTAGCGCTGTGACTACGGCGAGAGCATCTGTCAGCAGGACTATATGGCTCTCATTTTCACTGTGTGTCACCATTTCTTCCACTGCCGCCCTCAGTGCCTCTGCCTCCGCTCTGAAATTGCGTGTGTACTTACCAGTAGCGAATGACAGTGTTATTTGTCTGCCATTTGGTAGGTTCAGGAATGCTCCTGCCCCTCCATTCTGTGTAGTGTCTGTTACAGAACCGTCGGTGTATGCATGGGTCCAGTCCATGCTTGGGTAGCTTTTCGTTATGAAGCTTAGGGTAGTATCTCTCCTTTCTTTTTCAGTCTGGCAGTTTTTGTTTGCAATACCTGGTATATTTTCTACCACCTCTGGAAATATATCCTGCCTCCAGGTAGGTTTTCGTACAGTAGTGATGGGTTTTGGTGTTGTTAGTGCGTTTATGGGATCTTCGTGCATCTTTGCTTTGGCTATTTCTGCAAAGTTTCTTCGCTTTAGTTTCCCATTTCCCAAATTGTTTAGTCTCTGGTGCATTGGATGGTCCGTCAGTCTTCGGAGTTTCTCTGACTGCAGCTGGGCTCTGCAGTCTCTTCTATCGGTCATGGATTGCAGTTTTGTAATCTTTTCAAGTTCTACAATTGCTTTAGCTTTCAAAATACATGTAAATTTGGGTGGAATGTCACGAATTATACATTAAACAAAGATTACGCAAGCGTAGAATGTCTGTTTATAATTTAGATCTCCTAGCCAACGAGAGTTCATTGTTATTTAATGGCCGATGCTTGTGTTTTGCTACCATTTTTCGTCCAAATGGACTGAATCTGATGTTTTGCGCTACACCTAATCCCACTGAACCAGACTGAAAAAAGTCAAGATTCCAATAAAGTATAGATGGAATGTCCAAATGTGTAAGTGTAAACTTGGTTTACAACATTTTCAACATAAACTGGTTTTTGTGATAGATATTATCATCAGATGTCGAGGCCCCACTGTATCTGTAATAGTTATACTCATGTTATATGTAATAATTATAAGTGAAATATTTATCTTTTTCTTCTTCTTCATTTGTTCTCAAACTCTCGCTACCAAGCCCCGAAAAGGACTTTTACAAGTAGCAGGATGTTGTCAGGAGAACAGAATGTGTTGTGTCGTAGTTTACAGATTGACTGCAATATTTGCACCTTTTAGCCCAACACATTAGACTTCAGCTTGACATTTTTGGGTACCGGGTTAGTCTTTCCTCTTTGATCCCTTTTCCTTAACCACTCTGCCCTGTTGAAGCCTGTTATCCAGGATCACCATGTGGAGGTGGAGAGAGTCTTAGCAGCTCTGGGTCACTGACCCTGATGTTAGCAGTCTGATTTGAGTCGCTGACCACTACAGCTCATGCACTGACCAGCATCTTTATCCCGGATATATATAAAAACTGCTAGCAAGTTTCACACAAAGTCGAATCGTTCTATGTAAAGAAGTCAATATTAATGATTTAATACATAAGGAGTCGCGTAGCGCAATGGTTAGTGAGCTGACTTCGCATCCGAGTGGTCCTGGGTTCATTCCCCAGTTGAGGCGGAAATGTTTGTATAGATCACAATGGCTCCCGGGTCGACCCAGCCTTAAATAGGTACCGGTTCAGTCCGAGAAGTTAAAGCGGCGAAGGAGATAAGATGGCTAAGGCTCTCATATAGACGAGCCTTTGAAACGTGAGATCGCTAAACACCTGACACCACTACGGCAGTAATGCTATGGGTTACTTTACTTTACTTTACTAATACATTTTGAGGAAATTGCTGTCTCATTGTTATATCATCATTATTGGCTCTATCTGTCTTGTCAGACAATAGTAAGTTGTGCTTTGAAAAAATGGATGTAACTACAGTCCATGACGATAACGAATGTGACTTATAAGACAAATCCGAGCAGAGAAGCGCCATCCAGTGTGTGCATGGAAAATCAGGACTGTTTTCATTGCTGTTTTCAAGGCAGTCTGGTTGAAGAGATGTGGATCACCATGTTTCTTGTAGTAGTGAGTGACATACAGATGAAGCCCAGCATTGCACAACCGCCTGGAGGACCCCAGTCCACCTTCATCAGTTCGCTCTGGATTTGAGGAAAGCTACAACAAAATGTCACTTAATGTCCTTTTCAGGGTAAACAAAAGAATCAATCTACTTATTGTTGGCATCCATCAACAACAACAACAATACTGCCTGTGTATATGTAGGATATCAGAGTTCTACATTATCACTTTTAGGACTTAGCGAAATTCCCATGTTTAGTGTAGCACATTTTCCAACCCTCTAAGATTTTCATATAGTGTTACAGTTCAAGTGTCACTGTGTTTTATAATATTGTATTATGTCGCCGTATGACGTATGGAATGAAAGGGAATTACATGAGCAATAAGAAGATATAAATAAAATAAATATAGCTCCATTTCTAAAATAGTCAAAAAGTAAGAAACATGCAACACCAAAAAAAAAATGCTCGGAAACAAAAACTATGAATATGTCAGTTACCCAATATATCCATGTTTTGTCATTTGGGACATACTTGTTTTGAAATTACATCCATTTACTAAATTATCTAACATAGACCTAACACAACATTGGTCTAGCACATGACAATTTTGAGAATTATTGTTACCTGACTCGGAAATGGCCACTTTATCAATTTAAACGAGTAATATTAAATATTTTACACAAATTTAAGGTTTCACCGGTTTATTTATAGCCAAACACCGGAAGAATAGATCTACTTTCATTTCCGATTCATAAAAAACGTCTGTCATGCGGAAAACAAAACAAAATGTATGTTTATTGTCTTCAACCACAAAAATTCAATGTTTATTTTATTCGAAAACTCCCCCCTATCCACACAAAAGCTAAATGAAATGTACATTTTCATTTTAAGAAATAATTCGAAAGAGACTAAGTGCTTTTTGTGCAGAACAAAGAGTAATTCTACCGTGCGCAAATTCGCTATCGATAATAGAATTGAATGACTTAAATAGCTAGCAAATAATTTTCTACAAAAACTCAATAATTTTACTATTTTTATATAAAACGAAACTAAAGAATCAACCTACAATTCTGAAGTATCTATAAAGTCTTTCAGGCAGAAAAAATATATATAAATAATACAAATATAATCTTAAAATCACCCACATTGACAGGGCCTCCCGTCCTGAACCACAAGAAAAATCGGTCCCTGTCAGGGGCCTCCCATCCTGAATGAGAAGTCAGATTCCTTTGATTTTTGGGGGCCATATTTTGAACTTGTGATAGCATGGTATGTATTAAAAGATGACAGTGTTTTCTAGAAAGTCTCGGAAACAAAGGATTGTTTACCTAAGCATGATAGTTGCCCATTGCAAGCGACGATGGACAACATCATCAGATGATTTTGTCTTGATGATGTAACTTGCGCTGTATTTGGATTATAGTGAGGAGGAAACTGCACTGTAATCAACTTCACTCTAAGCTCAATATAAGTTTTAGAAATTACGAGGACTGATCAAAAAGTATCCAACCTAGAAGTGCTTCCACTGCCGAAAGCATTGCAGGAAGTCATTTGTTTGAATCTTCATCAAGCATTTTATTGCATTTGTCTTGAATTCTTCTAGGTTATGAAATCATGTCCTTGAGTCTAGGAAAGAGTCAAAAGTCACAAGGAGCCGTGACTGGAGAGTAGGGGAAGTGCCCAACTTTTCAGGAAAATATCCTGGATGAGGTGGGATGCATGGACTGGAGCAAAGTTGTGATGGATCTGCCAGTTGGCACGCTCCAATAGTTGTGGTCTCTTGCATCTAACTGCATTTGATAGGCGATGCATAAGTCAGGTAGTATCTATTTTTGACAGTTTGCCCATGAGGAGCATACTCGTAATAAACTACGGTCTGAAAAATACTGTCAACAAGACATTCACATTTTTGTGTAATTGCTGCGTTTTCTTTGGCCGTGGAGATATGGTGTTTTCTAATGAGATGACTGTTCTAATGTCTCAGGGTCATTATTGAAGACTCAGGATTCATCTCCAGTCATGATTTTTTTTCTCATAAAATCATGGCTAGAATTATCACATTACAACATGTTAAACAGTTTTCCCTTTTCGTGAGTGAGAAGTATTAAAACAAATGTTGCCACGACATGCTGCATCTCAAGATCTTCAGTGAAACATTCAAAATTACAACTTCACTCTCAATCTCTCTAATTGTTAATAAATAATCTTCTATCACTAACCGCCGTACTTCCTCGATTGTTTGCGGATTTCTTTTTGTTGAAGACCTACCTGAATGTTCATCACTCTTAATTGATGTTCTGCTATCTTTGAAATGACAATACCACTCTTTAATCTGCGTATAACCACTATTATCAAAAGCCCTATAATCTTCTCAATAGTCACAGATTGCATGCCACCGAGTTTTTTTAAAACAAAATTTTATGCAAATTCTTTGTTAAATTGTTCTGTAATTTTAGCTCGAAACACAAATGTGATAAGGGTAGTGCACTAGTGCAACTTTCACAGCAGTGACTGGGAGGGAGTAAACAAAGGCACACATGCACAGACAATATGAAGGTTGCATGCCATGCCAGCTTGCCCCAGGGTATCTATTGGTTTGCGCAAAAAAAAATTAGGCCGCCTACTTTGTGATTAGACCTTGTGTGCAAGAGAAGAGAAAGGTTGGTTAATTTTGTCATCCCGACACATGCTGAAAACGCTGATCTTTGATAGATGATTTCTATGTGCCTTGGAGAAATATATATTTGTATTTCCATTTTGTATTATTGTTCATGAATACAATGGTTTTGGGTTAATTTTTTCTTCTTAGCAATATATTATCATGTATCTGATCTGAAATTTCGCTTCAAATTGGCTATATGAGACCTCTTTCAACAAGGCAGTCATCATCGCTGGTAAGAAATCCAGTTGGGGTGAGAAGGCAGAGTCGTTGCTGAGAGGAGCAGTGCATATTTGGCAGCAACATCAAAATGGAGGTCGAGGTAGTAACTTTTGTTCTGAGGTCGCTATATGGGACTTTCAATTCTTGCTTCAGAAGAAACAGAACGGCTGACTGTGACATAGAAGCCTTGAACCTCCGGGAACTCGTGTGGATCTACTGTCCTGGCCATGCTGTCAAGTGAAAAGTGGTGTGCCACAGGGCTCGGTTTTGGGACCAATTTTGTTCTTGATATATATAAATGATTTGGACATTGATATGGAATCCATGATTGTAAAATTTTCTGATGACACAAAACTATGCAGTAGTGTCTCATCTAAAGCGGAAGTGGATATATTGAGGTCGGATTTAGAAATTTCAGAATGGTCTGTAAGCTGGCAAATGGAGTTTAATGTAGATAAATGTACAGTCATCCACATGGGTAGATCCAATATGGAACATAATTACAGAATGGGAGAGAACAATATTAGAAAGATAGATAAGGAAAGGGACCTAGGGGTTATAATAGATCATACAGGAAAGGTGAGTGAGCAAGTTAAGGTAGCAGTGAAAAAGGCAAATGCAATGTTAGGTATGATAAAAAGAAATATTAAACATAGGAGCAATGAAGTGATAATCAAACTGTATAAAGCTTTAGTTAGACCTAGATTGGAGTACTGTGTACAGGTGTGGAGTCCTTATCACAGAGGGGATATAAACATGCTGGAGAGAATACAAAAAAGAGCGACAAAGATGAAGGTGATGTAAATTTAACTGGTTGTATACAGAATCTTCAGGGTCTTCTAAACCAGCATAAAGACGTTAAGTTAAGTTTGTGAGAATGAAAGAGCTGGCATCCTGGCCTGAAGGCACACGCAGTAGGAACATTGATAATTGGATAGAGGTGACATTGACATTGGATAAAGGTAACATTTTGAAATTGATCAATGACCATCTTTTGAATTAAGACACTATAGCTGATGAATCAGCAGTGCACAGATTGCAAGATTTTGAAATATGTGGGTCCAGCAGAGAGGAGGTGCCTGTACAACCAGTGAACTACAGGAACCATCACTATCTGCACTCTTCACCATTTTCTGAGGAGAGGGTCTGCACACCTATGGGTTTGTCGGGAGTGCAATGATGTTGATTCTTAACAGAGCAGGTCTGACTCTCAGTTCTTGCTTCAGCAAGTACAGAAGTGAAGGCTATGGCATGAATGTTTTACGGACATAGAAGCCTCAAACCTTCACAGGGCTTGTGTGGATCCAGTCCTGGTTAAACTTAATTCCATTGCATTTTTTGGTATTGTTTTTGTGTTCGCTTTATTTCTCTATTTCCCATGGCGGGTGTGCGTTGCACTGCGGTTTTTATTTTGCGCCTGTCGGCCCAGTTGCATTTGACTTCGGCATGCATTTTTTGTAAGGGTCTGCTTCCTCCTGCATTTTCTAAGGGTTGCTTCCCAGGGCTAACGGCTGGTGCTGTGATGGGGATCGAACCCAGCACCTTCGGTTTGTGAGCTGTGTCACTTAACCACTAGCCCACGCCGTCCCCTTGTTTCACTGCAGTGAAAGAGTTGATAAATATGCTTTAAAAGTATGTATAGTGTGGACATTAGATATGTATTAAACAGGGGGTATATTCTGAAGTCAATGGCTGCCTTTTGAATGATGACATTGTGATAGAGAAATTGGCAATCCAAAAATTTGAAAACAAACATGAGTTCACTCGGGTAACTGTGGCAGAATTGAAGTTATGTGTGTTCAGCCAGCAAGCTATAGGAGAGATTAACATCCACGCCTTTCACTGTTTGCTAAAAGAGACTAATCACCTATGGATCTCTCAGGAGTTAACTGATATCCATGCTGTATAACATAACAATAACATGAAACATTTGGCTATACCATATATCTTTAAGTTAATGTACAGTTGTTACAAGAATAGATAGAATCAGAAACGGAGACAAGTAGGTACAACACCAGTGCTAGACCTCATCATGAGACAACAAACCAAGTGGTTCAGCCACGTGACACGTCAACCGCCAGATTGTATCCCTCAGAAATGTACAATGGATACAGAAACCAAGGGCCGACCACATAAAAGATGGATAGCAGAAATAACAGAAGCAGTATAGTTTCCAGTATACAAAGCACATGCTAGGGACAGGTCAAGGAACCTCTTCATGACCTGACGCTGAAAGGCACAAAGCTGGACAAAAAGCAAAGAGAAGACATATTCTCATCCACTCATTGGTGAAGGGGTTTCAGTTTATTGAAATGTTTACCACCTGTGTTTGTTTACTTAAGTTTGAATCTTGTGTTATGTGTAACTCTAAGCATATCATTGCCATCAGTTTTAATGTTTGTAAATGAATTAATTCAGTAGAATAGAGTAACAGAATTCCAATTTGTAATCTCACATTTTTGAGTGAAATGTATACCTTGGTATGTCTCTAAAAATTCTTAAGACTTCTAGGCTGACTATCAGCTGTGTGAATTCTTATGTTAAAGAAGTTCAGGTTCACTTCTAATCGTTATATTAGAGGTTTGGGGTCACTTCCATATATTATATTAGAGGTTTGGGTTCACTTCCTTCTATTATATTAGAGGTTTGGGTTCACTTCCGCCCATTATATTAGAGGTTGGGGTTCACTTCTGCCCATTATATTAGAGGTTTGGGTTCACTTCCACCCATCACATTAGAGGTTTGGGTTCACTTCTGCCCATAGAGGGGATGGCGTGGGCTAGTGGTTAAGTGACACGGCTCACAACTAGAAGGTGCTGGGTTCGATACTCATCACAGCAACGGAGTTACCCCATGGAAGCTAACCCTTAGAAAATGCCAGAGGAAGCAGACCCTTGCATTAAATGCATGCTGAAGTCGGATGCACAGGCGCAAAATAAAAACCACAGTGCACACCGCTTTGGGGATTGAGAAATAAGGCGACCGCAAAAAAACAAAACAACTTTGCCCATTACATTAGAGGTTTGGGTTCACTTCCACACATTACATTAGAGGTTTGGGTTCACTTCCGTCCATTATATTATATTTCAAGACAGAAGAGGTGCATACTATACATTAGCACTCATTGTTCTTTGGCTAATAAAAAATGAGGTTTTTAAATGAATGTTTTTTTCATCTTCTTTGGCGTTCATCCTGAAAAGGATGTTGCATCATAGTTTACAGTGAGGCTGCGAATATATGCGCCTTTCCGACCTGACACATTTGGTTTCGTCTGGGTTTTTTGGGCACCGAGTTTTCCTTCCCACTGCGATCCTTATTCTCTTAGCCAGACTGCACTAGTGCAGCCTGTTTCCAGGGCTGCTGATTTTCAGAAGTTGCCACGGCATTTCCAGACATTTTGCTTCATTATAATAGAGAACTAAATATTTGTAAATGTTGAATGTTATTTATGATCCAGTATTGCCAAATCACAAAGTGTGTTACAGACGATTCATCTTTGAATATGTATGCCACAAAGTGGGAATCACTGTTCTATATATAGCTTTTTTTCAAACCCAATTGCCCATCCCATACTTGACCAGGTATCCAATCCAAGTGTTGAAAGGCGTTCTGCTCTAGTGGGGTTTAATTTTGTACGGGACGCTGGTCATAAGTCTTTACCCTGACCATGAAGAAAATGTTGTAGAGAGCTGGCATTTTGTACAAGAGGGTGGTCATAAGTCTTTACCCTGACCATGAAGGGATTGTCATAGAGAACTGGCATTTTGTACAAGAGGGTGGTCATGTCTTTACCCTGATGATGAAGGGAATGTCATAGAGAGCTGGCATTTTGTACAAGAGGGTGGTCATGTCTTTACCCTGATGATAAAGGGAATATCAAAGAGAGCTGTCATTTTGTACAGCGTTTATTTCTTTTCAATATAGCCACCACCTGACGTGAAACACTTCTACCACCTCTGCATGACCTTGGAAATAAACCACATATCACATGTTTTGACTTCTTCATCGCTGCCAACGTTTTTTCATTTGAGCAATTTTTTTTAAGATGGGGGGGGGGGGGGGGGGGGGGGGGGAAGAAGAGGTCTGATGTAGCCAAACCTGGAGAATAAATTGAGTGTGAAAGAATTTGAATGTTCTAATCTTTGGTTCCGTGCTGCATACAATGCGCTTTGTGTTGTCTTGAAGCAAAGGAAGATTTATTTTTAGTGCACGTTATCCCTCGTTTTCACTTTTCTTAGCTTTGTGAAGAAATTGGTACTGTCCATTAATCGTATTATGGTATGTAAAAATGTTGCATCAAGATGGAGACTCGTCCGGAATAGACTTTTCTCCAAGCCATTTTAACAACCAAATTTTGGACGCCACTTCATTAAATTTGTACTTTCTTGAAGGAATGTATAGTCTAGTGCACACGGGACATGAATGGAGCCTCCATGAAGACTGCAACACAAACTCAAATACAGCAGTCGGACATCCCTTTGAAACAACTACTCATAGTTGACACATCCTTTCACCACCGGCCATGTAACTGGCCCTAATAAATCTTTTGGATGCTTTGTAGGTCACACTTGAATATGGTTGGGGTAACCTTCCATCTTCTTTCGCCAGTCTGTCTGCCTCCTCGTCATTGCCTTGAATGTTACAGTGCGATGCTGCTGCCGCCGAAGAAGGATGTGTCAGATCGAAAGCTGCAAATACCGCAGTCAAGCTGTAAACTAGTGACACAATGCATTCCGGTCGACGGACTACATCCTGTTCAGGGCTTGGTAGATAGAGAACGAACAGAAGAAGAAGACAATAGTGGGATGGGACCCACTGTACTACGACTACATCAATAATTTAATCTTATATCTGGCCTCTAACTTATCAATTTTGTTGAAGCAACAGATCCATTCAATCCACGCAAAAAAATTGCAGCAAAGAAATCAAGATTCACAAGTCCAGCACCAATGTGAGGAACTTTGAAAGTGTTAAGTTTCAACATTCTACTGTTACTCCTCTATAGTCAGGGTAAAGCATATAACCAGCTTCTTGTATGTTACAATAGTATATAGCTGCAACCATTTCATGATTTATTAGTAGCCCTGACATAATTATTGTATATTCCTAATTATTATTCCGGCAAGTTTTCTGTTTTGTAAATTTACATTGCTGACATTAATCACAATATAAATTTTTTGAATATTCTGAAATTTGTTGTTTTTTTAAATTAATTGAGACTTTTAGGCCTGAGTAGACAGAAAATAAATGTGTAAGGGGGACAGTGTGAGCTAGTGGTTAAGTGACACGGCTTACAACCAGAAGGTGCTAGGTTCGATCCCCATCACAGCACCGGCCGTTACCCCGGGGAAGCAAGCCCTTAGAAAATGCAGGAGGAAGCAGACCCTTACATAAATGCGTGCTGAAGTCGGTTGCACTGGGCCGACAGGCGCAAAATAAAAACCACAGTGCAACGCACACGGCCTTGGGGATTAGAGAAGTAAGGCGAACGCCAAAAAAAATGTGTAAGAAAATATTGGATATTAGTTAACTAATGACTCGATAAGACCAGTCCAACCAACTATATGTGTCGACCATCATCAGGAAAAAAACGATGGACATACTTCAGACATGTCCTTAGAATGAACAACAACCGTCATCCGTTGCACTTGAATGGACACCAAAGGGCGTTCGGAAAAGAGGGAGACTCAAGGAAACACTCAGAAGAACAATCATCTAAGAGGGCTCAACTATGGGCCTCAGCATCATACAAGATCTAAAAACAGTGAGGTCATACCATTCCAACTGGAGATCATTTGTTTCCGCCTTATGTGCTATTTGGCGTTCAAAGACCACAGATAGATAGACACTAGAATGGGCACAACCAATGATCTGCAAGAATAAGCCATCAGTATCAATCGTCTGTTCTTTTCAGGAGTATAGTGTCACCACTACAGTTGACCTCCTTCCATGAAGTCTGGGTCAAAGCATTTATGAGCTCTTGTAGAAGTGTTTTGATACTGTTTTACATGTTAAGGTTGCCAGCCCCATGCACAACCTTACTTAGTCTCCTCATTCAACATGTATAGTGTTCTCTCTTCCCCATTAAGGTGCCTCATTATCCATGCGAGGACTCAGTATCAATACATTTTGTCATTTGCTGACAAAGAATAAGCATCTATAGGTGTGACATATTCTTTCCAGAACGTAATCTCTGTATGTTTAGGACAAGTAGGCCTATGTCAAACAAAGACATCCCTAGACTGTCCTGATCCCATCTTCACCGGATTGACCCCTTTTCCTATTCCCAGGAACCATGCCCTCCATTATCACTTTCTCCAGACCATTATGTTTATTCACGACCAAAATATCTTAAGCTTTCTTCTTGTCAAGGAATCAGTTTTCTGTAATATGCAGCAGTTGAAAAATGTATCTGTCCATGATATTTTCAACATCTTTCTGTGAACACTTCGTTTCAAAAGCTGTGATCTTTTTTGCAACAGATTCATTTAATGTCCACGTCTCAGGACGATGAGGCTAACGTCTGGTCAGGCAAAACACACTGATCAGAGAATGTTAGCCAAGGTCAGGAGAAATATACTGGCCAAGACCCTCAGCTGACCTCCTCATTGGTCATCCTGGAAACAGGCTGTTGTCGAGGACAACAGTCTGGCTAACAAGGTTAGGTTCGACGTGATCTCCGTAGTAGTGAGCGACACATGAGGCCAAGCATAGCACAACTGCTTGGAGGATCCCGGTCCATCTTTATCATCAAGCTCGGGATGTGAGGAACGCTACAGCAACTTATCACTTAACACCCTTTTCAGGGCGCACATAAGAGTAACCTACTCACTGTGGGCATTCGAAACAACACAATATGTCGCCACTGGGAAAATGCATTTTCTTATCAGTTGCACATGACATAACTGTATGTTGCTGTGGCCTCAAAGAGGAGCACAGAATAATATTGCTGCCAGGCATGTATCATGGAATTGAGCAGTACCATGTTTGTGATGCCCTTAAGTGTCTACTACGCAGAAGAAATCAGTGTGGACACCTCCTGTGGGCCTGAAAGAGCTGGAAAAACAATGTTGGATCTCCTTCGTGAAAGGGAATGAGGCTTGTAATTCTTCTCCATGAACGAGAGGTTCCCAGTAGGCATAAGTCAAATGCTCACAATGGGGACAGTGTGGACTAGTGGTTAAGTGACAAGGCTCACAATCTGAAGGTGCTGGGTTCGCACCCCAATCACAGCACCAGCTGATGATTGCAAAATAAAATCAGTGTAACGCACACCGCCTTGGGTAATAGAGACATTAAGGCAAAAGCCAGAACAAAATAGAATATACTCACAATGATTACATCCCTGACCTTTGTGCCAGTGACAAAATGCTTTTTAACCAGCCGATTGTGATCCGGGGTCAGGTGAATTTGAACATCTAATCAAAACAGACTTTGCACAACAATGCTCCACCATAAAAAAAAACCCTAGTAGTTTCCATGGCAACCTATGCTTCACTATCAAAACACCCTAGTAGTTTCCATGGCAACCTATGCTCCACTATCAATACACCCTAGTGGTTTCCATGGCAAACAATGCTTCTCCATCAAAACATATACATTGATACAGACTTTGTGAAATGGCTTCAGCTGCAGTGGTTAGTGTATTCAAAAACAAATCAGACAAGAAGGAAGCCACAGAACTGTTTCATATTGTTGTGTATGCTGATTTATTTATTTTATGCTTAATACTAAAAAAAACTCTGTCATAATTGCACACTATGGTTGAAAAGAAACAGGAAACCCCCAACGGAAAAATGTAATTATAATTGGTTAAGAAAATGACAAACATAGAATTCCAGCCGTGACAAATAAAAATCTGTTAACTTCATAAACACATTCTATAATACAGTACATTCTCTTTAAAATTGTATCGTGTTATAGTGTTAACTATGCTGTTGCATGCCTGTGAAACATGGACAGTGTATTGCAGACAGTCACATCATTTTCACTTGAGCTGTCTGCATAGGCTGCTGCAGGAAAAAGTGTCAATGAAATCGTTAACATTGGTGAGCATACATAAGCTTCTGCAACAAGCATGTTGTCCGCATGCCCGATGAAGGCATCCACAAGCAGCTGTTATACAGGGAGCTCAGACCAGGCAGAGGCTCATCAGGGAGACAGAAGAAATGCTAGAGACACTCCTTGAAAGTGTCTCTGAAAAGCTTCAACATTTATTTCATCTCCTGGAAATTGCTTGCTCATAACCGAAGGCTCAGGGAAAGCGTGCTGTTAGAAAGAACAGTACGTATGACTCCCTAACAGCCAACCTCCCACATGCGGCGGGGGGGGGGGGGGGGGGGGGGGGGGCCATAGTCCGTCGTGCCAGAATTGGTCTTTACATTCATATGAGAACTCATCTCAAACCACACACTACAATGTCGCCATCTTCGCTTGCGATGAGCAACTATTAAAAAAACATGTTATAATATAAGCCAGGATAGTTGTACAAGAGTAGAAAGAAAATGTTTGGCAAAAAATATGGGGAGGTACCGAGTCAGCCATGTTCAACATCTCTGAGATTTTTACAGAAAAATTTGCTCTCTGCGGTTTAGAGATGAAAAATATAGTCCTTACACTGTGGTCTATGACAAAGAGGGGAAATCACTCTATGAACCTGAGAGGATAAGAGACAAATTGGAGGAGTATTTCACAGACTTACTTGTACCAAGAGCAGAAGCAGGTTGAAGGTGTAGAATCTGTGCCACGTCACTCATTGGCACAAATTCTGAAAAATATTGAGCATAGCGATGAATTGATACTCGAACAAGAAGTCAGTGATGAACTTAGAAGTCCTAACTACAAGGCCCCAGGTGTAGACAACATATCAGCAGATGCCATAAAAGCTTGTCATGATGTAGGTGGTAAGATGGCTCTCAAAGATCTTTAATCAGGTGTGGATTGAACATAAGGTACCTGGTGATTGGCAAAGAGCAGTGGTGGTACCTATTTGGAAGAACAAGGGCAGCAAGACAGATTGCAGCTCTTATAGGGGCATATCCCTCCTTAGCCATGTTGGAAACATTTTTGCATGAGTCCTTGAGCAAGGAGTTCGAGCTATTGTGAAGCCGCTGCTCAATGCTTCACAATCATGCTTCAGAATAAACAGGGGATGTACTGATGCTATATTTATGCTCAAGCAGTTAAGTGAAAAAAACCATAGAATACAATAAGAAACTCCATGTGGCCTTCATTGATCAGGAAAAGGCATTTGACCAGGTAAACTGATGTAGGCTATGTGAGGTAATGGAGGAATATGGTGTGGAGGGTCAACTACTGGATGTCATTCATACCTTGTAT
This sequence comes from Ariolimax columbianus, assembly GCA_036924085.1. NCBI lineage: Eukaryota > Metazoa > Mollusca > Gastropoda > Stylommatophora > Arionidae > Ariolimax > Ariolimax columbianus. The sequence goes on from JAVGWX010000005.1 coordinate 34,501,990, forward strand.
GTAAACAGTGAAAGTGAAGGAAGACAAATGCAGGTATGACAAACTGGTTTCCAGTGCTGACTGGTGTACAACAGGGGTGTGTTATTTCTCCACTTTTGTTCATAATCGACATGGATAAAATTACACAGTTGGCTAACCCTCATGAGAAGTCCCTAAATAAACTTGTTTGCTGATGATTAGGTCATCTTTTACCAAAATGGAGAAGACCTATAACACCATCTGAACTATCTCAATTTCGCTTGTAACGAATATGACATGAAGATCAACACAGACAAGACAGAGACTATTTTGATTTCACATGAACAATTGCAGAGACGTTTCCATATTAGAGACATTGGTATCGAGCAAGTACGGGAGTTCAAATACCTAGGTAGTATGTTCACTGATGACGGCAGAATGGACAGAGAGATTGCACATAGAATTCAGAAGGCGAACAGTGTCCACTATCAAATTGCACCAATTTTGAAACACCATAGAGTGCTTCTTTTAACTAAAATGAGGCTGATAAATACACTATTTATTCCTACATTGTGTTACCAATGTCAATCTTGGTCCTTACTAGCAAGCCATAAGAGTAAGATCAAAAGGAGTGCAGCCGGAAAGACAATCCATGACCGAATCAGCAAAATCATGCTGAGGCAGACAGTGGAAACAAACCCAGTTAGTCTTCTTCATCGTACGCAGTCAGACATCAACCTTTATTTTTTCGAAAAAAGCAGCGGTCATCCTGAGGCTGTCGACACTGCCATAGAGCTTGTCTAGTGTTGCCACTGGTGATGGCTACATCTGCTTTCCTTGGTCCTCGTTTGTCGGGCAGTTTTGCAGCATATGTTCAGCGGTCATTTTCCTGCTGCCGCACGTGCATTCGTCAGTGCCACCTATCTTCAATTTATTGAATAGGTGGTACCTCAGTCTATTGTGACCAGTGCGAAGTCTGAAGACCATGACCTGCTCTCTTCTGTTCAACTGGTAATAGGCATCATTTTTTGTGTAGCCAGTATGTTCTGTTCCCATTTAAACCCAGTTAGTGCCTACATTGAATGTCAATAAATCAAGTGGTTTGGTCATTTAGTCAGAATGCATTATGACCAGTCTGCATCAAGAGAATATAATATGCAGGTATCCGGTCCACGATCAAGAGGCAGGCCATGAGATCGAGGGTGTCTCTGACACTCTCAGGAAGTTACACCTAATGACAGCACAAGCCTCCCATTTGGCGATAGCAAGAAATCTACGCATCCCACCTTACTGTGACGCTATATCGCAAGAGAAGTAGGACAAAAGAAGTTATATAAAAGCAAATGTAGCCCCTTTCTGCCATCAGGGATAAGGACTACGAGGCTTGCGTTTTTGGTTAAATTTTGTTGTTATGGGAAGGCAACTTTATTCACTGCCTTACCTTCTCTAATTGTAAGTAGATACCTTTAACAGCTGGGTAAACAAAAACATGTTGTTACCAAAACGCGAAACTGGTATCTTTATCATGAAAAGCAATTGCTTTAACTATTCTGTTACATGTACATATGGTAGTGTTATCATTTGTATACACACACAAAAAGAGTCAAAATCCTGTTTACAAACAGCATGGCATGGCATATTGGAAATATGGTGTTAAGCACACATTATCCTAACCAGTGGCACTCTAAGGGTCATGTGGTCAGTATCATATTGGCCACCTTTACTTTCCAGACTTGTTCTGGTAATTTTAGGCTTGGCCAACCTTGGGAGCCGTTTTGTGATCGGAAAAAACATGCACAAACTGGGAACCAAACCCAGATCACTTCGCTAGAGAGCCAGTGCACTAACAACTGGGCTATCTATATATATTCATTCAGACTGATTCACCTTTCCGCTTCATGTCAAACATATGACCATGACTAAAGCTGAACCCCTTACAGGAAGCATGTACCTGAGAACTGGCAATAGCAGTTTTAATAATAATGTTCGCTTAGGCGCCCAAGGCCCGCTGCGTCGGTCAACCACATCCATGGCCCACTGCTGTGGCGTGGTTCCAGGTCTCGTTCAGAGCGGAGGTGGAGGTTGCCATCTGCTGGAGCCATACTGTGTGGGGATGGTCTCTTCTGCGCCCCCATGGGGAAGATTTTTGGCACCGAGGAACGACTTGTGTAGAATATTGTGGGCCAGGGTTTCCTGGCCCAGACATACAACATGACTGAACAAAGAAACTCTGCGTCGGTTATGCGTTTCTGAAATTTGGAGGAGGCCTGTTTTTAGTAGACACCTCCACGTTGTGAATGTGGTCATGCCATCGGATGCCAAGGATACGCCGCTGGTTACTCACGTGGAAAGCCTCCAAGTCTTTACATGTCATGTTTGAATAATGTCCAGGTTTCGGAGCCGTAAAGCAGGACTGGTACCACGCAAGTCTGGCAGATGCAGATTTTTGTTAAATTGGAAATCTTGCCGTTACTCCGCACACATCGGAGGTCGTACATAGCAGATGCAGCTAGTCTGATCCGCCATGACATAGGTTCTATGCATGATAAGTTTGCTAGCCTTATGCACAACCATCTTCTGGAAGGATACAGTGTCTGTATTCCTACATGGGCAACCACTCAGATGAGATATTTATTGAACATGCCAGGACTGACAAAGATAGAATTGCAACAGACATAATAGGAGGTACAGAAAATGATGCTCAATTAACAATACATTGTATTAGGAACCTTCTGGAAAATCAAAAGATATTGAAACTACCATCAATATCAAAATCTTCAACTTCAACGTAAAGTCCATTTCTATTATATGGCTCTGAAACATGGAGGACAACAAAGGCACTTATGAAAAATATACAGACTTTTGTAAATGATTGCCTGTGCATAAATACAATGGTGGAAATGGTATAATAAGATCACCAATGTGGAACTGTTGGAAAAGCGGGACAAATACCAGTGGAGCATGATATGCCGAGGAGGCAATGGCACTGAATAGGTCACACATTATAAAACCAGTTGATAACATTACAAGACGATCTCTGTTCTTGAATCCACAGAGCAAGAGAAATAGAGAAAGACCAAGACACTCATGGAAGAGGGAGCTGGATATATATGTTAAGGCAGTGGGCAAGATATGGACAGAACTGGCCCAGATGGTTAGTGATAGGAAGACTTGGCAGTTTATTGTTGAGGACCTATGCTATGCAGGGAGTGATCAGGTCGTTCATTGATTGACATGACAGGAAATTAAGACACCTTCTTTACTTAAACATAACTGAAAAACAAGAAATAATTATACACCATTTTACATGTGAACAGACAAATAAGGTTCAACATATGGAGCAGGGCTTGTCAATCTGTTAATACTTAGCGCCCACTTTTATAACTTTTGTGAGGTTAAATTCTCCTTACTGCCCACTAACGTCTAAACTAAAGAAATTTCTCTATTGTCCACTGAATCTGTATATTTTTGATTTTTTAATACATCATCATCATGTTGCATAATTTGCAGAACGTCGCTCCCATCACAGATTGTTTGAAAGAAACTCGATCTCTTGTCAAATCTCCAGAGTCATGCCCAAGTATTCCTTGACATCTTGGTGTCATCACCTTCTTGGTCTGTCTGTGCCTCTCTTGCCCGACAGCATACCTTCCATTACTGTTCTCCATTTGGATTATTTAGTTGATTTATTTTGTGGTGTTTTCCCCTCCAATTATCTTGGCATAGTCATCTGCTATTTGAAAAACCTTTAAAAGCCAGCTGTACATTTCCCTTTACCTTAATAAGTCAATCTGTAAAATACTCCTTTACCTTCTTTGCATTCAGGATCTTTGGTCATGCTATACCTGCTGGCTGGTTGCTAAGATGGAAGTCTGTAGTCTTCACCAGGTTGGAGCTACTGCCCCACAGCTTTTGTCTCAGCTCAGCACCCTCTGGAAAATTTACCATGTCTGGAATCTCATTTTCCTGTAGAGTGGGCATTCCTGTAAAATGTGCTCAGGATTCTGTTCCATGTGGGCATTCATCGGTTTATGAGATCTTTAGTCAGAATAGATGTTCTAAGTAGTCTGCAGTGACCAGCTCTCAGACGAAATAAAGTAGTTTGTTGGTTTCTTTTGAGTTGGTGAATTGGGTCTGGTCTACTGGTTATGTGTATGTCTTCTCTCTATTGGTTTATATACTGATTTCTGAATTTGTTCTTTACCTTAATAAGCCGATCTGTAAAAAAACTCAGATTACCTTTATTTTTACAAGCCTAGCTTTAAAATATACAGACAATTGTTACCTTTGTGAGTCTGTCTCATCTCGTCTTTCTTATAAACGTAAGAGGCTGTAGGGACATCACGTCTCACTACTGTTCTCAGCATGTGAGTGATGTGTCTTGGGGATGTCTCTAACCGGGTGGGACCCATCCCTAGTTGTAAAATACTCAGACTACATTTACATTTAAAACCCTACCTGTAAAATAACCAAACTTCAGAAAATATGAAATTGCAAGTTTTCAATCCTAGCAGGTTTATATATTGTTAGCTGCGTAAATATAACTTTTGCTGAACCATTGCCAAAAAAAAAAAAAATAACCCAGATCATTGTTTCTGTATACGCACCGGTAAATTTGTTGTGTGAGCCCCAGTTTTTGCTATAGAAACGACAGAATCGAAAATGGGGTCACTCCCTCCCTCTTGAAAACAACAAGATGGCAATATTGACTTTAAACGATTTTGTTCTGTTTCACATGGACTTGGAAGATTATTCCGTTCCTGATTGTGATGAAGTTAAGTTGTTGCAGCAGAGTTTTCAGAGCTAGGTCTGTTTTGTTTGTTTATGTAGATGTTATAAATATGCTTGTAGTGGAAACTAACAGATATGTCAATCTGGTTAGGAACACTATTAGTGCTTTGTGGCGATTTCATGGATTTACAAGACAACTGGTGTACTAGTAAAAAATTGGATGAGTCTAAATGTTTGTGACGTAACATAATGACCAAGGTCTAATCTTACATCAACACCATGCACCTAGAAACAATCTGTGTTTCAACAGCATGGTCAACAAGGTGGGGATCAACAACCTGATCCCAGTAATGGTGATCCTGTTGAGGATCCTTGCATTGCACTACAGCCAAGAGGTCCCAGCCCAGGCTCACCTTCTTCAGTATGGTACAAGGTATACGGAGAGCCACTTCAGCCAATTTCCAGAATAAAGAACTTGGCATGAGCAGCTTCAGACAACAACATACACACAGGGCATCCTGGAAACCACTCGAGCATAGACATATTGGCAAGTCAAATCCACCTTCCTGCTCATTTTCTGAAACACAACAGCATCGCCAGCACCGACTAAGACAAAACATATCACACTGCCAGCTTGTGGTAAAAGAGAACATAAGGAGTCCCGATTAGACAGCCATCTTTCTCTTCCAGTTTCTCCAGAAATTCCTCTTCGTCCATGACTTTAACGCACTCGTCATCGCACTCCAACCAGAAACTACCATGCCTGCCGTTTCCACACAAATCAGATTTCGTCTTTTCTGTACACCCCACATCAGGAACTCTATCATCGTGTGATGTGCTCATCCCCTGTTGCAGTTTCCCTTCTCCGCTGAGGTTACCCCATGCATTCAGTGACACATCACTACATGTGACATCAACTTCCTCTAATTCCCTGTTTGCATCAAAGTGTTTCACATCTTTGCCGTTGTCTGCTCTGTCCCCAAAGCATGACTTGCTATTTGGAAAACATCCAACCGAAGTGTTGTTTTTCACTTGCAAATGTTGGTGCCGATCCCCACCCTTTACATTTGACCTCAACAGGTTATGAAAGACAGAAGGGTTGACTTGTGGTTGAACCTTCACATATGCCCGGTAGTGGCCGTGCAGAATGCTGGTACCAGAGTGAGTGACAATGGCAAATAAAGAGTACCTGTTAAGATAGAAATTTCGAGAAGTGTTACTGATTAAACCCTTAAGATTTTATTGGCATTTTTCATTATGGTCTATAGAATCCTAAATAAATAAACGAGAAATGGGCATTTGATTTTATCTGTAACTTTATTTGTTATGATATTGTCCATATGTTTCAGAGCCATAGTACAGCACAGACGGCGGCCCAGTGTGTTGTCAACAAAGACGCTTCCAGGAGTGGACTGTGACACGAATCATGAATTGCAGGTTGCTGTACTTACGATAAGACTACAAAATGTGAACACAGGTGTACGACCAATCTGTTTCGATGTCCAAGCAATACCATATGAAGATAACGTTGAAATACAAAACAAGTTTGAGGTATTAATGGCAATGCAAGAAAACATGTCTACTGAAGAATTGGTATCACATGTGAGAGAAGCCCTCATCTCAACAGCACAGGACATTATTCCTAAGAAAGTGTGTAAGAAACAGAACTATATTATGGAGGGGACACTGCGTCTCGTAGAGGCAAGAAGGAAACTGAGACAGGCAGGAACAGAACGAAATATCGACAAATACAGAAATTGCACAAGAGAAATCAGGAAAAAGATTAGACAAGATAAAGGAACTCCAAGGGCAGAGGTAGGAATGTGAAGCATTCAAGGAGATTAGATCTCTGACTGGAGAATTCCGGTCACATCTACAGTCCATAAATGACAGAAACGGAGTAACTATGACAGAAAGAAAAGACATTCTAGAAAAGATGGGTGGAATACTGCGGAGAGATGTACGGGGACAACACAAAAAAACGAAGACATGCCAACAAACAATAAAGAGGAAGAACCAGAACCCACATTGAGCAAAGTTTGAGCAGCGATTAAGGCGCTGGATAAAAGGAAAACCCCAGGCTGCGATGATATACTCGCTGAACTGATACAAGCGGGAGGAGAGGTAAGCATACGCATATACCATGCAGACTGTAATAAGATCTGGCGCAACACAGAATGGCCCAAAGCATGGAAACGATTTGTGTACATCCCCATACCCAAGAAAAGGAATCTAAAGTTATGTACAAACCATCGTCTTGATAAGCCACGCCAGCAAGATCTTATTGCGTATCATTATGAAAAGAATAGAAAGAAAGTTGGACTATGAAATAAACTAAATGCAAGCAGGGTCCAGGAAGAGGCACGAGAGACCATATCTTCAACATGAGAAATATCATAAAGAAAAGCGGAGAATTCAATAAGGACCTGTATGCCTGTTTTATAGACTACACCAAGGCCTTTGACTGCTAAAACATCAGCAAATGTGGAACATTATGAAAGATGTGGGCTTACCAACACATCCGGTTCAGACGTCAGAATACACGGTGAAACCTCAGATTGGTTTGAGATACACAAGATATGCATTCTTTCACCATACCTGTTCAATATATATGCAGAAAATATTATCAGAAATGTAAAGGCAGATCCAGTTTCTACAGACTTCGAGCCTTTCACAATAGGAAGAAAGAAGATACCGGAAATACGATATGTCGATGACACAGTTTTGCTCTCGAACAGCGCCAAGGGCCTAGAACAAAGCCCAGAATTTCTACCTGAATACAAAGAAAACAAAGATAATGACAACTGATAAGAAAAAACTCCAATCTAAAATCGAGATAGCTGGCGAAGAGATTGAAAATGTTGCACATTCTGAATATCTGGGATCAATATTGAACAATGGAGACTATGACAGAAGTAAGAAGACGACTGACTATGGCAATGCAGAACATAAGGAGTATGCAGAACCTCTGGCATATTCTGGGCCTAAACACAATTTAAATGCTGATGTTGCACCATATGACTACTTCAGTTTATTTATAAATGAACAATTTTTCAGATTGTGCGCAGAGCAAACTAATTTATATATAGTCTTCTGAGCAGAGACAATGAATTGTTGATGGATGACATGCTCAACAGGAGAAATAAGTTTCTTCTACATCAATTTTATGTTTGGCATAGTTGCACTGCCTGAAACAAACCTATATAGTGCCCTGATCATCTGATATTAGACAATCTGCTATTGCTGATGTGATGTCAAAGAATAGATTTTGTTAAATTAATGACTTGGAGAAGACTGTTCCTTGAGGTCCAAGTCAGGTTGCGCCCACTCCAAAAAGTTTGACCAATGATAATTGAGATAGTCAGAAAAACTATTATCCAGAGAGAGAGCTCAGCATTGACGAGGCAATGATTGGCTTTAGTGGAAGACTGCTTTTCAAACAGTATGCCAAGTAGACTATCTGTTTTGTCAACTACTTGCTGTGCAGAAATGTGTTGTTTTGTACTGTACAAAGGAAGACAGAAGAGACTGCAGCATACCCCTGCCAATCCATTCCTATAACCAACATATGGGTGGTGTTGACAAAGCAGATCAACACAGATCAAACTACCCACTTGGTTGGACATCTAGGATATTGTGGTGCTATTTTTGTGGTTTCTGATGCAGATAACAACTATCAACTCCTCCATCCTGATGAAGTTGTCTCGCATATTACAATGCAGAAGCGAGACACCCAGCCATTTGCAGTTTCCCCTTGGAGTTCTAGACTCGATAGCTTGAATGGAATGTCTCATAGAAAGAGGGCTGCTAGAGATGCCCCAGTTGTCCAAAAGCAACATCAAACATAATCTAGTCTGAATGCGGAGACACAAGAAAATGTGTTTTGTTGGTTCTAAGAACAAGTCAAAGACTGCTTGTGGATGTTGTATAGTGACTTTTTGGCTGCTCAATTTGCTAAATTCACCTATGCAGAGGACTGTTCTATTCATCATTTCATGAACAATTATAATTTGTTTTAAATTTGTGATATTTATGTGTGATTGTACAATTTTTCTATTGATGAATAGCACAACACATTTGTTTCTTCTTTATAATGCTTTTATTTCATTCTACAATTGTATTTTTACACATGAATGATGTACCGTATACATAATTCAATTATGTATGTTTAATATCAAACATCATCATTTTAGCAGTGTTTTATATGAATTTTTTACTGGTTAGTATGTAAAAATATGGCGTTACTTCCCATGTCCTGGACTTTGGGTACAAATTGTGTAAATAAGGCTGGGCTGTAAAGGGTTAACCACTTACCTGTGACTGGAGTCTGAACAGTGTGTCTTACATTGATATCGTAAACAAGATAAATTCTGTGGTATGGTTACTTTATCGACAAGTTTGGAGACACCTCCGAAAGTCCTGTAAGAAAAGAGAAACTAAGATATGATAAGAGAACCTCCAATAATTAGCCAGAAAAGTAGTAAGAATTCAGAAAATCTGTTCCCCACAAAATTGTCATAAATATTAAGTGCATAACAAATTAAAAATTATAATTTTTAACAACTTTAAAGTCATGAAAATACTCACTAAAAGTCCTATAAGACATAATTAAGATGAGAAGATCCACTTCCAGAGAGTACAATGTCGACCTAACACGCTTCATAGATTACACCAAAGCTTTTGGCAGTGTGCAACAAGAAATGCTATGAAGAATCATGCAAGACATGGGGTTCTAATGCACCTGATTAAATTGATCGAAACATTGTCTTCTTAGTCTTATTCAATCTGTGCATCTACAAGGGCATTAGCCATTCTCCAGGTCCCAACTCTTGTGCGAGCTGGCAGTAGCCGAGTGCATTTCTCTGCTTAGCGAGCTGGGCTTGAGCAGTGCTATGTTTTTTGGTTTTGTGCTGGTCTCATCTCGGTTTTCAGTTGATTCTATCTAGTCTGATTAGAAACTTCAGAACATCCTAAATGAACACAAACACCTGAGTGAAACGTGAGAGAAGCCTGTCAGGTGCGCCCTTGTCTCATAGAAACATTGTATCAGAAACAACAAGCTTTATTCTTTTTGCTTGTGCCTTTCAGCATCAGGTTATGAAGAATATTATGAAGTTATGAAAAATAAGTGTACAGTTTCATCTTGTCTCCCCCAAAATATGCGCCCTCACCTTGAGTTAGCACTGAACCTCTTCAAGTGTAATGTCAGTACAGCGGGTAGACCCAGATAATGGCAGGATCTCTCAGCTTCAACGTAATGCACACAATGCTCACAAAAGTACTTATTTGTATCTCTCAGTCTCTCCACGCTGGAAAATGCCTGAATCAGTTTAGATAAGCACAAAGCCCCAGATTTATCTGCAATTTCAATATGAAAAACAAAAAAAAATTAGAAAATAAACAAAATTGTTGATGGAAAATGCTAGGCATTTATCATCGAAGATAAAGCTTGTCCTTCTGCCAAATGCCATGTAATCGTATCTGCATGTGTTTGTTAGTAAAGACACTATCATCATTTATTCCTAGTCCTGGCTTTCTCATTAGTGCAGTTTCTAAACTTATCTGTGGTGGGGCAGCTGGTCCACCATCATCAAATGCCCTCTCCGCACCGTAGGTCGGTTGTAATGGCTGGTACAAGCAGTCAAACTATATCCTGACCACATCCTGATGTTGTCTGTCCATCTATTGTCCTTTACTCTGCACTTCAGAAAAACCTTTAGCAGACTGTCATGGCGCTTGAAATAGCCCAAAATATTTTACTTTTATGCTTTTTATTTCCTTCAGGTGTATCTGTTCCATCTGGAACTGTTCCAGAACATCATTACTGATTTTCCTATCTTTCCCCCCCAAAAAGTAGGATGGCCGCGCCTGACTGGCTGCGCTCTTGACTCGCTCCAATGTTTGTGTTGTTTTCTGTAGTCGCTAGTTCCTGTTTGAATTATAATTCATGACTCCTTCATCAGGTGGTATCAATAACTTTATTCTGTGGAATTCATGTGCTTTCGTTTGGTTATCCTGTTGTTATGCTGCATCTTGCTGCAGTTGTGCCTGGCTTAAACCGCGAGAAAACAGTCCAGGATGGCGTTGAACATTCCGCTTGACTGCACCAGAGAATTCTGCCTAGTTTTTTTTATTACTCAAGGACCTTCCTGCTTGGACTTCCTCTTGTCCCTCTCCACTGGAGGTTACACTATACCTCTCCCAACCCCGTATTCTCAGCACAGCAAGAGCACGCTGACCCGAAGGTGGACACAATCCACGGGGGCAGAATGTGAAGAAACAGGGAGTCAGGCGACTAGGAAAGCCGACACATACATTGGTTGAACACACACTCCTCTGCTGTGTACTTGGCTCCATCTGGGGAGTCTGTAGGGATTTCGGTTGACACACTACGCATGAACAATTCTCAGTAGTTGGACTTGGTAGTGGTCGTTCATCGCAATGGGCCTTTGATGCCTAAGCAAACATTATTATTATCTTTCTAAGAAACTCATCTAAGTCTTCTCCAGGTTTCTACTCCATACAATAAAACTGAACGACCATATCATTTAATGATTCTCAAGATCTCTAATTCTCAAATCGCCATTGTTGGTATCTAACCATACACTACATAAGTCTGAACTCTCTACAATCAAAAGAGCAATATTGCCCAGACTATCTCTACGTAGCCGTTCGTTTTTACATTTTATTAGAACGGCCGTCGCTATGCAAGGACAGCGTAAGTCGCATAACAGCAACACAATTTTCATGACGTAAGTTGCATAGCAGCGGCGCTAGAGGTGCAAAGGTTAATACATGAAGGATTTCAATAATTCATTGATTTATGAGAACTACGTCCAATTTTTACATACCTCTTGCCTTGTCATCATCCTCATCCTCTGAAAAATCACTAACGCCCACATTTCTGCCATGCACACTTCTGACAGGCACACTAATGTCCATGAATACTTCCTGCCTCTGGCGAGCCGTTTCGCACTCCAGACATTTTGTCTGATGCATTATGATACCTCCAAACAGCTTCTCAATCAATGTACCAGGACTGGCTTGAGGTTTAATTTCTGGAAAATTTAGTAGAAGCATATATAATTTTGAGTCAGTATTGCACTTGTGCTGAGGTAAATATTTAATTCTTCATCGATACAATCCTTTTAGTTTAGATCAGTGGTTCCCAATCTGCGGTCTGTCAAGTCATGTAGAGGTCCCATCAACCAAGTGTTGATGTGTTTTTTGTTTGTTTTTTTGGCGTTCGACTTATTTCTCTAATCCCCAAGGCGGCACGTTGCACTGTGGTTTTTATTTTGTGCTTGTCGGCCTAGTAAATCCGACTTCAGAATGCATTTTATGTAAGGGTCTGCTTCCTCCTGCATTTTCTAAGGGTTTGCTTCCCTGGGGTAACGGCCGGTGCTGTGACGGGGATCGAACCCAGCACCTTCGGATTGTGAGCCGTGCCACTTAACCACTAGGCCACGCCGTCCTCTGAGTTGATGTTTAAATTAGGCTATTTGGAATCAAGACGCCGAGCAGCGCATCAGCTGCAGTGGTCAGCAACCCATAGCTGACTGCTAGCATCAGGGCCAGTGAACCAGAGCTGTCAAGACCCTTCTACACCTCCATGTGGTGATTCTGGATAACAGGCTGCAACAGAACAGACTTACTAAAGAGAAAGAATCATAAAGGGAATCTAACCCAGTACTCAAAAAATGTTTGCTGAAGTTGGATGTGTTGGACCGAAAGGTGAAAATATCATAGTCAAGCTGTAAACTACGACAACGCATTCTGTCCTCTGGACTACATCATGCTACTCACAAAGCCTTTTTCAGGGCTTGGTAGCAGGAGATTGAGAATGAACTAAGAAGAAATTAGGCTGTTTATATATGTTGATTTTAAATTTCACTTGGTGTGACGTGCGTGCGAATCGTGTCAGATTATTGCAGTTTTCTCTCTTGGCATACCGTGCCATGGTTGGAGAGCTTGCATGCCTCAATTATCCCGAGAGCTATGTCGGCAGACGTATTACTCCTGGCAGCATCATCCACGCTGAACAAGTCCAGGGACTGGAGTAATGCTATAAAGAGATTAATGCAGAACGACACTTGATGTAGTGAGAACCAAAAAAATTATGTTCTTCCCATTTGCCCCTCCATATTTACTCTTTCCCTCTGAAATAATTCTGTGCCAGAATTGTTTTTTACAGTGGAGTGTACCTCTTTCATTCTAAACTATTTAATTCAATATGCACCTATTATGTATCCAAATGATGTTTACAGGACATAGAAATATAATTGACAATTTGTGTTAATAATAAAAAAAACATGCAATTAGTATAGATGAAAAATTATTAATGTTAAATGAAAACACAACATAACAGTATAGTCAAAATATGAACTTCAGTTCAGTTCAGTTCATCCCGTAACCCATCAGGTCATTGGGGCACACATGAAGACATGAAAAACCCACGCCAGCTCTCTCTGTCTGTCGCCGCCTGACGTATCTCACCGGGACAAAGACCTGACCACTCAGTGATGTTGTCCACCCATCTCTTCCTTGAGCTTATCAAGGTACAATTGCTGTTGTAATTCTTAAAATTGGTATCTCAGCCTCAGATCATCAAGGTAATCCACTTTATAAATCACACAATTTCAATTTTAGGATAAGAAATACAATTTAAGAGAAATTTAACTGTGCCACCAAGATATTCACACCAAAATAAAAATCACAAAGCAATTTTGAAAATTCAACTGTAAGATTATTTTCTACACCAGGTTTCATGTCATAAATGAAAATAATAACACAACTTTCCATAGCTTATTCTTTCCATAGCTTATTGACAATTCATTTACATGTTTTTTGTGGGGGAGGAGGAGAGAACAGAGACGCTGGTCCAGTCAGGCACAACATACTGACCATGACATCGCGTCAGGATCAATACACTGATCAAGACCCCAATCTCTCTTCCATGTAGCGTTCCTTGGAAACAGGCTGTATTCAAGGCAGCCTGGCTAACGAGATGTGGATCGATGTTATCCCCATAGTAGTGAGCGCCACGGAGATGAAGCCAAGCATAGCACAACTGCCTGGAGGACCATGGTCCACCTTCATCAGGCAAATCTGCTCGAGATGTGAGGAAGGCTACTACAACCCGCTACTTAATGTCCTTTTCAGGGCGCACACAAGAGTAAACTTACTCATTGTGGATGTTAAACAACAAACAACAACTTCCATTTGAGTGTGCATATCTTGAAACAGGTTTGGTGGACTAGGCTGGAGCAACACCCCCTCATTAGCAATGTTTGATTTATCGGACATTTCTGCATCACTTTCATAATTTGATGACAAACTTTCTTTTTCAAACAACTCTTCACATTTGCAGTAAGCTAAACGCTTTAGAGACTTAGAACTTGCAAGCAAATGACCAGCCATAGTATTATAGTATTACAACTATCAGCAACCAAATCTTGTACTAAAATGTCTGCAAGATGTGCTCAATTTGTTTAATAATAATACATTTTGTTTATAAAAAAAGATTTGATATACAGTTGCTCCACTTGCCATGAACTGTAAGACACGATCGGGAAATGTAGGCCAAACTTGAAAAAGATAACTGCAAATCAGGTACCCATTTGCAGTTGAGTAAACTGAGTGTGTTGGCTACCTGGAAGCAATCTAAACAGCCTTTACCATGAGAAATATATATATCTAGACCATGTCACAAATACGGCAGTTCGGGACATTGTTAAGAGAGAGGTCGACCAATATAAAGACCTATTGGCTATGGTAGAAGCACGCAAGCTCACATGGTATGGGCATGTTTCAAGATCGTCTGGGTTGACATGACAATTCTGCAAGGTATTGTGCCTGGGAAGCATAAGAGAGGGAGGCAGAAAAAGAGATGGGTAGACAACATCAGAAATTGAACGGGAATGTCCATAGTTAGAACAAATATCCTGGCACAAAACCTAGGAGTGACAGGAACTAGTTCAACAATCTGCAACATTGGTGCCCCAATGACCTTTCAGGTTACGGGACTGATGATGATGAACTACTGTAATGCCTAAAAAATAAAACGACAGCAATAGGTGCAGAACTAAATATATAAATTGATTACCGGAGACAGATATCCCGGATTAAATTGATTACCGGAGACAGATATCCCTGACTAAATAGATAAATTGATTTCCTGATTAAATAGATAAATTGATCATCTAGCACAGATGTACCTAATTAAATAAATAGATTACCTGAGACAGATATCCCGGATTAAATTGATTACCGGAGACAGATATCCCTGACTAAATAGAAAAATTGACCTGAAACAGATATCCCTGACTAAATAAAAAAAATTGATTACCTGAGACAGATTTACCTGATCAAATAGATAAACTAGTTACCTAGCACAAATGTACCTAATTAAATAAATAAATTGATTACATGAGATAGATTTCCCTGATTAAATAAATAAATTGATTACCTGAGACAGATACGTCTGTGCTATGTACCATCGACTGCTTCTCCAACCACAATGTTTCAGTGTTGCTGCTCTTAGATTTCAAAGTCATTCTTCTGCCTCTTTTAATGTCCATGATAGCCTGACTAGCACTAACAGTATTCCCGGGCAAAGTCTGAAGAACCCAGTCACAATTATCTATAATCACTGAAACTGGTTTCAAAGAGATTCCTTTCTGAGATAACACAGAGTTACATTTTGATATTATTTCATCCGTTTTTGAAGATAAGGGTTCGTCAATTTTGTTGACTTGCTGTGATCTTCTTGGTAACTTCTGTGCAAAATTCAAAATGCTGGACTGGGAACTCTTCAAGATGGCTTTGTTCTCTGCTGCTTTAGAAAAAGCTATAGTAGGTGGGTTGTTGATGTTACTTGCTTCCTTCTCATTACCAGCCTCTGTAGCTGAGCAGAAAGTGTTCTCACTTTTATCAATCTGACCACCATGACACGGCAGATCTGACTTGACATGACTGCTGCTGCTTCTTTCAGAATTTCCGTACAGAATTTTTCTCCTAACGGAGTAAGTACTGTCTAATGCTCGTCTATGTCGGTCAAGAACTAACATAGCCTTCTTAGCACTGATAGGCCTGACTGGGCTAACACCCAGCCAATCGCATTTCTTAAGTTCAAGTTTTGGATGTAAATCATTGACACTGCCATGAATATTTGCTCCTGGACTTCTCTGGCGATCTGCTTTTTCTTTGGAAGAAAGACTTAAAAACATCTCCAGGTTGCTTGCACCTCTAAGGAGGTTGAGTTTGGCGTGTGAAGTAGGTGAGTAACTTTCTGCACATACTGACCTACTTTCAATTATGTCACAAGGTGATGTGGCTTTTAAGGTCAAATCATTTGACATCTGTAACATCTCCGGAAACTGTTTCTTGTCATCTTGTGCAAATTTACCAGCCAATATTAAAGATGGCCGTACCAACAAATCTATTTCTTTTTTATTTAGAACACCACTAAGACATGCATCATTTGAAGACACCACACAATAAGATTTGTTATCTAAAGATAACATGTCCTTGTCGCATGAAAGTTTGCAGTCTGAATGTCCAGATTTGTTATCTGAAAACATTAGCTGTGTCAACTGCTTATTTGGGCTGGGCCAAACCATAACACTGATTTCTTTATTTGGTTTGAGAACATGTATATGTGAAGACACTGAACTCGGAACCTCACTGGAATACTTATTGATTGGGGATACTGAAAATCTATGGCTGGGACAACTCATGCACGATGACAAAGCTGATGACGAGGGAGTCGACATTGAAATGCTTGTACCTTCTCTATGCGACCGGAAAGAAAAATATTTTGTGGCTACAGAGTTGATAGCAGAGTCCACACTTAAAACATCGTTCTCCAGCAGCATTGAAATCTCATCAGAATGTTTAACCAGAATTGGAGACTTGACTGGTGACACCATTACTTCTGTTTTAGTAGGAGTAATTGAAAATCTGGCACATTTTCCTACAGTCAATGGAAAAACACCTTTAGAACAGCCTTGATATTCTGATGTTTCTTCATGTTGTCTTTCAAAACGTTTTGGAAGATCTGTGGGCATTCTCTTTTCATTCTGAACACTGGAAGACCAACAGATGCTGTTGTTAAAGCCGTCACTGTTATTATTGACGTCTCCACAGCTGCTATTATCATCATTATCATCCTCGTGCGCCTGGTTGTCATCAATGTGCTCTGTATTTAGGCTTACCTGGCTAACAGGACCAAGCACTATTGGACCCTGCATGCCTAGACGCTTAATGTGACTGGAAGGAAGCACAGATGGAATACTGGGTTTGGATGGGTCTTCCCCAGGAGCTGGTGCTGCAGAGGTTCTAGCTGGAGACCTGGATGAACTGTTACATTTGGACAAAGCAGCAAACTGAAGGTTCTGATATAAGCTCAGATGAGTAGAACCTCCTGCCAGGAAATCTTCTGACTGCCCACAGGCAGGACCATTTGACACTGGAACTTGTGAAGGATGATAAAAAGTTCCTCTAGTTTCCTGACATTTTCCTGCAATGGAAGAACTGTCACAAGTGCCAACGTAAGCTGCCTTCTTCCTTAATCCCCGAGTATTAGCAATGTTTGTGGGTTTCACAACATGATCTGTAATGTCTGCCAGATTGACGCCTGATGTAGATCTAGAGCTAGATCGCTTCCTTTTCCTTGTTCCTGAATCAAGCAAAATTGGAAGTTTAAGTATACCTGTCTTAAGCTCTTCTCGTTCTGCAATGTCTAGTGGGTGATCTCCATCTTTAATCATCATGTGTATATCAGTCTCAGAAATGTTACTGTGATTCTCAGCCTTGACCATGTCACAGATGCAGCTGGATGAATCACTACAATTTATCTTGTGGTTTACAGTAGTATTCAAGATGGCTTCCAAAGCAAGGCCATGTGGTCTTTGCCTTTCCTGTGAGATTATCTTTCCCTTGCGTTTACAATCACCTCCCTTGAGACTAACATAGCTGTTTGAGCTTGTTCCCCTCTCCGACAGTCCTATCTCAACCTGCCCACTTACATCAATGATCTGTCCTACAAGTTTTGCTTCAATGTCAATAACCGCTGGAGATTTGCCAAACTTAACCTTTTCTTTGTCCCTCAATTGCAGAAGTTCTTTCTCAGCATCTTCAATATAGCACAACAGACATCGCAGTAACTCTTGTGCATCATGTTGAAAATGACCTTCAAACATTGGATTCAGTTCTCTGAAACCAACAAGCAGAGGAAAAAAACATATTATTATCTGGAATGTTTTTAAGGCAACAGAATGTTTGTTATATTTAGTCAAGCATGCATAGATTAGCGACATTTTCTTCGTCTTCATAAGCTATGACATGACTACTTCTTGGTTCTTTGGTCAGTGGCTGACTGATGGCGTCTTTAAGGACAGCAACAAACTCCCTTAACTTCACTCGATCTGCAGACATCCTTTATATAGTGCCCCAGATGTTAATCATACCAGTGGCTTCATTTTGGTTTCCACCACTGACAGTCACACTTAACATCTTTATACTGGTTTAGAAGACTCTACAGTGTCTGTATACAACCAGTTTCATTTACATTTCCATGCTTGCTCTAAAATCTATGTTCATCCTATCTATTCTTAAATGCACTAATTGTCCTAGCCTCCACTACATCCTGTGGCAATGCATTCCAAGCACTCACCACTCCCTGACTAAAAGATATATCTAATCTGGACCTTTCTTTAGTTAATTTGTAGCTATACGAGCATTGTACTACGGATGTCCATTCCGTGATAAAGTATGTTTATCTAATGCTGTTTCTGTAACAAAGTAAATGTCAATTCCACAGTAAAGTAGGTTTATCTAATGCTGTTTCTGCAACAAAGTAAATGTTGAAGACTGTACAACGATGTTTAACCTGTAGCACGCCCTTGTCCGTTCTCTTTGAACCAGCTAGGCCTACAAAAACGGTGTGCGGAAAATTTTTTTTTTTTTTTGAACGGAGTCACTCCTGACAGCCATTTTTTACTGCTGACTACGCCCTCCATATATACACGATATTTTGCCGGTTAAAGTATCGTGTGTTCGATTACAAATGGCTTTTGAACAGTTTTAATTTTGTATATGCCGTTTTGAGCAAGCCGACTTTTTGCGAAAGGGGAAGTAGGTTGTTGAGAAAGATTTTTATCGCGTAGATCTGTTTATTTTGTTTGTTTAAATGAAAGAACTACGTTTGAATTGGAAACTAACAGTTGTGGCGATATTGTAAACACAGTATCGATACGTTGTTGTGGTTTCCATGGTTTTCTATCGAAGCGACTAGGCCTAGTGGTCGAGTCCAAATTTTTCCCGAGATTTTCATAAATTTTCAACTTCATCTTTTTAAATCTCAAAAACTAACAAACATACAACAAAAACAATAACACCCACATGTTCGTTATGCTATTGTGTATCTACACACCAGAAAATCATATTTATTGACAAACAAACATAAAAGTTACAAATTTTGAAAGACGACTACCACAGCGACTAATTAAGAAAATTAATTAGGTCAAATTTTTTTCAAAAATAATGTGGAGTGCGTAAGGTTAAAGAAGGACCATGTTTTGAACGGTCTGCTGAGGAAACTATGAGTCGGAGGAGGATAAAGAAATTTTGCAAACTTGATGTGCTGATTACAACAAAAGTGACATCATATTGCACATCGTATGTATGTTCACTTGTTGCAGTTTTGTCCGTTTTCATTTGAACACACTTAGTACATAAACAAGCTAAACAGACCTAACCCTTAACTTCATTCCCCTCAAATGGATTGAAAAAGAGAATATATATTATTTCCAAATTTTTCATAAATATCCCCAAACACATCTCCGATTTGAAGCGTGGATAAAAAGGAAGTGACGTCTATTTAAATTCAAATACGCATGTCCAACCGCCCGCATAGCATTAACCCAAATGTTTATACACGATATTACCATTCACTGTATTTCAGCAGCCCCCAGCGTGGGAAAATTATACATTAAGCCGACTGCTAGCATTAGGGCCAGTGACCCTTCTATACCTCCATGTGGTAATCCTGAACAACAGGGCAGACTGGCTAAGGAGAAGGGATCAAAGAGGGAAGGATAACCGGTTACCCAAAAATTCCAGCTGAAGTCAGATGTGCCAGACTGAAAGGTGCAAATATTGCAGTCAAGTTGTAAACTACAACATAATGCATTCTGTTCTCCGGACAACATCCTGCTACTTCCAAAATCATGTTCAGAACTTGTTAGCAAGAGTTTGAGATCAAACGACGAAGAAGATGATATACATTTATTTGGTTTTATAGTTTTTATAAATTATATTTTGCATTAAGTATTATTAAATAAATGCTAAAGAGGCGCGCATTGGACATTGCAACGAACACCACATGAAAGAAGACTGGACGTTACCATAACATTTAATGACATAAGTCAACATATGAAGACAGATGTGTCGGACCAAAAGGTACAAATATCGCAGTCAAAGTGTAAATTAGTGACACAATACATTCCGTTCTCCGGACTACATTCTGCTACTTGCCAAGTCCTATTCAGTGATTGGTAGTGGGAGATTGAGAACGAACGCAGAAGAAGAAGTACATATGATGTAACTGAAACAGTGCCTTACCTAATATTGTCCAACAAACCACTTGGCCTAACTGCCATACTGGAGGCATCAGCTGTAGCTATTTCTTTGTGTTTCTCTTCTCTCTTGTCCATTTCTTGGTACATCTGTATAACAAAAATGGGTACTTGTGCGTTAATTCACCCACAGATTATAATAGGTCAAATTTAGTAGAATGTAGCCACATGAAGCACCATACTTTTCAATTCGCGCGGTAAACCTATGTCCATGTCATTCTCAGATCTAACACCGCACGTGGAAGATGGATTTATTGCAGTTGTCACACTTGACACGCAAGAAAATAAATTGTGTCCAGTTTTTGCAGGAAAGACGAATTATACACCCCATCCGACTGTGCGCTAAAAATTATGTTATGACTTTGTCTCTCACAGTTCGCCAAGATCGTTAGAGATGTCGCACATGTCAGCAGGACATTCCTGTTCGTTCTGGCACATGGTTAGAGGACACCTAACCCTAACCAAAATGGAACACACAGACACATAATAGATTCCTACATGTGCAAGTTTCTGTGGCGACATCGGAATAAAGTCCGTCAGTTAGACCCGTTCCACAATATTCTGCAGGACATCACAGAATGTTGGCCTCCTGTAGCGGACACATAATTATTTGTGTACGGAAACCCGTGTGGTCATTGAATGGTATAAAATTTCAGAAGAACCCAAAAATGAAAGGTTGCTGACATTTTACATGCATAGAATGTAGTATCAAGAAAACAAAGACGACTGTGTGTGCTCCATGTTTGTACATGTTTTGACCTAAGGACGCGAGTCACAAACTTAAACTCAGTCACTCTTCCTCTGCCATGGTCTTCTTTTCTATGACTTTTGGCTTAGTTTCTACAGAAAGGTTGTTGCTTAATGCCCACAATGAGTAAGTTTACTCTTTTGTGTGCCCAGAAATGGCCTTTAAGTGGTGGGTTGTAGTAGTTTTCCTCACATACCAAGAATGCTGATGAAGGTGGGCCGTGGCCCTCCAGACGGTTGTGTTATGCCTGGCTTCATCTGGATTGGAGCGCACTTCTACGGGGATCATATCGATCTAATCTCGTCAACCAGACTCCCTTAAAAACAGCCTGTTTCCAGGGAATAGTGATTGTGATCTTGGTCAGTGTATTGTGCCTGATATGATGTCCTGGTCAGTATGTTCTGCCTGACTGGACTAACGTCTTAGTTCCCCATAGAATGAGGTAGCTCAGCCTCTTATTACATGCTATTATTAATTTAGGCCCTGGTAACACGCGGGTGGTGAGCAGCAGACAATGACCATAACTCGTAAAAGCCAGCCCAAAAACTCAGAAATTATATATTTAGGAAAGATGGTCCAAGTAGATTAATGTTCCTACTGAATAATATCTGGCCTCTGGAGGCAGCTGTGAATGGAAAATAATCCCATAGAAAATTCAGGAAAATCAACAACATCCACAAAGTTGACAAGGAGGTTTCACACAGCAGAGTGGTGGGATGGTTCAGCTTTAACCGCATTTTTTGGTTTTGTTTTTGCGCTCACCTTACTTCTCTAATCCCCAAGGCAGTGTGTGTTGCACTGTGGTTTTTATTTTGCGCCTGTCGGCCAAGTGCATCTGACTTCATCATGCATTTTATGTAAGGGTCTGCTTCTTCCGGCATTTTTCAAGGGTTTGCTTCCCCGGGGTAACGGCTGGTACTGTGATGGGGATTGTGAGTCGTGTCACTTAACCACTAGCTCACGCCGTCGCTTAACCGCATTTAAACTGATACTTCCGCAGTTGCGTTGTTGCGCTATGTTCAAAGAAAAATCACAAGGACTAAGGCAAGTCACACACTCAGGTATAACAATGCAATCATGTCCCAGGGATGTATTCCTGACAACTTACAGAATATGTGTTCTTAACAAGCTGCCAGTTTAATCGTTCTTCTGAATCATCACCATCAGAATTCTGAAAAGACAAAAATCAAACGTCCTTGTCAATTACAACTTGCAAATTAATATACATCAAAGAGAAGATTAACCGTTTACACTCTAAACCTCAAATCAAGAAATACATCTCCTATTCCCAAGCAGTTAGATTAACTCCTTTCCACATATTTAGCTATTTAAAAAAAAAAAAAGAATGAAATATCTTAGCTTAATACAAATGACAAGTTTAATTATTTAGAAAAATGGATTCACTTTCATAGAAATTGACAAGATCAAACATCGGTTGGCGGCCCCTTACTGTGAAGAATAGGCAATCGATGGAGCACAGCGACAGCAATATGGTGCTCCATATACAAGAAGCGACCACGCGGACGACGATCAACGCGTTGGTCTGACTCCCTTGCATACTGCAACAACATTCACGATGCCGCAGATGGGCGGCTCATTACCCACTGTGGCCAATGACAGAGACCATTGGAGAGAAGATGGGATCCACATTGATGTAACCGTTGCTGAAAGACGGGTCATCTAGTAATTCAGTTATATCATGCTTGACTGGTCTTTTCTACAACTTTTACAAGTCTGAATTAAATTTCAAATGACACTGTTCCTTGTATAAATGAACAATGAGTTGTTGCCTACAGACAGTATCAGACTTGTACTGCAAGATGTAATCTCTCATTTGACTGTAAAGTCTAATCATGGCATAGCAGACTCTTCAGCACTTGGGACACTCATGTGAGTAGTTAGCTGTGCGGTCGTCTTGTGTTCTGTTCTTTCGGCTGACTTGCTTTCTCTGAGCCTCTGCCATGATGTTTCGCTCTGTAATCTGATCACCTTCTGCGGTGCTAGCACACCAGGTGGAACAGTTCTATGCTAGCATCTACAATGAAATGACATCAATGTTGAAGCTTTTCATAAATATTTTTAAGGAGTCTGTGTAGTATTTCTTGTCCCATTATGAGTGTGTGTTTGTTCTAAGCTCACTGTATAACAGCTGCTCGGAGAGGTGCTCAATGGGCATGCCAACAAGCGCTGTCTATCTTTTCTGGTTTTTTGCAGCAGTGCATGGATGCTCAACATGTTAATAGTTTCAGAGAGTTAGATACTTTGTCTTGTCACCCGATCCCGTACAAGGAGACATTAAACAATAAATCTACACATTCTTTTTAAAACACTGAAAATATACTTTTTTTTTTCTGTTGGGAAACAAACCAGTCTATGGTTTTCTAAAACATGTTTCAGTTTTCAAGAATACTAAATGATCCCAAGCCAGCCATAAAAGCATTCAAATTCCACAATTTGTGAAGCAGAGTTCTTCATCAAAGAGGGGTTCACATGTAAGTCCCGCAACCTCATCTACTCTATCATTTGTCACCAGTGCAGTATGACATTCTTTGGGAAGACTGGTATGGAACTGCGTGAGCGTTTCAGACAACACCTCAATGATGTCCTTATCCGCTCAGGATCCCAAATTGCCAGCCACTTCAATGGTCCTAGGCACCGGGGTAAGGCTGATGTTAGTGTAACTGGCCTAGTTTCTTGCTCCTCTGACGATTGTCATCTATTCGCCCTTGAGAACAGACTGATCTCCAGCATATGTTGTCTCCAACCACATGGTATTAATATCTTTCATTCCTTTTCTTAAAATCTCACAATGGCACCTATCTTTTTGAGCAAATTGAGTGCATTTTGGCAAAAATGCTTCCGTAAAGCAGTGAATACCACCACACTATTACAGCAAGGGAAGCGAGGAGGCTGACAATCTAGCCAAAGATGGAGCAAAACTGAAACAGGAAGTATATTTTGTCAACTATGAAGAAGCAAAAGCCACAATTAAAGAGCAATACAACGTAAAAGTGACAATAAAAACGTCCACACAGATTTCTAACTGTCCAGAAAAGACCAGGTTATCTTACTTTGTCTCTGAACTGGCCATAACAGAATGAGACACCAGATGTACACCTAATTCAGGATAGGTTTCACCAGTCTATGTTATTGCAGCCAGGCAAATATGATAACAGCACATGTATTTCAGGACTGCCCGCAGCACAAAGACCAGAGAAGAAGGATGTAGTGACCCACACACACTCCCCGTTAAGGTAGAAATTAAATGAGTGATTTTCGTTCATCACATGTGATGAAGACCACTCTCTTTGTTCAGCCGTGTGGACAGTCATTTCTCTTGCTGTGTCCGCTGAAATGGGTGACATGCACTGTGATTTGGATTAAAGTGAGGAAGAAACTGTGCCTTTTGTCAACCTCACTCTCTGGTACTGTGCTACCTTTGGCCAGTGGCAAGATTTTATCAAGATGACGACTAAAGTTCACAATCACATCAATACCAATGCTGTCTGCAGATAGGCCGAAGGGTGCCAATCTCAAGTTCAGCAGTGTGAACTAGACAGTAAAAATATGACACAGGTTTAAGCGTAGTGCTAATTCGTATAGCTGATGTCCAGGTCAGGATAATCGGAGGGAAGACAACACAAAAAAAAACAAAGGAATTAACCAGTCCAAATGGAAATCAACACGTTTCCGTGAACACAAGTGTAAGTCGTCGACTAGTGTGAATTCCATGGAAATCCATGGCCTGATGGCATCCTTAATGAACTAAAACACCAGAGCAATGTAGACCCACAGCCGGTAGGGTGCCATCTTTGCTGCTCTGAGAAACTCTACAGTGATATTGAGACACTGAAAAAGACAGCAGATTTTATTGGAGAACCTGGAGTCTCAGTCTAAATGAGCAATGATCGTAAAAGAAACACTTAGTATCCAATACTTTATGTCGTTTAGACTCTTGTGAAAAGTTCTCCAATAATATCAGACGAAAAAGAGTAGGCCAATATCTACTGGCACCAAGGTGAGATTCCCCATCCTTTCTCTTTCTTTCGATTCTCCCTATTGCCACTTTGTGTTCTAACCTGCCTCTTTTCTTTACATGCCTGAAGAAGGATGACCACCATGTCCAGATTTTTTTGTGCTTGCTTGCTGATTTTCCATAACTCGCTGCTGTACTGGTTAAATAAAGTATCAAATAACTCTCTTTCTTAATTCCAGTCACACAGTTTTGTTGCACAAGATTCCCCTCCTACCCTAGAAGACTGATTTTTGCCTTGGCTATTCTGTTCCTTATTTTAAAATTGAATTGCCCATCAGAAGTTATGTAAGTGCCCAAGTATTGAAATGTGTGTACTTGTCATAGTTCTGTCTCGTTCACCTTAATATAGCATTTGGGTGAGTTGTGTTTCTTAGCAACTACCATTACTTCTGATTTCTTTTGACAAGGATATATTACAAGAACAATATTAAAGATCAATGCTAACTGAAATAAATGAAAGATGAAAAAAACTAACTGGGTGCATTGTTACCACCTGTTATTGCTATAGAAACGAGGCTGAACATACTCCTATCTGAATCTAAAGATTGACCACTTCTGTCCGTTTGTTTCCGCTGGAAAAAATTGCTTGTTGGATTTTTCAAGTGAATTTAGAAACGATTTATCCTCTTTTTCACTCGAATTTGAAGATTATCCCATTATTGAGGGTGATAAAGTTAAGGTGTTGCAATGGATTTTTCTTAGATAGATCTGTTTAGTTTGTTTATGTAGATATAATAAATACGTTTGTAGTGGAAACTAACAGATATGTCAATCGTGTCAAAGATCATAATCTGTTTCTTTGTGGCAATTTAAACATTATTCAGAGGACCAGATAGCTCCCGAAATAGGTGAGCTCTAAATTTATGTGCTGGTTTTTATCATTTTCACCATCTTCTTGTATCTCAAAAACTAACACACACACAACACAAATAATAACACGAAAAAGCTCTTTGTTAGTTTATGTCTCTACACACAAACAGATCATATCTATAGACCAACAAATAAAAATGCTATAGGCTGTCAAAGACAACAACCATAGTCAAATGTGACATGCATCAATTTTTAATGTAAATGGGGCAAAGGTTGAAAACGGCATGGAAAACCTTGCAAGAATGAGCAACATAGTAATAGATTGAGAGATGAACACCTGCAGCAAGTGTGCCCAGTATGTAAGGAACAAAGAATGTACAAAACCTCAGACCAACTGCTGCTTTCTTTAGATACATTCAAGATTGAAATCTGTTCAAAGAAGAACATAATTAATAATTCAGTCTATTTCTCCTTATTTTGCTCTCAATCTGATTTTACCTCCAAATACAATTTGCTTTCCGCAGCCAAAATTTCCTCCTGCAGTCTTCTGAGACCATCTAAAAACCCAGGGGTGTACCGGAGAACCTCCAGCATGCTGTTTAAGAAACATGTATTGCCTGAAAGAAAAACATCAAAAGCTAATTTTTTTTAAATATGATTGCTAACAGACAATAATATCTGGGTCAGGTATAAAGTTTTGAATATCAGAATGACTTTATTCGGTGTTTCTCAAAGTGTGGTTTAACAGTCCAACTGGTTGTCCATAAACACTTTGTGAATTTGAGAGCAAAACATTTTTGTTTGGTGCTGACTTGACTTAGTTGCTTGTTTTCTAGTAATAGTGGCTGACCATCAAGGATAAAAGATGGCGCCAGCATCAGATTTGTGTGTGTGGAAGTGGCCCCGTAATGGTCATGTTATACAATCCTATCATGAAACTGCGCAACCTACCGCATGAGAGGGACACATTGTTGGTATTGGTAGCCGGGGTGTCTGGTGTGGCAACCCTTCAGGGGCAGACACCACTCCCTCGCTGAATCTGAGATTTTCTTCTCATGCAAGCGAGCACCAGACTGAGTTGTCCACACTTTTCTTTTCTTTTGTGACTTAGCTTCTACAGGATGTGGTAGCCTGCCTTAGCCCACATCATCTTTACTTATTGCCTCTTACGAGATACCAGGCAGTTTACAGTGTTAATATTCTTTGCTCCACTTTCAGGTCCAGCTCCAAAAATGCAGCCAGCATCAGAGTCGATCGAGACCCTAATCCACCTACAAGCGGCAACCCTGGAAATAGGCTGCACTAGTGTATTCTGGATAAGAGAATACAGATTGCAGTGGCAAGGTAAACCCGGTACTTTACCAGATTATTCTGGTACCCAATTTTTTAGGCTGGGTTGGCCACGAAGATGCTTTGCGATCTGAAAAAAAATCCCACGCCAACTAGACCAAACCCTGATCGCTCAGCTGGGAAGCCAGTGCACTGACCACTGCTCCCTGTCACGGTCCTCAAACAGGCATGTGTAGGAGTAAGTTATGGCATCACAAATGACATTCTCTAGTAACACCTTGAGGACACCTCTAGTTTCTTTGTAAATTCGTCAAGAGATGTGCTTGAGACCCCCCTCTGCAAGCTAGACCACTAATAGCAGGTTTGGTGATGCCCTGGATGTTATCAGGCAACACTTTGCAGTGACCCTTGGCGTTACCCTTTCCAAGTTCTTTGTCACGCCCAGACCGCATATTTTCTGTTGACTGATAATAATTTCAATAATCATTACATATTCCCTCCTCCTGCTGTCAAAATAGTTCTGCAGTGGATACCTGGACACTCAAACACACTTGGCAATGACAAGGCAGACAGACTGGGCAAAGAAGGGATCAATACAAAAAGAGCCACACACAGCAACTACTTTACAAACAGCTCATAAGAAAAGCAAAGAAACTTGCCTGAACAGATGGGCCATGGGAAACACGGGGAGGGAGGTCTATAGACATACGGTGAGCCCCAATCCAAATTACAGTCTAAATCAACACACAAGGAAGGATCATAGCATAATTTTCTGAATGAGAACCAAACACTAAACATACACCCGAACAGAATCCAACCACAACATACTCCTGAGTACCAGCTATGTACACAACCATATGAAATTGTTGATCATCATCTCTTTGAGCGTTCATTGATTTTAGGAAAATGCTTCTTCCTCCGAGGCCAGATAAATGGAACACTTTGTATGGCAGTAGACAACAACTGATGAACATGTGCAGAAACCATTACATGGCATTGGGCCGAAGGACAAGAACCTTGATGCTGCTGGATCCGTAACAACAACTCCCTCTTCTACCACAGAGTAGTGGTGTTCTTTTCTTTTTGTGACATAGTTTCCAGTTGCCTGTGTGGATGTAGGGCCCTTTGCTGAGGAGCAAAGAATAGAGCCACTGCACTTCTATGTACATTTAAAGTAACCGAAGAGAGTAGTGCTGGAAGCTAGCAACCTAATCATGAAAAATAAACTGCTACAGAAATCAGTGCTTTGGTGCAGGATTCCTGAAATGGGCTAAAGTTATTGGTAGCCCTATGCTCCAGCTGGAGTGAAAAAGAACAAGATGATGATAGTTTCCACAGGAAGGGATATGCGGTCCCGTGCCAAACCTTCTTTAGTCACCTCTTTTGACGTGTCTGGCAGGTTACAGTGTTACTACTTTTGGACACCAGCGATACATGCTGACAATATTCATATTTCTATAACTAAATTGTAATTGAACACATCAATCACTTTTACAGAATGTCAAAATTAATACATAGCCTACCTAGATTGTGAAGTGAAGCAACTGGTGCAACTACAGGGTCTGGAGATGATGGGAGGTCTGCCGTCAGGTCAATGCATTCGCTGGACATGTCTCTATATTTTGAATGCAGTTAAACAACACGGTCACAATAAAAACTTAAAAAAACTATCGTTATTATCATGTTTTACACTATCAATTTTCATGTAATAACTTGGAATTTTGGTATTCAAACAGCAATGTTGTTAGTGTTTGTTACCTAGTAGCCGAAAGCTATCTGTAACAGGTTTCTTAAGCTTCATGTGGCTTACCTGGCTTGAGAGAAAGTACAAATAATTTGGGTAGATTTTTAACTAGTATTCTTTTAATTTTGTCTACTCTCCTACTCAGCCTACTCTCCGATCTCACTACCCAGAGATCAGGGGAATTTTTACCAAACGATCCCATGTGAAAAAATCCTGGTTTCCACCGTGGTCTCCGGCACCCAAGGTGGACACCTTACCTTGAGAGCACTGAGTCCCCAATGTAATAACATATACACATTAAGAGCTTTAACAAAAAATCATTTCCTAAAATACTGTTTTACACTTTCAGCACTTAACGTAATAGCAGTCTGTAAAGTGACTTGGAAACATGGAATGTAATTAAAAGTATCACTTTCTGAATGCAGAATTCCACTTACAGATGTCTCTGTCATGCTTATCAGATGGCAAGATGCAATTACAAACATGTAATTACCTCTACTTTAAACAGATGCACTTAATCAGCTCACTTGGTATTGACCGTTGTCTCTTGTTAACTATGTGCATGGCAAGTTTTTTTTGTTGACCACAAACTATCTGACACGTTTAAAGCATACAAGTGAAAGAGTGCTTGTCTCTCAAAGCAAAAGGATCTCGTGCCTAGTAACTTCAGAACACAGGCAGAGACCTTGAAAATTGCATCAGAAGTTCTGATATATGAAAACACAGAGAAACAATTGGTACTCTTCACAGAAACAGAAAGAAGAGCCGTAGCTGTAAAACACAGAGAAACATTACCCAAGCAACAGCTGGACCTCTGTATACATATATGGATCAGCATCAAACGCAACAGAGAATGGAGGGAATCTTTCTAAGCCTAAAAAACTGTAGACAAAGAAAGCTCTCGGTTGCATCCAGAACATTTTTAGGTAACTTCACAGAAGAAGAGACCTCTAAAACTGCAGAAGTTCTAATGGCAGATGAAAACACAGAGAGATAGAGACAAGTGATACTTTTCACAGATGCTCTATCAGTGGTTGTGGTACTGGGAAAACCAAAAAATACAGACATAAAGGAATTAAGAGTAATACTCTACATACCGAGTGGTCCACTGGAGTATTTATGTATGACAAGGACAAGACTAGCACCACTGCCACACAGAGAGCATGTCGTAAGAGGCGACTAACTGTGTGACATCACATTACACGGGCCATGGTTAGGTGGTGTGGAGCAGCATAGATATATGACTAACAGGCTGCAGGTCTACTTTGCTAGTGACTTTTGAGTCTATTAATATGGACTCGCATATTGGTTAACCACCATCCGGGGGACTTGTTCCAACGCAGCTCGAGCCTAGCCCACTAAGCAGGAAATATTCCTCTCAACTACATCCAGCTCATGCCAGAGCTGGGATCTGCACAGGGGCATCTGGCTCTGTACAAGTATAGGTCGACTAAGACTAAGACTCCATATACTAAGTCACCTCTTCATGAGGGTTGTGATACAGTGATCCCATTGTAACATTCTTGTCAATGAAGAGACTGACAGACTGTCAAAAGGAAAGTGGAAAGCTACCTCAACCTGATACAGATGCAACTTATGAAAAGAGGTTTATATGGTGTTGATACAGGAACAAGTGGCAAGCAGAGCACACAGGTCAACAACCAAATGACACATGTTACCAGTTCAACAGAGGTGTGCAGGTGGTCATCTGTAGACTCTATACAGGCCACAGCAGATTGAGATACCTTCTGTACCGCAAATTAAGAATAGAAAATACAGATGCATAAGTGTGAAGCGCTTATAAAATGGCAGATGGGCATCTGCTACAAGTGTCCAACAAATGATGAGCAGAGAAATCACATATGACTATCATCACCATGCGTGAACAAGCTCTATTGAGATACCAATAGCCTCTTTAGATATATTCAAGTTGACATCTGAAAGAGAATTATGAAGATGTACAAAACACTCTAGTCAACCAAGCTGTATAAGGGTACGTGACTTACATTCAGAGAAACAAAGGTAGTGAGGAAGGGAACCAACGGCCCATCTTACAAAAACTGAGATCCTATACAATGAAGTCTCCTACACTTTATCCCCGAGGATAAATGATGAAGCAGAGACCAAGGCTATCAGAACATTTTCCAAAGAGACACGGATACAGCGGAATTAAGATTAATCTGTATTACAAAGGACATTTTAAAAACAAAATTTGAGAGGTTGAAAGTAGATAAATGTCCAGGTCAAGATGGTATTCATTCAAAATTGCTGTTTGAAATTAGAGACCAATTAGCAAGACCATTGGCTATATTATGTTCTCAATCACTTGCAAAAGGAATTGTTTCAGGGGATTGAAAAGGTGCAGGAGTGATCATCTTATTCAAAAAGAGCAAAATATCAGATCCAGCAAATTATAGGCCAGTGAGTTTTACGAGCATAGTCTGTAAATTGTTAGAGTCAATAAGCAAAGAAAACATTGTAATGCATTTAGACAAGTTTAATCTAATCAGAAATAGGCAGCATGGGTTTACTAGAGGGAGATCGAGCTTAATAAATCTATTAGAATTCATGGAGGAGGTTACTAAAATGATAAAATCCCAAATAACCAAGCAAATACAGCATCTTTTGTAAGTTTACTCTGACTTACAATGTTTTTACCAGCATAGAGGAAGACTGGCTGGCTGTATTGTCAGTAGCAGTTTCTATGCTGGTCGTTTCTGGGATGGGTTTACTTTTACCAGGTTTAATTGTCGACCGCAGACTCAATCGAGGTCGCTTACGAACTGGTCCATCACTCTCATCAGGTATCCCCATGATATGTCATCTGTTTTCTGCTGCAAATATTTCTTTCTTGTTTTTTCACCTGCAAACTGTATAACAAATTTAGTTGTAAAATGGTCACAGTAAGTCATAATAGTTAACGTGTTAAAGTCATCAACAGTACTGTTAACATTCTTCCAAATACCCACCATTTTTGTACCTTGTAGTGGCCACTTTATAAGTCTGATTTCTATATAATATTTGCACTGTAATATTCATTCAAAAAATACAGATTTGTACTGAAAAACACTTTTATACTCTCAAATCTGTTTATTGCTTGGGATATTGTGTTTCCTTTTTGTGAGCTGCAATCTGTTTCTGACATATATAAAATAATAAACATGTTGCTGCAATTGGCAGAGCGTAGTCCAACACTACAATTGCTGCTGACTATAAAGAATCCGCCCGAAAACATCTCCTTGCAGCGGCGGAGCATAAAACATGAGTCTCGATGCATTGCCGAACACAGGCACGTCATTCCGTTTAAAAACAGCAAGTGGGTCCTGTACAGTGTCAAGGCTGGGCATGGAATCAATTGCCAAAAAATACTACACAGTTATTTAAATCATCATTCCACCCAACCATCCTTCCCCCAGACATCCGTCACGCCCTCGATACCACGCCCCCCAGAAAATCACCCGGCAAGGATGGCCTAACGGCAGAGGATCTACAAGCCTGCGGACTACTACTCTACCAGTCCCTCGCTCAGCGCTTATCAACCTATCTACACACAGGTAGAATACCGGTAGCTTGGCGCAGCTCAAAAACGATCCTGGTACACATAAAAAGGAGACAAGGAAGACCTCAACAACTACCAACCAATCACGCTCCTCGCAGTCACCTACAAAATATTCACGAAATGTGTCTTCGCTAAAATCCGCTCAACCCTTGACATGGCACAACCGATCAAACGTGCTGGATTTCGTCGTGCACACAGCACCATGGATCACATTTCAACGTGCTGCCGACTTATCAAAACAGGCCGAAAGTACCAGACCCCCACTTATTTATACCTTCATCGACTACAAGGTGCTCGACTCTGTAGAACCAAAATTTGTCTGGCATTCTCTAAAAAAAATAGGAGTCGACCCGGGATACACAAGAATCTTTGCTGACTGCTACACCGATTGCATGACTACCTTCCAGCCCTTCCAAAGAACCTGCGACCTCTGGCACCCGAGGCGGACACTTTACCTCAAGACCACTGAGTCCCCAATACTCTGTTCACAAGTGAAGTGACTGAAGATCTTACTGCTTCAATTAATGATTACACTGAACTTGAATGTATTGCAAAGCTAGAAAGAGCAGCTAAAAGATCTGTGCATACAAATTGCAGAACTTTTCAAGTTCTTTACTGCCATCATAGCCAAAGGAATTAATTTCTTTTAAACCAGCCATCAGTGAACCGCAGCCACGCTCATAAGCCAGCCATGGCACTGTGACACACAGTTTGGGAACCACTGATGTAATGTTTAAAATAAGATAATTATAGCAAAAAGTTCTGAAAGAACTCTGGGCATGATGGACGCTCTATGGCAGAGAGCTCCAAATGCAACTCCTGGTTTCATAGATGGGAAAGTAAAAGGGGTACAGAACAATGTGCTTGAGTGGTTGGATTCATTCCCCGACTCCGAGCAGATTGAACTGATCCACTTTGCTGTCCATCATGGGGCTAAGATGAGGTAGCTGCGAGCTGACAATAAGAAAGCTACAGATGCAGCTCGGGCCATTAAGCAGAAATTACTCATGAGGAAAGCAGATATGAAGAGAAGGGCCAATTATAAAATAATTATTGAGGGTGCCATTTTTAACAATACACCAATATTAGAATTGGAAATTTTTAAAGATATAGATGAAAATGTGAAAGCTAAACTACAGCTATTCATTGACAATAATGATTTCATTTTAGGCATTCCTTTTCTTCATGTATGGTCTGTGGAGGATGTTGATGTTGTGTACCACGGGAATGTGACATCCTTTACGATGGAGCGCGGAAAGAAGAACAAACCTGACCAGAAGTGTGTGTGCGTGAAGTATTGGACTACAGGTGAAGCTCCTCCAAAAGAGGATTATGTAATGCCGGTGACAGCGATGTTGGCTGATTTCGCTCTCGGGGACATCAAGTTCGAATAATCAACTTTACTGGTAAGTATGTTCCAAAGACTGTCTGTAAATTCTTTTTGTAATTGATATAGCCATATTTGTACTTTTCTTTTTAAATTAGCTTTGTGAGGATATAGCAATATTTCCATCTTTGAAACCAGGAATCTATTTGTCACTCTTGAGATTTCATCTAGTGTTACAGTTCAAATGTCACTGTTTTATATTACATGTGGTCATAAATGGAAGAAAAGGGGATTGCATGAGCATTAAGAAAATGTAAATGTTATAAATATATCTTTATTTGTCAAATAGTAAAATAAAAAGAAACACGCAACAACAAAAACAATTAAAATATCAGACATACCCAAAACAGACTGTTAATCCATATGTTGTGACACTTGTTTGGAAAATACATCCATTTATGAATTTAACTGCACATCAAACGTGCCTCTTGTTATATTTGTATAATTTTTTATGTTTATTAAATTGATCAGTTGTTTCCAAATTTCCTAATATTTCAGCTTGTGTACTGAAAAATTGAATGATGTCCAGCTATGTGCATCAACTTTGGTAACACAAAGAAAACAAGAAATATTTGGAGATGCCACATTTGACTAATCAACTGCAGCGTGTAAGTATGTTCCAGGGGGCCTTCTGTAAGTATATTCTTTTTATTTTTAACATTCATTTCAATTTCTAACTACTATGTATGTTTATTAACCTTGTAAAAACTTGTTCAGGTAAAATTTGTGAAATAATTTGTTCTGTATACTAATTCTGCAAGCATTTTAATGAAATAACAGCAAACAATGAATATATTAATGCTCTTCTCAAAAAGACAATCAAAACGATATATCAAATGTAGTGTAACATAAAGAAAACAAATATTGCAACATTATTTTAGTTGTGAATTATGCAAATGAGGTCGCCATTTTTAATATTAATTAGTCCGTACCTTTTTGAAAAGTCATACAATTACCTTCATCGGTTGTATTTTGTTCTTCCGAATACAAAAATGTCTGGTTTTACAGGTGTTCAGTCACGAATAGCTGAGATAATAAATATATTGTCCACTCCACTCTTTTTGGAATCAACTTTGCTTAAGTCCCTAGTCTATATTTTTCTATATTTCCCTGTTGCGATTTTTTAAATCGAAAAAAAATCATAACTTTTTTCAGGGTAGACATAGTTAATATATCATTGGATTGCATTTTTCTGGGGCTTTCTAACAGGTGTATTTGTAATGATGTAGACTAGAGTCAATTTCAAATTTTCATCAAAGTACCTGATATAGTAATAGTATGAGTATAGTAGTAATTATTACTATTAATAAGTATACACAAAGTTTGACAAAGACACCTGTGGACCACTCGGGAAGATTTATTATCATTAATCACACTATTCATCTGAGTTCAGAAATTGAAAGAAGGATTCTGAAATGTTGCTGGTAACTAGTAAATACTACAACTCTAGTACTACCAAGACTACTTCTACTGTCACTGACTACTGTCTGTCTACTCTACCAGTAGTACTTAAGTACTAGTACTACTGACTGTTCTCTAATGAAATATGTTGCCTTTGGATTGTAACTATGAGAGTGCAGTGGACACCCAACCAATTATTGTACTTTAATCTGAATCAGTAGAGTAGTGTCACTAGTGATAATCTGATAATGGACTCACTCACTGACCCAGGTCTACTTTGTGAATTTGTCTACCTACTGACAGACTCAGAGACTGGGACCTCCCCAAAACTTGTACTAAGATTTACAAAGAGTGAACTTGATTTACTACTACATTTACCTTATACAAGCTAATCCTGGATTACGACAACTACTAAAAAATCTAAAGAAATAGAAACATACATTTCTCCCTGCTCAGATTAGGATACAAATTTATATTAGGCACGACTGGTAGATGCAAAAGTAACAGCTTCCTTCCTCCATGTTTTTTGTGTGGAATCAATTGACCTACAACAATTTCATGGGTAGGGTTGCCAGAAGAAAGTTGGGAATAGTTCACAAATAATTTTTTTTTTTAAGTTGCCAGAAAAATACCAAATCTGTTAGATGTTTGTGTCTTCAGTTCAGTTCAAGTGCCATCGTAGCATTGCATCGAATGTCGGCTTCAATGGCTCTCCGGTGTACTAGTACTCTATCTCTTGTCGTAATGGTGCAATCTGACAGGCTTTTGAGTCCATTCCTTGATGTTGTCCACCATTTTATAACGTCTGCCTCTAGGACGACTGCCTTCCACCCTAACCTCCACTGGGGTGGAAGATCACACTGGAGGCTCCAGTGTGATCTTCAGCAACGAGGTATGTCTTGTTATATGACCAAAATAACTTAATTAACTGTCTAACCCTGATTTCGGTCATTAATGATCTTTTCACCCCCAACTTTTTCAATACCTCCAAATTTGTTTTTCTTTCTTTCCAAGAAATGCGACCCAATCTTCTATATACCCACATTTCGAAGGCTCCAATACTCTTGTCCAACTTCTTATTCAATGTCCATGTTTATGCACCATGTAGTGACGAGTATACATAACACCTGACAATTCTCATTTTCAATGGTTTAACTATTTGGATGTCAGCATGTTTTGTGTTTCTGAATACCATCTTGGCCACACTTATTCTTTTTCTTATATATTTTTAGCATCTGCTTTATTCCGTTATTATGTGACCTAGATATGAGAAACTCAGTATCTGATTCAGTAGTTGATCTTTTATTTGTATCTGCACACATGGTTTCTTGTCCATTTCCCGAACTATCATTGTCTATGTTTTCTTTGTTTATGTATTAATGCAATCTGTTGATACTTATTCAAATATATATACATATATATATATATCCTATGGAGAGAGCCGGACTTCCTACCAGGTGGCGTCATCCGGGTGGTGGATAGCTGAATGACCTCTATATTTGGAGGTTAGCTGTCAACACCAAATACACAGCCGTGAATCGGAGAAACGGTGGCTTGCACTGAGGCCAGTAGAAGGCAACCCACTCCATCATGCAAAGACACAATAGACCAATCATCTGTCTACCCACCCGATTACAAGTTAATAAAGGAAGAAACTTTATAGACCTGGATTACGAGCTAGTGTGAATTATGGACTATGATTTTTTTGTTTTGTTTGGGGAGGGGGGGGGGGGGTATTATAAGCATAAACGGAAAGGAGAATGAGTTCACAGAAGAATTGAAGAAATCCAAATTGGAAAGTCTAGCTCTCACAGACACTAAGAAAAAAGAACAGGAGGCCTTGGATCTTAATGGCAATATGCTTTCCTACAGCAAGGTTCGCGCTACTGGCAGAACCAAAGTAGGAGGGGGGTGTATTCTACCCAAGGGTCAAACAGCATCAAGTGAAGGAAATGTGACGTGGAACACATTTTGGTACTGGACCTCAAAGAAGAAGACACGTTTGTCAACATCGACATCTTTTATGTCCCGAATGAGTCGGATAGAGTAGATGTCAAAAAAGAGTTCTTTGAACTGTTTGAAAAAAATAGTGGGCGATTGTCATGACGAAATGATCCTTTTGTAGATTTTAGTGCCAGAGATAGAAGAGATCATTCCGGATGGGATGGAGTTATTTGGGAAATAACGTGAAGATGTTTTAAATGAAATGGAAGTCGACTCCTGCTATTCTGCTTCGAGCGAAACGGGGTAATCACAGACTCAAAGCTTCCCAACAAGCACATACAAAGATATACTCAATGTGAACCGACAAAGGAAATACAAATCCATTATTGATTATGCCATCATGAGAAAAGATTCATGCATTTATGTGTGAGAGATGTTAGAGCCAGCAGAGGACCAGAGATCGGAAGTAAATTTTGCCTACTGACAATAAAAAGAAGATAGGTGAGTGTAGATACTGACTATCGACCAGTTGTACTTTGCTTTCGTAAGAGTATCCCACATACTAAACGCGGCACTTGGCTCAATGAGGTAATTAATACAAGATGGCTGACAGATATGTTTGTACGGGATAACATCAAATAGAAGAGGGAAGTGAAATATGAAAGCGTGGCATATAAAGTACGGTGGAGGAACAATGGCAAAATTTCACATCCGCTATAATGAGTGTTTTGACTAAGAAGTGTGGTAAAACTAGAAAATGTGGAATAAGAAAGAAAATGACGATTTGGTGGAAGGAAAGTGAGAATGCGGCAGCCAAAGACAAAAGAAAGTCTTTTATTAAATGGCGGCCATCTCAGACACCCGAAGACTATGCCACTTCTAATGAGACTAGAGACTTTACAAACAGCTCATAAGATCAGCAAACAAAGCAACTTGGCTGAACAGATGGGCCATGCGAAACGCGGGAAGGGAGGTCTACAGACATATGGCAAGCTCCAGTCCAAAACAGTGTAAATCAACTCAAAAGGAAGGATCAGATCACCATTTTCTGACTGAGAACCCAACACATCCCACTAAACAAACGTATGAACAGAATCCAACCACAACATACTCCTGAGTGCCAGCTGTGTACACACCCATATGAAACCGTTGATCATCATCTCTTTGAGCGCTCAATGATTTTAGGAAAATGCTTCTTCCTCCGTGGTCAGATACATGGACCACTTTATATGGCACTAGACAGCAGCTGATAAATACGTGCAGATACCATTACATGGCATTCTCCAGAAGAGCGAGAGCCCTGATGCTGCTGGATCCGTAACAACAACAACAAGGAGGCTAGGTGTGAAGACGGGGTGATATTCTACCAGGAGAGAGAAAGCGCTTAACAGACGTGAGAGGAGGTACTGAGTGATCGATTTTATACCAGGAGAGAGAAAGTTCTTAACAGACGTGAGAGGAGGTACTGAGTGATCGATTTTATACCAGGAGAGAGAAAGTGCTTAACAGACGTGAGAGGAGGTACTGAGTGACCGATTTTATACCAGGAGAGAGAAAGTTCTTAACAGACGTGAGAGGAGGTACTGAGTGATCGATTTTATACCAGGAGAGAGAAAAAGTGCTTAACAGAAGTGATGGGAGGTACTGAGTGATCGATTTTATACCAGGAGAGAGAAAAAGTGCTTAACAGAAGTGATGGGAGGTACTGAGTGATCGATTTTATACCAGGAGAGAGAAAAAAGTGCTTAACAGAAGTGAGGGGAGGTACTGAGTGAACTGTGTTCAAAATCTTCCAGAGATTTTAACAGAAATGTTAATGCTCTGCGATTGAGAGATAAACAATATAGCCATTATACAGTCGTCAGTGACAAAGAGGGGCAACTATTCTATGAACCCGAAAGAATAAGAGACAGATAGGATGATTATTTCACAGACTTACTTGTCCCACGAGCACAACTAGATAACCTTGTAGAATCTGTGCAACATCACCCATTGGTACAAGTTCCGAAATATTTTTGCGCATAACGACATATGCTACTCGAGCAAGACGTCAAGGAGGCAATTAGAAGAAGCCCTAACTACAAGGCCCCAGGTGAAGACAACATATGCCATAATAGTTTGTCACATTGTAGGGGTAAGATGGCTCAACAATCTTAAATCAGGCCTGGATTGAAGGGTAGGTACCTAGTGATTGGCAAAGAACAGTGGTAGTGCCTTTTTGGAAAAACAAGGGCAGCAGAAAGGATTGCAGGTTGTAAAGGAGTATATCTCTCCTTAGGCACATGGGAAACATTGTCGCAACGGGTCCTTGTGCAGCGAGTATGAGCTATTGTGGAGCTTCTGCTTAGTGCTTCATAATCAGGATTCTAAAAAAGCAAGGGATGTACGAAAAGCAAGGGATGTACGAAAAGCAAGGGATGTACAAAAAGCAAGGGATGTACGAAAAGCAAAGGATGTACGAAAGATATATTTACGCCCAGGCAGTAAAGTGAGAGAAAAAAAACATCATAGAATGCAATAACAAACTCCACGTGACCTTCATTGATCAGAAAAAAAGGCATTTGGCCGAGTAAACAGATGCCAGCTATGGAAGGTAAATGGAGGAATATGGTGTGGAGGGTCAATTACTGGTTGGAACTCGTGCTTTGTGA
Organism: Ariolimax columbianus; assembly: GCA_036924085.1. Lineage (NCBI taxonomy): Eukaryota > Metazoa > Mollusca > Gastropoda > Stylommatophora > Arionidae > Ariolimax > Ariolimax columbianus. The sequence continues at coordinate 34,541,887 of JAVGWX010000005.1, forward strand.
ACGAAAATGTAGAAATGTTTGCAGAGCTATGTGCGCTACACAAACGTCTCACGTCATCCATTCAAGCCGAGTTTTGTTCTCTACTGCTGTACGTCACTGCGACCTATTCTTCTTCTTCTTCTTCTTCGTACGCAGTCAGACAGTAACCATTATTTTTTCGAAAAAAGCGGCGGTCATCCTGAGGATGTCGACACTGCCATAGAGCTTGTCTTGCAGTTCCACTGGTGATGGCCACATTGGCTCTCTGATCCTCGTATGTCGGGCAGTTCTGCAGCAGATGTTCAGCGGTCATTTTACCAGTACCGCACGGGCATTCGTCGGTACCACCTATCTTCAATTTGTTGAATAGGTGGTACCTCAGTCTTTTGTGGCCAGTGCGAAGTCTGAAGACAACGACCTGCTCTCTTCTGTTCAACTGGTAATAGGCATCGTTTTTGGTGTAACCAGTATGTTCGGTTTCCCATTTGGTCATGTATCTGGCTTTAATAAGCCGTTTTGACTCTTCGTACGTCATACTAGAATCTGTTTGTGGTAGTCTTGCACCTTCTTTTGCCAGTCTGTCTGCCTCCTCGTTGCCTTGGATGTTGCAGTGTGATGGGACCCACTGTACCACTACCCTTTTTGGTGCGGACTGCTGGCACAGTTTGCAGAGTGCTGCTCTTAAGTCATTAAGCTCAGTGTTTTTCTGGCTTTTTAGCGCTGTGACTACGGCGAGAGCATCTGTAAGCAGGGCTATATGGCTTTCATTTTCTTTATGTGTCACCATTTCTTCCACTGCCGCAGTGCCTCTGCCTCCGCTCTGAAATTGCTTGTGTACTTACCAGAAGCGAATGACAATGTTATTTTTCTGCCATTTGGTAGGTTCAGGAATGCTCCTGCCCCTCCGTTCTGTGTATTGTTTGTTACAGAACCGTCGGTGTATGCATGGGTCCAGTCCATGCTTGGGTAGTTTTTTCGATATAAAACTTAGGGTAGTATCTCTCCTTTCTTTTTCAGTCTGGCAGTTTTTTGTTTCCAATACCTGGTATATTTTCTACCACCTCTGGAAATATATCCTGCCTCCAGGTAGGTTTTCGTACAGTAGTGATGGGTTTTGGTGTTGTTAGTGCGTTTATGGGATCTTCGTGCATCTTTGCTTTGGCTTTTTCTGCAAAGTTTCTCCGCTTTAGTTTCCCATTTCCCAAATTGTTTAGTCTCTGGTGCATTGGATGGTCAGTCAGTCTTCGGAGTTTCTCTGACTGCAGATGGGCTCTGCAGTCTCTTCTATCGGTCATGGATTGCAGTTTTGTAATCTTTTCAAGTTCTACAATTGGCGTTGACTTCATGCCTCCTGTTATAACTCTCATGGCTTGGTCCTTGTGCAGCGAGAATGAGCTATTCTGGAGCTTCTGCTTAGTGCTTCATAATCAGGATTCTAAAAAAGCAAGGGATGTACGAAAAGCAAGGGATGTACGAAAAGCAAGGGATGTACGAAAAGCAAGGGATGTACGAAAAGCAAGGGATGTACGAAAAGCAAGGGATGTACGAAAAGCAAGGGATGTCCGAAAAGCAAGGGATGTACGAAAAGCAAGGGATGTACGAAAAGCAAGGGATGTACGAAAAGCAAGGGATGTACGAAAAGCAAGGGATGTCCGAAAAGCAAGGGATGTACGAAAAGCAAGGGATGTACGAAAAGCAAGGGATGTACGAAAAGCAAGGGATGTACGAAAGATATATTTACGCCCAGGCAGTAAAGTGAGAGAAAAAAAACATCATAGAATGCAATAACAAACTCCACGTGACCTTCATTGATCAGAAAAAAAGGCATTTGGCCGAGTAAACAGATGCCAGCTATGGAAGGTAAATGGAGGAATATGGTGTGGAGGGTCAATTACTGGTTGGAACTCGTGCTTTGTGAACGAAAATGTAGAAATGTTTGCAGAACTATGTGCGCTACACAAACGTCTCACGTCATCCATTCAAGCCGAGTTTTGTTCTCTACTGCTGTACGTCACTGCGACCTATTCAACTATCGTCTATATATTACTAGCATTTTCTATACACAACCAATTCTCATGCAGATATCATGAGGGAAATATATGCAATATATGAAAATCATCCAGCATCATCATTAGTACACATCTCAAGGGTTAGCGAATTTACAGGTAAACACCAGAGGGTGGAGGCAGACGGAGTAGTTTGCAGCCGATCGGAATGAGTGAAACCATCGTCACTGATCAGTACTGGGCCTCTCCTTAGGAAAGCGTTGTCCAATGACAACCCTAAATCCATCAGTGCTGACGTCTACTGTGTCCGCATGACTGCGCGGGAGTGACTTCGGGGAGCATTAACATCCCAATCGTCCGCCGGTTAATTTGTGACGAAACTTTATGACTGGAATGTAACACTGGCTGTCTACAGATTATGCAGTTTTCTGATAGTCGCTTTGGCCGAAAGGTCAGGCACTCGCCTCCCAAACAGAAACGATGAACTATTGACCCCCACAAGTTTTAAAGTGATCCCTGGTCTCACTATGGTCCCACCGACCAGAGTGCTTGCTTCATGAGTTGCCTCCAGTCGTCTTGACTTATGTCTTGTCACTGGTCAAAAGTAGCTCGGGACCAGAGAGTGAGGTTGATGACAAGCACAGTTGTTTTTGACTAAAAATCCAAATTAATCGCAAGTTACATCCTCAAGACAAAACCGCCTGTTGATGTTGCCATCATTGGTTGCGATGGGCAACTAATGTAATGCTACACACAATGATAATTTGATGAAGCATGTTACCACACAAGAAGATACATGAGACCACAAGGAGATTTCCAAAGCAAGTGACGGAACATGAGATTGACCACGTCTGTGTCAGTTAAGCGCTCAGAAGTACACTACAAGATGTAAGAGTAAAGGAAGGGACAGACATAGCGTCAGACCACCACATGTTGAAATTTAAAAAGTGCATAGTAAAGGGTTCAATGAGAACAAGATATAATATGCGTAAACAAGTTAAACAGATGTGGAATAAAACTTGGGAAGAAACTAAGATTCAAGAGAATCAAACACAAAGAATGGATCATAACAGAGACATTACATAAAACAGAAGAAAGGAAAAAGAAGAAAGCTATACTCAACAATTGCCGAACCTTAGCCACTAAAGCAGAAGCACAGAGAAAGTATACTGTTACAGACAAAGAGGTCAAGACATGTATACGGAAAAATAAAAGGGAATATATTGACAATCTGGCACATGAGCAGAAGAAGCAGCATAGAGAGGACATATGAGAGATATCTACTCATTTACAAAGAAAATTGGCAAATGGATACATGTAGACAAACAAATCAAAAATACAGAAGGCAAGATATTGACATCATCGGAGAAAAAACAGAAACGATGGGTTGAGTATTTCAAAGAAAGTCTAAACAGACCTCCACCACAAGAAGCACCAAGCATCCTACCAGCAGAGAAGACCCTGAACTAGAACGGCAACTCACCAAGTAAGATAGAAATTCAAAGGGCCATATCTAAACTCAAGAAAGGGAAAGCGACAGGACCAGATGAAATAGTAGATACAGATAAGGCCACTGAAACTTTACAAGAATTATTCAAGAAAATATGAAAAGAGGAGGGAGTGCCTGTAGAGTGGAAAGAAGGACATCTGATTAAACTTCCTAAGTTTACCTGGCAAATTGAAGCAATTATAGAGAGATTACATTGCTGTCGATGCCAGGCAAGATATTCAACATAATCATCTTGGACAGATTAAAAACCGAAGTAGACAAAAAGCTGAAAGAGGAACAGGCAGGATTTTTAAAGAGAAGATCAAGAGAAGATCATATAGCTACGCTACACTCTATGCCTCATAGTAGAAAAGCGTTTTGAATTAAAACAATCCCTATTCGCAAATTTTAAAGATTTTGAAAAGGCGTTTGGCAGTGTGGATCAAAGTACTTTATGACAACTATTGAGACAATATAGGATACCAGAGAAATCAACAAGCCTCATTCAGAATATGTACAAAGACACAGTAAGTAGAGTGGTACACGAAGGAGCACTGACTGACAGCCTCGGGGTGCAAACATGGATGAGACGAAGATGCCTGCTATCACTTTTCCTGTTCTTGTTGGCTTTGGGTACACAAAAGTGTAATCATGATCATTGTGGGCATTCAACAACAACAATAACAACAACAACAACCTCTGCCCTCCAGCGTGTCATTCCTATCTCTTGTACCGACGATCTCACCTCTTCCCACCGTCCCTCATTTGACCGTGTAACTCATTCCGCTATCTTCATATCCTTCAAACACGGGCCGTATTTCTTGATCCTTTTCTGGTGGTATGCAGTTGGAATAGAAACTTGCGTGATCAGCTGGTTGGAAGCCGACTCAAAAATAAAAAATAACTGTAGCATCTTGCATTGCAAAAACAGGCATGCTCCTATGCTTTCCAAACGCAGTCAGTTTTTATATAAAAGTTGGGTTCACCTGCAAGTCACCTTACTTATTCTTCTTCATAATTTATTCCCTTGAAAATATAACGCCTGTATCTGCAATGTTGTTTTTTATAGGTCACATGAAGATCCATAAAGTTTCTCTTTCAGTGTTGTTTCTCTGGACCATGCCTATCCGTATGTACACATGGCTGAGTTGCTAATCTTTAATTTTATGTACATCTTTCTTTCTTCTTCTTATTTTCGCTTATCCTGTTATGCCTTTCAGCGTCAGGTTATGAAGAGATCTCTAGACCGAGCCCGTCTGTGTGCCTCATGTACAGTAGTATGTATTTACTGCCTCTGAGATTTCTGTAAGTCACCTTTTTCGTGGTTTGCCTTTGGCTTTGAATTCGCTGAATCTAAATAGCCTTGCTTGTTTGGGGAGGGGGGGGGGGGGGGTGCTGTGTCGTGGTAGTCTTGTTACGTGTTCAAACCATTTTAGTTGCTGTCTTTTAATGTAGTCTAATACTGATGCTGTTCCCACCAGTCTCCTGATGTCATCGTCTCGGATCATGTGTAACAGAGTTACAAGGGTCCTACGAGCCAACGCCAGGGAAGCCCTGAAAATACCGTTCGTGGTACCCACACATAACTTGAGAGCCCTGCCCGAGAGGTTCAGTTCATTGAACGGGGCATTGTTCTTAATTCTCAAACAATGCAGTTTAAAACTGACCAGCCAAAATGGTTATTTTCCCACGATTCTACAGGGAATTCCACGACCTATAGTAGTATCGGTAGTTGGACACGCCAGTTCAAATAAAGTTTGAGGGAAATGAACTCAAGAAAGTAGAAGTCCTTGACCAAAGGGGAGAGCTTAGCATATAAGCTGGGGGAGACAGATCAGGAGGAGAGATAAGAAGGAGCAGAGAAGAGAATTCTACCGTGCAGTTTAGTAGGTAGCATATTGGACAAGAACAAATAGCTAGAGTACCAACCGGAAAATTATGTTTTAATTATGACAAGTTTGGCAACTGAGAAACTGTTAAAACAATAATCTTGGTCCACACCCTGCAGTATTTCTGACGCATGAAAAATCTGCTCGTTAAGCTCTGAAGTAATGGAAACTGCATGTCTACATGCTCTATTGTCTAAACTCAGTAACAAGTGCAAGATTGTCATGTAGATACTGCTTCTCTGTGGAATACTGGGAAACGAGACAGCAGATCGACAGGAAAAGGAGTAATATAGCATACTCTTCACTGTTATTTGCAACCTCTGAAACATGAAATACAATGGGAAGACTGGCGTTAAATTCCTTGCTCGCTTCCGTTAACACTTCAATAACATTTTCAAAAATGTCGGTTCTCCTGTCGCAAGCAGCACCACAGTCCTGGACACAAGGACAGGGAAGACATGAGAGACCTTGTCTTCTGCTTCTCCGATTATTAACATCAGCCTGAGCCTGAGAATAATTTGATTTTCCTTATGAGATGTCTCAAAGCCCCTGGTTTTAATACATTTTATACTTTTGCGCAGATTTCCACATCTCATTCCATTCTCTTTTCTCTTCCACTCCTTTTTCTTTATGCCTTTTTAAAATTATTATTGTTTATTCATACATTTTGGTAGCAGCGTCTTCATGTAGCATCATCATCAGTTGCTCAGCTGGTTGGCGTTGGCGATCATGAACCTACATCCACTTCTATCACGTGTGTCGTTTACCAACTCTGTTGTTAATATTAGCCCATGCCATTCTCTCAGACTGTCCAACATCTTCTCTCTCTGCCTTCCTCTGTCTCTCTTTCCTGCTAGCTTTCACGTTGTCACGACGTGCTGTAAGCTGCTTATTCTCATAACATGCCCAAAAAGGATGACTGTTCTGATCCTTGCAATAAGTTGTCTTTGTGCCTCCTCGAGTACTGTATCATTAGTCTTCTTTGCAGTCCATGGGATCGCAGCATTCTTCTGTAAAACCACATCTCCATTTCTTCTAAAGATCTAATCACTTGCTTGCTAATTGTCCATGATTCACTGCTATATGCCAGTACTGGTTCCAAGCATCATCAAATTTCTCTCTTTCTCAGTTTCAGCGAAACTGTTTTGTTGCACAGAATTCCTTTTATGGTTTGGAAGACAGATTTTGCTTGGGCTATTCTGCATTATATTTCGTAATTGGATCTTCTATCTGATGTTATGTATGTGTCCAGGTATTTAAACGTGTTAACTTGTCTCAATTTGGTTCCCTTCGCTTTGACAGAGCATTTTGGAGAGTCGATTTCTTCATCCCTACCATCGCTTTCGATTTCTTTTTATTTAAGCTGATGCCTTTGTTTTCACTTTGCCGAACTATCATGTCTACCATTTCCTGCAGGTGGGTTTCATTCTGGGTTATCAAGACAATTTAATCAGCATATCGTAGATGTTTTATGTTCTGTCCGCCAATTGATATTCCTGGCATTGCCTGTATGTCTCTCAAGATGAACTTGCTGTATAGAGAAAACAGGTCGGGAGACAGAACACAACCTTGACTCATTTCCGTTTGCATCTGTTTATAATTTCCCACTTGATAGTTAATTTTTATAGCCGCAGTCTGTCCCCAATATATATTTTGAATGATCCTAAGGTCCTTGCCATCAACATGTAAACATTTTAGCATTTGGGTGAGCTCCATATGTTTTAACCTGTTTATATGTATACATACATATAATTTTTGTTTGTCTTCCCATTCTTCCATATCTTTGTATATGGGTGTCCATTAATTTTTTTTTTTTGCAGTTTGTTTTTGTACTTTGTTCTTGTTTTCGTCTGCGTGTAAACATATTGACCACTACTCGTTTGGTCCACTCTATTTCATAACTGGCATATGGTGTTTCACCCATTCCTGGCACGGCGGCAAATTGAAACCGCTCATTTTACATCATCTCTTGTTTTTTATTAGTTGTTTTCGATTTTTCTTTGTCCCTGATGAACGCCTTGTGGCCGGCACTTAGGTGTTGTTTTGTTTTTTACTTGTGCGGTCACTAGAGCCATTACCTATATGTGTTTTTATGAACTATACCATTTGAATCTCTCCATTCTGCGCAGGCACACATTTATGAAATTCTGCAGCCTTTTCATTGTTTTTTGTTGCTTAAAAAAGACTAAAACCTAATTAAGAGGAGAATAAAATTTGATTAAGAGGACAACTTGATTAAAAGGAGAATAAAACTTGATTAAGAGGAAAATAAAAACTTGATTAAAAAAAGAGTAAAACATGATTAAGAGGAGAATAAAACATGACTAAGAAAAGAATAAAACTGAAAAGTAACATCATTTCAAGTTAAAATTTCACACAACAATTAAAAAAGAAAAAGTTCCCTATTGCAAGCAATTGTGTCTTGATGCTGTAACTAGTGATTTATTTAATTAATAAAAAAAAAACTGAAGTAACACTTTTAAAAAGTCAGACTTTTATATTTTATTTTCAATTTCAGGTCATCTGTATTGTTCAAAAAGTTATCATTTACAGTGTTCTAAATAAAAACAAGTTACAAATAAAAAAAAACTTACATAAAGTAAAAACATGCACAAAATATTTAACCAAGATCATTTCATAACAAGTTTCCATCTACATAACAATGCACACAGAAAAATCTGTGAACGATGAGAAAGAATTCCATGAAAAATAACAAAACTTGTAAATGTAGTCTGTTAATAGTTTGCGTAATTTAAGTTGAAATGTTAAAGATTTCATTGTATGTGATCTCTTTGTGAAGTAGGTCCTTGCTGGTTCGATTTCCCCAATAATTAAGCACAAGTGTGAGACTTTATTATATAAGATTTCACCTTTCACTTTCTCTAATACTTGCAGAATTAGATAATCAGATATAAGTGTTAAACACAGAATCTGATAGCAGACTAATAACCAGATAGTGTTAAAACAAAATATGATAATCAGATTTAGGTGTTAAACACAGAATCTGATAAACAAATACAGGTGATAAACACAGTATCTGATAATCAGAAACATGTTTTAAACGCAGAATCTGTTAATCCGATACAAGTGTTAAACATAGAATCTAATAATCAGATACAAGTGTTAAATACAGAATCTGATAACCATACACAAGTTGTTTTAAACACAGAATCTGATAATCAGATACAAGTGACAAATTGAAAAACTGATAATTAGATCATATGTTTAATACAGAATCTGATATCAGACTAATAATCAGATACAAGTGTGAAACACAGAATCAGATATAAGTTTTAAACCCAGAATCGATTTTTAGGAAAATGCTTCTTCCTCCATGGCCAGATACATGGAACACTTTGTATGACACTAGACAACAGCTGATAAACACGTGCAGATATCTTTACATGGCATTAGGCCGAGGGCGAGAGCCCGGATGCTGCTGGATCTGTAACAACAACAAACCCAGGATATGGCAACCAGATACAAGTGTTAAATCCAGAATCTGACAACCAGATACAAGTGTTAAACCCAGAATCTGACAATCAAATACAAGTGTTGAACCTAGAATCTGACAATCAGATACATGTGCTAAACCCAGTATCTGACAAACAGATACAAATGTTTGAGACTTTATTGTGAAATGTCTGGATAACAAGGGGGAACTCTTGCTATAACATGCATAAAAAAAGTACAGGCAACGATCACAAAGGCAAGAATATGTTAAGCATCACGGAGGCATATTCACCAAACAGAATAGACCTTCTTTGTCACTCCTATTCTACCCTTTTGGGGGTGTATAAGTTAAAAGGTTAAAGGCGAGGGCTTGACTTCTCAGCCACGGGTCTCCCAATATGGCTCGGTCTCTCTCCACAGAAAGGTATGCCGTGTGCTGAAAGCATCACACAAAGCACAAACTCCGTAGTTCCAGCGATGAATCCAAGGATCTCTGGAAAAAATTTCCATAATGAGCCGATCGTCGCAGCTCGAAATCGAACCCCGACCATATGAACACGAGGCAAATGGCTTGACCACCTCACATAGTGGTGTATGGGTCTTATTTCTTAATACTAGCAACAGATTGTGCAGACAAACAGGCAAATGGCCTTTTGTGTCTTTGCACGATGAAGGATCTCTCCTTTTTGGTCATCATGCCGGCCGTCACTATTGGGTAGGAATTTTGTTACCTTTCAAATGTTTTCCTGGACAACGGCTTACAGCCCAATCTTTTAGATTTTCAACTGCCAAGGGTTGTTTTATGTGCACAGTGTATACACTGGTTTTTTGTCCATCTCCAACAGGACTAGGTGTCGAGCTCACCTCACTTTAGCTCAGGGGGTGTTTGAAACTTGGGGGATTTGAACGACCAGCTGTTTCTCATTTTTGTTTCTTGAGAAACAGGCGCCTTACCTCTCACCTATAGTGGGCAATCCCCCCCTGAATGGTCAGTAATAGGCACTCCAGAATCGGACCCAGACCCCAGAGGCCTAAACATTTGCCTTTCCTGCAGTGAAGCACATTCACCATCTATTTTGGAAGTCTAGAATTAGAGTGCTTGTAACTTTACTTTCTTTTCTGTTGTCTGGGATATATGTTATCCTAGTGTCTGATTAGTGTAGTGTCTTTTCATGGCAAGGGTATGTGATTCAACTCCCACGACATCATGCTTCAATCGACCAATCTGTAAATAGGTTCCTGGTATGTGATTAAGGAAGTAAAAGCAGCGAGGAAAGGAACTGGTCACCCTATCTCACACAAGTTGTGGCTTAGTATACTGTAGACTCTAACAACTTCATTTCTCAACAGTAGTGTAACTACTATTTGACAAACCTTGACTTAGTATATTAAAGTCTCTAACAACTTCATTTCCCGACAGTGGTGTAACTACTATGGGACAAACCTTTACATAGTATACTGAAGTCTCTTACAACTACATTCACAGACAGTACTGTAACTACTATGGGACAAATGTTGACTTAGTATACTGTAGACTCTAACAACTTCATTACCCGACAGCAGTGTAACTACTATGGAACAAACCTTTAGTGTTTAAAATATACTTGTATATCTGATCACCGTCACTAACTTTGTTGTACCAACAAGTCCCAACATTTGTGAGGTGGGCTGACTACCTGTCACCTTCCTGGCTGCCTAACCTTTCTTAAATCTAACAGTCAGGTAGGGAGTGAAGATTAACATCAGGGTCAGGTGAAACATACTGATCAAGACTCCAGCTCACGTCCTCGCTACGCTCCTGGAAACAGGCTGTGCTACAGCAGTCTGACCAACGAGACAGTGATGAACACTGTAATCCCCATAGTGGTAAGCTTAGTGAGGAGCCTGGCATTGCACTACAGCCAGAGGCTTTTCAAGTACACCGTCTCAAGTACGCCTTGGGTTATGAGAAGAGCCACTGCAAACTGCTATCAAAGAAACACCATCATGAGTTAACTAAGCATGAGAAGCCTTGAACAACAGTCAGGTACCCATTTACAGCTGGGTGGACTACGGCATGTTGCAACTGTGATGTGCATCCCCTTTAACCACTCTGCCATTTATACATAAAAAAGACACACAACAAAAAATCTTAAATAAAAACATCTGAGTAAATGAGTATTCAACTAGTTAAATAAACTGGATTTCCCACAAGTTACTGAATGTGCAATCTGGCCACTGAATATATTTATAAATGATACATCTAAGTCTTGATAATTAAACATGAATAAATTGGTGAATAATTTTAAATAATAAATAAATAAATAAATATTTCCACTAAAAAAATTCAAAATTAAACAAACAGATCTCCACAAATGCTGGAGAAAAAAACAAACTAGATTCGTTCTCTGATAATGATTCACTTTTTGCTCTAATTTAAGCATAGATCCACAACTACTACAACTGGCTCCTTACAGGGAGTCTGTATCTGAGCATTTACAGTGTGGCTTCAACCGTAATTGTTTTACTTGATGGTACTGTTAGCCTCACACAAAACTCTCTTTAGTCTCCTTTTACAATATGCTTGGGTAGGAAGACTAACGTCTGGTCAGGCAAGTTAGTCAGGGTCAGATACTGGCCAAGACCCTCACCTCGGCTTTGTAGTAGCCCTCCCTGGAAACAGGCTGTTTTCATGGCAGCCTGGCTGACGAGATGTGATCCCCATAGTAGTAAGTGCCACGCAGATGAAACCAAGCATAGCATAACCACCTGGAGAGCCGCGGCCCACCTTCATCAGCATACTCAGGATGTGAGGAAAACTACTACAACCCGCCACTTAACGTCCTATTCAGGGCACACAAAAGAGTAAACCTACTCATTGTGGGAATTAAACAACAACATTCTTGGAAAGTTACAGCAATAATATTTTTTTCAACCGAGGTACTACTGGAGTGAAATGTTCTTTGGCATCTCCAGAATGAGATGACCCTTGGCATCTACAAAGTGAGATACTCCTTGAGATCTTCATACTTCAAGTTGATTCTATCATTTTCCACTAGCTTGTTTCAATGTCTGATCAGCTTCAGACGTAAAGGTTAAAACACATCCAGGGCTTGCCTTATTTATTGTGGTGCGATGGGATGTGATGGTCACTTTACTCTGACTACTATTTTGGGCTGTTTTCTTGAGCTCAATCATGAGATTCCTTTTGCTATGACTTTCTTTATCTGCTATCTTCTTCTTCTTCTTCATCGTACGCAGTCAGACATCAACCTTAATTTTTTCGAAAAAAGCAGCAGTCATCCTGAGGCTGTCGACACTGCCATAGAGCTTGTCTAGTGTTGCCACTGGTAATGGCCACACCTGCTCTCTCTGATCCTCGTATGTTGGGCAGTTTTGCAGCAAATTATCTGCTATCTGACTTACATATTATGATGGATGACTGATTTCAACAATCCCATTTGCTTTCTACCTCTTACATATACATAATGATAGGTGATTGATTTCAACCATCTTATCGGCTTTCTGCCTCTCATATATAAGTTAGTTACCCATCTCAAGTGATGATGGCGACATCATCAGACGGTTTTTGTCTTGATGATGTAACTTCCGCCGTATTTGGATTATAGTGAGGAAGAAACTGCATTGGTTATCAGCCTCACTCTTTGGTCCCGAGCTACCTTGGACCAGTGGCAAGACATATGTCGAGAAGACTGGAGGTAACTCAGGATGCAGGCACTCTGGTCTCACCTCCCTTGAGACCAGGGGTCGCTTGAAATCTGCTTGAATTGTCCACCGTTTCTGTTCACTGCATTGAGAGGTGAGTACCTTACCTCTTGACCACAGCGACCCCTACCTCTCATTTACACATTTGATAGATGACTGATTTCAACAATCATATCTGCTTTTTGCCTCTTCTACATTAAGAAAAATATATGATGGATGACTGTTTTCAACAATCCTGTCTGCTTTCTCCCTCCTATACATATATGACAGATGACTGATTTCAACAATCATATCTGCTTTCTGCCTCTTATACATTTACAAAAATATATGATGGATGACTGATTTCAACAATCATATCTACTTTCTGCCTCTTATACATTAACAAAAATATATGATGGATGACTGTTTTCAACAATCATATCTGCTTTCTGCCTCTTATACATTAACAAAAATATATGATGTATAACTGTTTTCAACAATCCTGTCTGCTTTCTCCCTCCTATACATATATGACAGATGACTGATTTCAACAATCATATCTGCTTTCTGCCTCGTATACATTAACAAAAATATATGATGTATGACTGATTTCAACAATCATATCTGCTTTCTGCCTTTTATACATTAACAAAAATATATGATGGATGACTGATTTCAACAATCATATCTGCTTTCTGCCTCTTATACATTAAGAAAAATATATGATGGATGACTGATTTCAACAATCCTGTCTGCTTTCTGCCTCTTATACATTAAGAAAAATATATGATGGATGACTGTTTTCAACAATCCTGTCTGCTTTCTCCCTCCTATACATATATGACAGATGACTGATTTCAACAAAGACATCCCCTTAATACTTCTTACAGATGTACGCTCGATGGCTGATTTAAGCAGTCCTAACTGCTTTCTGCCTCTTACACATTTTGTTTGCTTTCTGCCCTTCACAAATCAATCAATCTTGTGTAGTATAGGTCTTCAACAAATACATGCAAAGTCTTCCTATCATGAACCTACCATTCGAGCCAGCTCTTGGAGGTCTGCTATTCCTCATGCCATGTGGATTCCAGAGCAGAGACTGTCCTGTAATGTTGCCAGCTGGTTTCTGTAACATGAGCCTATCCATTGCCAGCGGCTCCTCTGTATATCACGCTACACAAGTTTCATCCTGATCTTTCCAATAGTTCCAGATTTGTGATCTTATCAAGCCATTTCCACCCTTATATTCTGCTTGATTTTGCAGATGACCTAGCGCTACTAAGTACCCCTAATGAAAAAATACAAGAAAATATAGACTATGCCAATTGTCAGAACAAATAGAACTTCAAGTAAACTCCCCAAAGGCAAAAGTCATGGCTTCTACAACCACAGTAGTTGATATCAGACTACAGGTGAAATCTCTACAAGATGTTCAACACTTCACATACATGAGAAGCATAAGGACACAAGGTGGAGATGCCACAAAAGAAATTTCTGCTAGAATTGCTTTGGCCTCGTGCACCTTTAATCAGCTCGCCAACATCTGGAAATCAACAACACCGAGCAAAATTACCAAGCTCAGACTATTTAGCTCAATCGTAATATCAGTCTTGATATATGCATGTGAAAACTGGAAGGCAAAAAAAGCGCTGGAAAATCAATAAAATGTCTTTGAAAATAAATGAATGAGAAAATTATTGAATATACGTTGGGACCAGTGCATAACTAATGACTCGATAAGAACAGACACAAACCAACTATACATGTCGACCATCATCAGGAAAAAACAATGGACATACATTGGACATGTCCTTAAAATGAACAATTACCGTCTTCCATTGCAAGCACTTGATTGGACACCAAGGGGCATTTGGAAAAGAGGGAAACCCAAGGAAACACTCAGAAGAACAGTGCTCAACTATGGATCTCGGCACCATACAAGACCTAAAAACAGTGGCATTACACCGTTCCAATTGGAGATCATTTGTTTCTGCCTTATGCACCGTATTTGGTGCGCAATGAACATGAATAGATAGATTTTGTGCGGGGTTACCATTTACGAAAGTCTGAACTTTTTTCGTAAGTGCCTTTGTTGTCCTCTATCTTTCACAGGTATATAATAGACATATAATATAGCGGAAAACCTGGGTCACTCAACATAAGTGTAAATGATATTGCTCTTCAATAGGTCCATGAGTTCAAGTGTTTGGGCAGTATTTTTTTTGGCAGACGATAGGCTAAATCCTGCTGTATGGTGTTACAAGATCATGTGGCAAGGTTATGACACATTCTTGTCATTTGTCCTAACCATTTAACTCTATATGTATGTCCATATGAGGCATGTTAAAAAATTTCCAGTATTTGTGTAATTGTGAGCCATTGCAGTGTTATAACAACTTTTGGTCAGTGATGCTGCCTAGTGTTGACTTTCTTAAGTCTTCTTTCTTCTTCTTCTCATTCGCATGCTTTTTCCTGTTACCTCTACACCCTTTCTTAAGTGATCTACTGTTTCCACATTTTTCTGATGTAATTGTTTCTCATCCGGCAGTTGATTGTTTACTAGTCTGCTAATTACTTTTTACATTTCTTAAGATTTCTGAATTTCAAGAGCACTGAATCAACATGTTTTGCGTCAAGCTCAAGAAATGTTAAACAAAGTTTATGGGGTTCAGTGCACGAGCTGTAAGCATTGTTACAAATGGTTTAGTGATTTAAGAATGTTCAGTAGTCAACAGATAACAACTTGCTTTCAGGACAACTAATGCATTATCTAACAATCCTCATGACCAGGCTTATGAGATAGTGCACTCTAATCATCATCTGACATTTTGGAAAATAGAAGAAGAATGAAACATCTCAATAGTATCATGCTCTGCCGAAGACAGATGTGTCGGACCAAAATGTGCAAATATTGCAGTCAAGCTGTAAACTAGCGACACAACACATTCTGTTCTCCGGACTTCATCCTGCAACTTGGAAAGCCCTGTTGAGGGCTTGGCAGCGGGAGATTGAGAATGAAGTCAGAAGAAGAAGAGTATCATGCCATGACATTCTAACAGAGAAACATCCAGAGAAAAGGCCTGAGTTGCGGAGAAACAACTCCAGGTTTCTTCCTCCACCATGACAATGTGCCAGCCAGCACTTCTAATCTGCAAATTGTTGGCAAAAATGAAGACTCAATGGTATCTAAGTAAGGTGTCCACCTCAGGTGCCGGATGCCGCGGGTTCGAATGACGGTTGAGACTGGGATGTTTTCTAGTGGATCTTCTGGTAAAAATTCCACTGATCTATGGGTAGTGAGATCAGACTCCTGTGTTCAGTATTGAGAATATTAAAAATCCCATGGCAGAAATCGAAAAGAGTAGGTTTAACAGACGCACCCAGACAAAATTTAACAAAATCTAGTTAAAAATCTACCCAAATTATTTGTACCTTCTCCCAGGCATAGTAAGCAGCAGGAAGTTTAAAATACCTACTTTGGATAGCCTTCAGCTACCTGGCAACAGACATTAACAACATGCCTGTTCGAATACCAGAATACCAAGTCAGTAAGAAGAAAAGTGTGTACACTACTCGTCTAATCTGACCTCAGCAGACTATTTCACATTTCCCAAACTGAAATCCAGCTTGAAAGGATGATGATTTCAGACCATAGGAGCAATTAAGGACAATTTGTAGAAGGATATAATACTTACTTACTTTCCATGTCCTAGGCACTACACCACACTTCATTTTTTCAGTAATCAGCCACATTGATTGCCCTGTCACTGGCACTCAGCAGGTCATCCATGCTACAAGTCTTCGGGAGGTTTGGGTAGATCATCTGATAGTCCTGGTCTTGTGTTAACTCCACATTCGCATGTTTCATCATCCCTGTATCTCCATCTTTTCAGGTTTTTCCTGCATCGTTATACACCAGTTGGAAGTCTATTTAGTGACTTCCATGTTGTGTAGGGCAAGAGATGTTCAGGCGCAGGTTCCTCCCATAACTCGATCAACTGTGTCAGCTGTTTCCAACTTTTAATGCGTTATTTTCCTGGATTAGTCAGTAGGGACTGGGTTGACTGTACGAAACTTCGTCTTTAGTCTTGGGCTATGCACCTGATGTCCGAACATAGAGTGTCTTGGGTCATTTACCTGTTTCTTTCTTTCTACCTCTGATGCAACAGTTCTTCGTATCTCTTGTGGCGCTATATTGTGGGGTATATTTTTTCAGTTGGTGTAGGTTTTAGGCATCCAGTAACTATACAGCCTGTCTCATTTATTGCTGTATCTTTATGTTTTACATGTGCAGAGTTCTTCCAGACTGGTGCGGCGTACTCAGCTACAGAGAAACATAGAGCAAGTGCTGATGTTTTGAGGACATCTTTGCTTTGCTCCCCATGTTGTGCCAGTCAGTTTTCGTATGATACTATCTTTCGCATGTATTTTCTGTTTCTGGCAATGTGCGGCATAGGACAGCGTATGATCCAACTTTACTCCCAAGTATTTAAAGGATATTAAAAATGATCTCCAGTAATGCATAATGCTGACCAGATCTGCTTCTAGAAGTGAAAACGGCATCAGGAGTGATGTATTAATAGAAGAGGGGAGTATTTAGAAGAAGACAAGGCTAAATAGGTTCAATGTAAGCCCAAACAATTCATAGAAAAAATGTTATGGAACTATGTGACCAGACCTTGTATATGACATGATGGCGTTGTTAGTACTACTGTCAAATGTCTTCACTTCTCACTCTGTCTCTTAAGGAACGCATGTTATAATTTATATTTGCATCTTCTGGGTCGGATACGAAACATGGTCAATCGCCTAAGCTCTATAGAAGAAGATTGAATCTTTCAAGCTAAAATGTTACAGGAGGGTTCTCAAAATGCCATCGATAACGAAAAAGAAAAATGCTGAAATCCTAAAGAAGCTTGATATAGAACAAAGCTGGCTAGTAAATAATATTACATTGGGGACTGAGTGGTCTTGAGGTAAGATTTTGGCCTCGGGTGCTGGAAGTTGGGGGTTGAAATCACGGTGCAGACTGAGATTTTTCACGTGGACTTTTTGATATTTCCCCGGATCTCTGGGAAGTAGAGATCGGATGCCTGTGTGCAGTGTTGTGCACGCTGAAAATCCCTCTGCAGTTAGAAATTCAAAATTATGTTAAAAATCTACCCAATCTATTACGGGATCCTCGCTGATGCTATGGAGCTCGTGCATTGTGCTGAGAATCTAAAAATATATGTAAAAGAACAGAGCACTTATGGATTAAATCGTGTACAATGGCGTTGATTCTTCAACAAGACTAAACTAAACTAAACATCTAGAAAAATTACATATTTTGGCTGCATCAAACGCCACAACGGCCCAGAAAGAACGATACTGTAGGGTATGGTGCCTGGCAAAAGCGACAGAGCAAAAACAAAATAGGCATTGGACATTACAGAGGCTCTGGGTTGAGAGTGGCAGGAGAGGGGAAGCTGAAGAGGTATCAAGTGTGTTACAGACCAGCTGTCATGAAAGCAACATTCTGCAAAGGATATGCTACCAATAGCAAAGCGTGATGATAATTTTAGAGCAAGCTCAGTCATGAACATAGAGGGACACAATTGTTCACTTGTTCTAAAAATAGAAATCCTTTCAGGGAACTTCGACCTAATTTGTGGCTGTTCGGCTGTGAGAATAAAAATAGTGTTCTAATGACTGTCTCCTAGCTACCAATTGACCTGATTCCTATGCTGTGTAATGCTGGACACAATCAACATTACCGCTTCACACGTTTGCTAACATGTCTCTACGCTTAAACAAAAATGACCATTACATTTTCAATTTATTTCACATCTGTTTTATGCAAAGGAGTGTCGTCTCTAATTCTTTACAAAACTTTTGGGATAGCTCAACCTATCCTGTCTATTCCAGCGCTTTGCTAATGTATGCTACATAATGATGATGACACACACACACACATTTATGACAGAAAGCCATAATAAAATAATAAAACACACAATAAAAGACAGATCAAATTTTCATTTTCCCAACCAGGCCACTGATGTCTGAAAGCCGATTGTAATTATCGTCTCCGCCACCGAGCTTGCTTTCATCCACCTTACTGCTACCACAATCACCACTGCCTCCACCTCGGCTTTGTGGTGAAGAAGACCGCAACCCCTGCCCCTTGACCTTGGGCAGACGTAGTGTACATGGCAGCATTTCCCTCATGACCGTGTGGTGAATGACTAGGGCTGTCAGGGTTGACCATTCTTTGTCCAGTCCCTTAAAAGAGATGAAATCAAGTTTCAATTAACATTAATACATGAACAAACAGAAGTATAAATAAACAACAAGTAAAAATTAACATAAATTAGTATAAATGAACATACAAAAGGATTATTTACGAACATAAGTATATATGTACAAACATAAAACAGCAAAAATAGACTTTAAAAAAAAACTTGCTCAGAGGATCAAGACTGATAGTAAAAGCTTCTTTTCTTATGTTAGAAATAAACAAAGAACGAAAGACAAAGTAGGCCCTCTCATAGACAGTACAGGAAAAATAATAAGTGAGAATAGGGAGTCAGCTAATCTACTCATCAGTACTTTGGCACAGTCTACACAAAAAGAGGACTGCTCCAAGATCCCAGAGCCTATAGATATCTTTCAAAGAGATATGGATACAGCTGGATTAAGATCAATCTGTATTACAGAAGAAATGGTTTTTAAAAAAATTGGAGGGGTTGAAAGTGAATAAATGTCCAGATCAAGATGATATTCATCCAAAATTGCTATTTAAAATTAGAGACCTAGCAAAACCATTGGCTATATTATGTTCTCAATTACTTGCAAAAGAAATTGTTCCACAGGATTGGAAAGATGCAGGAGTGATCCCCTTATTCAAAAAGGGTTAAAAATCAAATCTAGCAAACTATAGACCGGAGAGTTTAACCAGCATAGTCTGTAAATTGTTACATAGTCTGTAAATTGTTAGAGTCAATAATTAAAGAAAACGTTGTAATGCATTTAGACAAATTTAATCTAATCAGAAATAGTCAGCATGGGTTTACTAGAGGGAGATCATGCTTAACAAATCTATTAGAATTCACCCTCATCAACTTCCACTGATAGCTTACAACGCCGGTAGATCTGGCTACAGGGCAAGGGGGTGACAATGACGCAGGTTGATAGATGATATTAGAGTGATTGTGCAGCGACACAGGCTCATATTGAACGATGCAATGCCCTTGGTGAAGGATAGACGACCAAAGCTCTCCATGGCGCTCAACGGCACACGTGGAAAGAAAACTAACTAAATGAGATACAAACATGAAAACAATTTATTATTCCATTTACATTGTCCTTTATTTAGGAATTTCCACCAACATTGATACACTTATCCCATTGCTTTACAAGTGCACCAACACCTGCAGAGCGGAAGTCTTTGGTCTGCTGTCTCAGCCCCATTTGCACTACATTTTCAACTGCTTCGTCATTTGTGAAACTTCTCCCATCAAGATAGGATCATGCATTATGCTGTATGCTAAACCATGTGAAATTCCTATTGCAAGTGCCACATTGTCTATTGGTATTTGTCTGTTAGCTTGAATCATCTTCCTCATCCATGAACAGATGTATCTGCTGAAGTCTGAACAATTTCTGAGTGTATTGAAAATGTATCGATCTAGATATGCACTGCTTTACGCAAAAAATACTTCTCATCGTAAACAGGAAGCACTTTTTTATGAATATCCTTTGCAGAAAGTCCGCTTAACTGCACCCAGAAGTCAGTCCTGGTTATCAGCACCCAAGGACTTCCCTGCTTGGACTAAAGCTGCCTTCCTCCTACGGCCCTTAAACACCCCCCCCCCCCCCTCCCCCCGCCTTACAGGAGGTTACATGATACCTCTCCCAACTGCATATCCTCAGCACAGCAAGGGTTACGCTGACTGAAGGTGGCCCCAATTCAGAGGTCTCGGGGTGGAACACAAAAAAAAAACATGGAGTCAGACACAAAAATTGACACAAACACATACTCCTCGCGGCCATCATTTCGAGTCAGCGGAGTACTTGGCTCCACCTTGGGAGTCTGTAGGGATTTCGGTTGTCACTCTACGCATGAACATAGCTTCAGCAGTTGGACATGATAGGGGTCGATTGACGAAACGGGCCTTTGATACCTAAGCAAACATTATTATTATTATTTGCAGTAAAATTCTTTGCCTCACTCAACACCCCACTGCTCTTTGATTATGCACTCTATAAGCACAGACGCTATTTTCAAGCTGAGCACGCACATGCGACACCCAACATCTGCTACCTACAGTTATAACAAAGTTGGATGTTACTGGTACCTAATAATACCAGCTACTTATCCTAGCTATCCCATATCAGTTCATGACCTGATGATGATGTTCATCCATCACATGTAATGAAGACCACTCTATTTATTCAGCTGTGTAGCCAGTTCTTTCTCTTGCTGTGTCTGCTGAAATGGCTCTTGCGTGGTGATTTGGATTAAAGTGAGAAATAAACTGCACCTTTTGTCAACCTTATTCTCTCGTCCTGAGCTACCTTTGACCAGTTGCACGACTTTATTGACTGAAGATAATAGAGGATGCAGATATTTTCTCATGATTTACTCCTGAAGCCTTTCCCGAAAACAGGTATCCCACAAGGCAGCGGAGGGTAGAATGACATCTATCAGTGTGCATCTTGCCTTTCCCATAACTGCAAGAGATCATAGAGACATCACTCAGCATGAGTGATGTGTTGGACATCTCTCCCGGATGATGTGTTCTAGTCCATTATAGTTGTGCGTCTAATTTTCAGTCACTAGAACTGACACTGTCTGCAGATGGGGCAAAGGGCGTCAATCTTGTGAAGTTCAGCCATGTGCACTAGACCGTGAAAATACGAAACGGTTTAAGCATAGTACTAATTGATATAGCCATTGTCCATTCCAGGATAATCGGAGGGAAGAAAACAAAAATAAAATAAACAAATTTACTAGTTCAAATGGAAAATGACATATTTCTGTAAACAAATGTAAATATATCGACTAGTGTGAATTCCAGGCAAATCCGTGTCCTGGGGGCATCCATAATGAACTAAGAGCAATGTAGACCCTCAACCAGTACTGCACCATCTTTGCTAAGTTCATGACCTACTGACTGACATCCTCGTACTTTGATCTCTTCATAAAAAAGTGCTTGGATTAGATTGGTTAACGATGAAAGGGATGTGCTCCTGTGATGAACACATACCCATGTGAATAAACATTTGAGGTTCGCATTTCAGTCATGTCTATTCAGTACATAAGGTTAGCTTCCAAGGTGCATTGTTGTTATTTTAACACTTCACAACTCTATTTTCAGGGTGTTGCTTATAACAATGTTTTTTCCTGGAAGTTTGCTTTGACTTGTACCATCTGATTCTTGATAACTGTCATTTAACATTTTTTTTTTTGCGTTCACCTATTTCTCTATTCCACAAGGTGGTGTACGTTGCACTATGTTGTTTTTTTTTATGCCCGTCGGCCCAGTGCATCTGACTATTGCATTCATTTTAAGTAAGGATCTGCTTCCTCCTGCATTTTCAAAGGGTTTGCTTTCTCTGGGTAACGGCCGGTGCTGATGTGATTGGGGAGTAAACCCAGCACCTTCGGATTATGACCTGTCACTTAAACACTAGACCACACCGTACTCGATTTCTGTTATAATTCTGTTACTTTAACATCTACTTTTGACATCTTTTTTCACTTTCAGGAATATCTCTTACTAGTTATTGAGCGCTGCAGGAAGTTGAATTTGTTTGCCCCTTGCCAAGTGCGATGTGTCGATCGTTGTTAGACAGTGTTGCTGCACAGTCACCCTAATGTCATCTATCCACCTGCCTCATGGCCGCCCTTTTGCCCTGTAGCTAGATCCACCAGTGTTGTAAGCCATCAGTAAAAACTGATGGGGGTACATTCTCATGGGATGACCAAACGAGCATTTTTTGGACCTGGAAATGTACTCTGAGCATGGTGCAGTGTTGACCATTCTTTATGTCTCTTCGTTTTGCAGTCTCTCTTTCCTGGTAACACTGATGACCTTCAACAAACACATAATTTCACACGTTAGAATTCTGCTCTCACGCACCCCGAACAGGGACCATGTTTGGCACTGGTAGCACAGAGCAGACATAAATATACTGTTTATCACCTGTTTCTTTGTTACTAAACTAATGTTCTTTTATTTGTCTGGTCTTGGAGGAAGAAGCTCTTTCCTAACAACATCAAGCACCGGGCACTAAAAAAGATGGTATTCAATAGTTTCATTGGAATGTTTGTGCAGCTTTCTGTTGTCTGTTGTGGTTGGATTCTGTTCAAAAGACTGTTAAGTTGTATGTGTTGAGAGTGAAGCCAGAAAATGGTACTTTGATTTCTTCTTTTCAGGAGGATGTTGTCTTTGAGACCATCTGTGAACAACAATACACACCAACAACCTTACAAATAGTCAAACAACTACTGAAAACATCAAACAAAGAGGCTTGGCTGCATAGATGGGTGTTATAAAGATGAAGATCTCGAGCAATGTATGCACTCCCTGACTCCCAGCAGAATATCCAAGGTCGGTCATTCAGTGGATTCCCTCTTTCTGTAATATCAGAGGCAATGAAGCTGCATACAAACTAGTAAAGTATGCAGTAGCTTATCCACAAACAGATATCAGCATTGTCTATAATGAGACCAAGCCAATAATTAAAGTCAACTTCAGGGGAAAATTGGTTGATCAACACTTCCACTTCTGAAAAGATGACAACATCTGTGATCAACTAGAGAAGAGCAAGCTGGCATCTTCAGGCTGAGAACTGATGTCCTTTGTAAGAGAAACCAGGATCTTCACACAAGGACAAACGAAGAAGAAGAAGGAGAAGAAAACAGGTGGGCAATACTGGGGCAGAGATTTACCTATTTAATCAAGACCCCGAAAAAGACGGAATAACAAACGAAATCCTGATGGGGCTGGGCCAAACAGCAAAGAGGAAACTGCTATCAGTCCTGAACCAAAGCTGGAAAAGGGGTATTGTACCCCAGGCATGGAAAGACGCAGTACTTGTACCAGTACCAAAGAAAGGAAAAGACAAAACCGATCCAAATGGATACAGGCCTATCAGCCTACTGAGCTGTGTCGGCAAACTGTTGGAACGTATGATAAACACCAGACTGATGTGGCATCTGGAAGAAAAACGAATACTAATTCCACAGCAAGCAGGCTTTAGACAGCACAGATCCACTGAGGACCAGGTCATCCTCATAGCCCAGGAAATAGAAGATGCCTACCAGGAGCAAAAGCATACAGTAGCGGTTTGGGTGGACCTGGAAAAGGCATTTGACAAAGTCTGGAAAGATGGACTTAGAGCCAAGCTAAGAAGAAGTGAAGTTTGTGGGAAAATGTACAAGTGGATCAACCACTACCTCAAAAACAGAACGGCCAGAGTGCAAGTACAAGGGCAGATGAGCAAAAAGGTGACACTTGAGCAGGGAGTACCCCAAGGGGGAGTACTGTCACCCACACTCTTCCTGGTGTATATAAATGACATTACAGAGAATATACCAAGAAGAGTTCATAGCTCAATGTTTGCAGACGATCTGGCTATGTGGACCTCTGAAAAGATTCTCACCATAGCAAGAAATCGGATGCAGCAGGCCCTAACATCGCTGGAAGAGTGGGCGAACTCATGGCTGGTCAAAATAAACGAGGAAAAGACCACATGTACAATATTCTCGCTATCAATCAAACCCCAAAACACCAAATTAAGTCTAAACGGCAAATACCTACAGCCAAACGACAACCTAAACTATCTGGGAGTCACATTTCATCGGCACATGACATGGAAAAGTCAGATCGAGAGAAAACGAATGAGAGCCAGAGAAAGAATGGCAATCATGAGGAAACTTGCTGGCACAAGCTGGGCAGCAGACGAAAGTATACTAAAGAAACTGTACACTGGAAGAGTGAGACCAGTTCTCGAGTATGGCATTGCGGCATGGACAACAGCAGCAAAGGCGAACTTCGATAAAGTTAGCAAACTCCAAAACCAAGCCATGAGAGTTATAACAGGAGGCATGAAGTCAACGCCAATTGTAGAACTTGAAAAGATTACAAAACTGCAATCCATGGCCGACAGAAGAGACTGCAGAGCCCAGCTGCAATCAGAGAAACTCAGAAGACTGACTGACCACCCAATGCACCAGAGACTAAACAATTTCGGAAGTGGGAAACTAAAGCGAAGAAACTTTGCAGAAATAGCCAAGACAAAGATGCACGAAAACCCCATGAACGCACTAACAACACCAAAGCCCATCCCTACTGTACGAAAACCTACCTGGAGGCAGCATATATTTCCAGAGATGGTAGAAAATATACCAGGTATTGGAAACAAAAACTGACAGTCTGAAAAAGAAAGAAAAGATACTACCCTGAGTTACATTACGGAAAACTACCCAAGCATGGACTGGACCCATGCATACACCGACGGTTCCGTAACAAATACAACACAGTACGGAGGGGCAGGAGCATTCCTGAGCCTACCAAATGGCAGAAAAATAACACTGTCATTCGCTACTGGAAAATACACAAGCAATTTCAGAGCGAAGGCAGAGGCACTGAGGGCGGCAGTGGAAGAAATGGTAACAGGTAAAAGGAATGAAAGCCACATAGTCCTGCTTACAGATGCACTGGCCGTAGTCACAGCACTGAAAAGCCAGAAAAATACTGAACTTAATGATTTAAGAGCAGTACTCTATCAACTATGCCAGCAGGCCGCACCAAAAAGAGTAGTGGTGCAGTGGGTCCCATCTCACTGCAACGTCCAAGGCAACGAGGAGGCAGACAGACTGGCAAAAGAAGGTGCAAAACTACCACAACCTGATACTAGTATGACATACGAAGAGTCAAAACGGCTTATTAGAGCTAGATACATGACCAAATGGGAAACTGAACATGCTACACCAAAAACGATGCCTATTACCAGTTGAACAGAAAAGAGCAGGTCGTGGTCTTCAGACTTCGCACTGGCCACAATAGACTCAGGTACCACCTATTCAACAAATTGAAGATAGGTGGCACCGACGAATGCCCGTGTGGTACCGGGAAAATGACCGCTGAGCATTTGCTGCAAAACTGCCCGACATACGTGGATCAGAGACAGCAGATCTGGCCATCACCAGTGGCAACACTAGACAAGCTCTATGGCAGTGTCGACAGCCTCAGGATGACAGCTGCTTTTTTCGAAAAAAT
Organism: Ariolimax columbianus; assembly: GCA_036924085.1. Taxonomy (NCBI): domain Eukaryota; kingdom Metazoa; phylum Mollusca; class Gastropoda; order Stylommatophora; family Arionidae; genus Ariolimax; species Ariolimax columbianus. The sequence continues at coordinate 34,567,655 of JAVGWX010000005.1, forward strand.
AATGGTTACTGTCTGACTGCGTACGAAGAAGAAGAAGAATCAAGACCAACACTTCCCTCCCATACAAATGTATTTAATATACACAATATGTTCAAATCTTAACACAGCATTGTAGTAGCCAAAAAACGCCTTGCAAACATTAGCAAAGTCAAGAAGAACAAACTAACCTTTAATTTCACTCCTCGGTGTGTACGCAGTATCAAATAATGAGATATCCCTGATGCATTTTCATATTTGGGAACTCGGACGGACAGAGCATAACATCCTGGATGTGTAGAACTGTCTCGTACAATGAAAGATCCAACATCTTCTTGCTGAAGAATGTCCAAGGCACATTCCCTGGGAAAGCAATTAAACACCACAATATTTTAACAGCAAAACTCCCTGCTTCTTAACGTGACATATTTGCATCTTTTATACTTTTGGGGTGCTGTTATTGTTGTTGAATGTCCACAATGAGCAACTTTACTCTTTTGTCTTCCCTGAAAAGGGCGTTAGATGGGGGATTGAAACTGTTTTTCTCACATCTTGAGCATGCTGATGAAGGTGGAATGGGGTCCTCCAGGTTGGTGTGCTAAGTTTGGCTAAATACGCGTGTCTCTCACTACTACGTGGATCATGTCAATCCCTACATTGTTAGCAAGACTGTCATGAAACATCCTGTTTTCAGGTAGAACTGCATGGAAGTGAGGTTGGGGTCTTGGTCAGTATGTTTACCTAACCCTGACTAAAATAATTTGATTAGTATGGTTTTCTTGACCAGGTGTTAGTCTTCTTTTACAATTAACGGAGCTTAGAAGTAATCTCTTTTGCTTGTTACTTGTAGTTTTAACAAGATGAGGTAGTTGGCAAAATGCCCAACTGTTTTGGCATGTTTATAATTATCACCATCATCATGCCTTGTCACTGCATTTGTTGAAGTTTAAATCTTATACTGCATTTGGCTTTTCCTAAAAATAAAACAAATGTGCTGGGACAAGACATAGAAGTCACTAATAGCACTGGCATATATGAATTGGCAGCTGTGACCAATTTACTTATCTGGAGACCATCATCAATGATAAGCTTCTCCCAGACCCCGAATTAGGCAATTGCATTGGCAAAGCTGTTGTCACATTTTCCTGTCTAACAACACGTGTCTGGGAAAACTCCAAACTTACAGTTAAGACTAAGGCTGTGGTCTACAATGCCTGTGTTGTCAGTATGCTACTATATGGTAGCGAAACTTGTGTAACCTATTCCAAACAGGAGCAAAGGCTCAACACCTTTCACCTACGGTGCCTGAGATCCATCCTTGGCATCTCATGGAGAGACAGGGTGACAAATACAGAGTTGCATTCTTACAACGGGTAGTGAAAAATGCGATGGCTTGGTCATGTTCATTGCATGGAATATGGTCTAATCCCCAAAGATATTCTCTATGGACAACTGGCGGGTGGTAAAATAACAGTTGGCCGACCACAGCTGAGGTTCAAGGATGCATGACATGAAAGTACTGGATTTGGATCTAATATCCAGGTAACACATAGATGCAGACCGATTCAAATGGAGATAAAACCTGAAGAGCTACCTCAGACTGGGCAAAAAAAAACTCTTGCCCTACGGGGAGGTAAACTAATAACTCAGTAGAGAGTGGCTACTCCAAGGTTGCATCATCCTACAGTCAGTCATGACTGAAAAGGGACTACTACAGTCAGTCATGACAGAAAAGGGGCTACTACAGTCAGTCATGACTGAAAATGGGCTACTAAATCAACTTTTATTTAAGCTTGATTTGCAGTAAGGTTTCATAGCAATGCTTTTTACATGATGTGGTTGGCAGCCTCATGTACAATCCTCTTTAGTTATCTTTTATAACATGTAGGAAGGGAAGGAAGACTAACGTCTGGTCAGGCACAATATACTGATCAGACATGTTAGTCAGAGTCAGGCACAACATACTGATCAGACATGTTAGTCAGAGTCAGGCACAACATACTGATCAGACATGTTAGTCAGAGTCAGGCACAACATACTGATCAGACATGTTAGTCAGAGTCAGGCACAACATACTGATCAGACATGTTAGTCAGAGTCAGGCACAACATACTGATCAGACATGTTAGTCAGAGTCAGGCACAACATACTGATCAGACATGTTAGTCAGAGTCAGGCACAACATACTGATCAGACATGTTAGTCAGAGTCAGGCAAAATATACTGACCTAGACCCTCACTTCGACTTCTTCGTAGCCCTCCCTAGAAACGGTGTTTTCATGACAGCCTGACTAACAAGGTGAGAGATTGACGTGATCCCCATAGTAGTGAGGGACATGCAGATGAAGCCAAGCATAACACAACTGCCCGAAGGACCTCGTTTCACCTTTATCAGCACACTCGTTATGTAAGGAAAGCTACAACAACCAGTCACTAAACATCCTTTCCAGAGAGCACACAAGAGTAATCCTGCTCATTGTGGGCTTTCAACAACAACAGCAACAGCAATAATCTTCTTCTTCTTCTTCTTCATTCGTTCTCAATCTCCCGCTACCAAACCCTGAAAGGACTTAAGTAGCAGAATGTAGTCCAGAGAACGGAATGCGTTGTGTCGAAGTTTACAGCTTGACTGCGATATTTGCACCTTTCGGTCCAACACATCCGACTTCAGCAAGCATTTTTTGAGTACCGGGTTAGCATTCCCTCTTTGATCCCTTTTCCTTAGCCAGTCTGCCCTGCTGCAGCCTGTTATCCAGGATCACCGTGTGGAGGTGTAGAAGGGTCTTGGCAGCTCTGGTTCGCTGGCCCTGACGCTAGCAGTCAGCTATGGGTCGCTGACCACTGCAGCGCATGCGCTGCTCAGCGTCTTGATCCCAGCAGCAATAATAACAACAAAACAACAACAACCTGTAGGAAGGAAAACTTTGTTGTTAATTTATTTGCTCTTGGAACCACTCGGAGCGGCCTGCCAGCTTACAGTCTTACTATTCTCAGCTCTTCTTTCGGACCCTGTAATGATGTTAATGTTCAAAGATACTTTTCTGGGCTGAGTTAACTGTTGACGTTTCTTTGGTAGCAGGTTACAGTGGCTCTTCATACAACCTGAGTCATACAAGAGAAGGTGAACTGTGGTTCTCCTGACTATAGTACAATGTGACGCTCCTCAGTAAACTCACTATCCTGGGGATTATAACGACGATCCCCACTTCACTGGTCAGACTGCTGTGACACAGCTTGTTTCCAGGAGCACGAACGGAGACGCAAGGTGGGGTATGAATCAGTATGTTTCACCGGACCTCGATTACTTTTGGCTACAAAACTCTGTAATATATGCGTGACTCCTTGCTTCTCCAGAATTAACCAGGTGACACCCTACTTCACTATCTTTAATCAGGTGACACCTTACTTCACTGTCTTTAATCAGGTGACACCTTACTTAAATAGACTTAATCAAGCCACACCTTATTTCAATATACTTAATTAGGTACCACCTTACTTTACTAGACTTAATTATGTGACTCCTTACTTCACTAGACTTAATCATGTGAAACCTTACTTCACTAGACTTAAATAGGTGACACCTCACTTCCCTAGACTTAATCAGGTGACTTCATTAGACAGGCTGGATGCTTGTCTCTTTGCTTACCATGACTTTGCTTCTACAGACATTGCCAAACCAGCTGAGATTGCTCCACTCGAGTCTGCAATGACTGGGTGCTGAGATCATGCCATATTGCCTGATTGCAGACCTTATATCTTCATATACTCCATATATACACGATATTTTGCCGGTTAAAGTATCGTATGTGCGATTACAAATGGCTTCTGAACAGTTTTAATTTTGTATACGCCGTTTGGACCAAGCCGATTTTTTGCGAAAGGGGAAGTAGGTTGTTAGGAAAGATTTTTATCGAGTAGGTCTGTCTATTAAATGAAAGAACTACGTTTGAATTGGAAACTTACAGTTGTGTCGATATTGTAAACACAGTATCGATACGTTGTTGTGGTTTCCATGGTTTTCTATCGAAGCGACTAGGCCTTAGTGGTCGAGCCCAAATTTTTTCCGAGATTTTCATAAATTTCAACTTCATCTTTTTGTATCTCAAAAACTAACAAACACACAACAAAAACAATAACATCCACATGTTCGTTATGCAATTGTGTGTCTATACGCAAGAAAATCATATTTATTGACAAACAAACATAAAAGTAACAAATTTTGAAAGACACTACCATAGCGACAAATTCAGAAAATTAATTAGGTCAAATTTTTTTCAAAAAAAAATCCGGCGTGAAGAAGGTTAAACTATCTTTCTTAGATATCTCATTTCAGAGGCTTGGAGCTGGCTTTCTGAGTTTGTGATCATTGCCAATGATTTGCATCCATAAGTACAACGTATTACATAAGTGGAGCCATTTACAACTATCTTAATTTCTTACTTACTTCCTTTTTAACAAAGGAATCCTGTATTTGTGGCATGAAAGAGTCTTCCAATTGCTGCTCTAGAAAAAGGCAACTTTCTTTGATATCTCCATTTTGGTCCATTAGATGTCTACAGCATTTGAGCTGTCTACAGCATTTGAGCACCTTGAAACTACCATGGTTTTTTAACTGTCTTCTTCTTTTTTTCTTCTTCCTCCTCTTCTTCTTTGGCATTCATTTTAAAAAGGACATCATGTCATAGCAAGGCTGCAATTTTGGCGCGTTTTGACCCGGAACATTTGATTTTAGCATATTATTTTTGGGACTAGGTTTGTTGCCTTCCCTCTGTTCTTAGTCAGACTACATGAGTGCTGCTTGTTTTAAGGGCTGCCACTTGGGAGCAGAATTTGGTTTTAATTCTGAAGAAAGAGTTACTAATGTATTACAGTCACTGTAACAGAGTTTTGTAGGAAAGCGTTTTCGGGGCCAGGTGAAACATACTGAATTTGGTTAGCTTTGGTTCGATGACCTTGCCTTAGGCATCCAGCTATGAGTCGATGGCTGATGTCAGCTCATTGCCTTGAATTGCATATGACTGGACTATCGAACCTTCCCTACCATATAGAAAAGTTCTGGTTTTGATAATTCTGGTGTTTATGTGAAGTCAATGTTATTTGTTATGAACGGGAAAGAAGGAGCCACACATATAAATGTGCACACCACTTCTACAAGGCACACATATAAATATGCACCATTTCTCCAGCCACACATATAAATGTGCACCATTTCTCCAGCCCCACATATGTCTTCTTCTTCTTCATCGTACGCAGTCAGACATCAACCTTTATTTTTTCGAAAAAAGCAGCGGTCATCCTGAGGCTGTCGACACTGCCATAGAGCTTGTCTAGTGTTGCCACTGGTGATGGCCACATCTGCTCTCTCTGATCCTCGTATGCCGGGCAGTTTTGCAGCAAATGCTCAGCGGTCATTTTCCCGGTACAACACGGGCATTCGTCAGTGCCACCTATCTTCAATTTGTTGAATAATTGGTACCTCAGTTTATTGTGGCCAGTGTGAAGTCTGAAGACCGCGACCTGCTCTCTTCTGTTCAACTGGTAATATGCATCGTTTTTTGTATAGCCAGTATGTTTGGTTTCCCATTTGGTCATGTATCTAGTTCTAATAAGCCGCTTTGACTCTTCGTATGTCATATTAGTATCTAGTTGTGGTAGTCTTGCACCTTCTTTTGCCAGTCTGTCTGCCTCCTCGTTGCCTTGGATGTTGCAGTGGGATGGAACCCACTGTACCACTACCCTTTTTGGTGCGGACTGCTGGCATAGTTGACAGAGTACTGCTCTTAAATCATTAAGTTCAGTATTTTTCTGGCTTTTTAGTGCTGTGACTACGGCCAGGGCATCTGTAAGCAGGACTATCTGGCTTTCATTCCTTTTACCTGTTACCATTTCTTCCACTGCCGCCATCAGTGCCTCTGCCTCCGCTCTGAAATTGCTTGTGTATTTTCCAGTAGCGAATGACAGTGTTATTTTTCTGCCATTTGGTAGGTTCAGAAGTGCTCCTGCCCCCCCCCGTTCTGTGTTGTGTTTGTTACAAAACCGTCGGTGTATGCATGGGTTCAGTCCATGCTTGGGTAGTTTTTCGTTATGTAGCTCAGGGTGGTTCTCTTCTTTCTTTTTCAGTCTGGCAGTTTTTGTTTCCAATATCTGGTATAATTTCTACCATCTCTGGAAATATATGCTGCCTCCAGGTAGGTTTTCGTACAGTAGGGATGGGCTTTGGTGTTGTTAGTGCGTTCGTGGGGTCTTCGTGCAGTCTCTTCTGTTGGTCATGGATTGCAGTTTTGTAATCTTTTCAAGTTCAATAATTGGCGTTAACTTCATGCCTCCTGTTATAACTCTCATGGCTTGGTTTTGGAGTTTGCTAATTTTATCGAAGTTCGCCTTTGCTGCTGTTGTCCATACCACAATGCCATTCTCGAGAACTGGTCTCACTCTTCCAGTGTACAGTTTCTTTAGTATACTTTCGTCTGCTCCCCAGCTTGTGCCAGCAAGTTTCCTCATGATTGCCATTCTTTCTCTGGCTCTCATTCGGTTTCTCTCGATCTGACTTTTCCATGTCATGCGCCGATGAAATGTGACTCCCAGGTAGTTTGGGTTGTCGTTTGGCTGCAGGTATTTGCCGTTAAGACTTAATTTTGTGTTTTGGGGTTTGATTGATAGCGAGAATATTGTACATGTCGTTTTTTCCTCGTTTATTTTGACCAGCCATGAGTTCGCCCACTCTTCCAGCGATGTTAGGGCCTGCTGCATCCAATTTCTTGCTATGGTGAGATTCTTTTCAGAGGTCCACATAGCCAGATCGTCTGCAAACATTGAGCTATGGACTCTTCTTGGTATATTCTCTGTTATGTTATTTATATACACCAGGAAGAGTGTGGGTGACAGTACTCCCCCTTGGGGTACTCCCTGCTCAAGTGTCACCTTTTTGCTCATCTGCCCTTATACTTGAACTCTGGCTGTTCTGTTTTTGAGGTAGTGACTGATCCATTTGTACATTTTCCCTCAAAATTTACTTCTTCTTAGCTTGACTCTAAGTCCCTCTTTCCAGACTTTGTCAAATGCCTTTTCTAGGTCCACCCAAACCGCTACTGTGTGTTTTTGCTCCTGGTAGGCATCTTCTATTTCCTGGACTATGAGGATGACCCGATCATCAGTGGATCTGTGCTGTCTAAAGCCTGCTTGCTGTGGGATTAGTATGTGTTTTTCTTCCTGATGCCACATCAGTCTGGTGTTTATCATACGTTCCATCAGTTTGCCTACGCAGCTCAGTAGGCTGATAGGCCTGTATCCATTTGGATCTGTTTTGTCTTTTCCTTTCTTTGGTACTGGTACAAGTACTGCGTCTTTCCATGCCTGGGGTACAATACCCCTTTTCCAGCTTTGGTTCCGGACTGATAGTAGTTTCCTCTTTGCTGTTTGGCCCAGCCCCATCAGCATTTCGTTTGTTATCCCGTCTTTTCCGGGAGATTTCCTTTTCTTTAACGTTCTCATGGCCTCTTCCATTGTTAATTTTGCCATCATATGCTCTTCTTGTGCCATATTGATGTTGTTGTGCGCCTTTTGCTCTTCGCTAATATCCGTATGCCTATCTGCTGGGACATCAATGTGGTTTGCTCTGGCATAATGTTCAACAAAGGCGTTTGCTGCTTTTTTTCCAGTGAGCATGTTGTCACCCTATTTGATTGTAATTTGTTTGTTTGATGGAGTTTCGTCATTCATGGCTCTGACTAGCTTCCATAGTTTGTTCCCTTCTTTATCTAAATTGAGGCTTTCTGTTTTGTTTTTCCAGCTTTCTCTTGATGTTTGGTTTAGAGTGTATTTGTATTTCGCCGTGGTGGCTTTGAGGGCGATATTTGCCTCCATAGATTTTTCTCGCTCTGCCATGTTCCTAGCATTTGTGACTGCGTCTTCCGCTTTCTGCAAATCATCATTCCAATAGGGCTTATAATTTTTCCTTGCCCCTCTTGGGATGGTTTCAGTGGCAGCTTGCATTATTACTTTGCTTAGGCTTTCCACCATGCAGCCACACATATGAATATGCACCGTTTTTCAAACTGTCATATGAATGCCAACCTGATGTTTTGGGGATCTCTATCTGGCTACCAACCATCTACAAGACATAACTTAACCTAACTTAACTTAACGTCTTTATACTGGTTTAGGAGACTCTGCAGAGTCTGTATACAACCAGTTTCATTCACATCACCTTGCTCTAAAAGCTATGCGCATCCAATTTATTCTTAAATGCATTAACTGTCCCTGCCTCAACTACCTCCAGTGGCAATGCATTCCAAGCATTCCCTACTCTCTGACTAAAAAAATATTTCCTAATATCTAATCTGGACCTCTCTTTAGTGAACTTGTAGCTATGCCCTCTTGTTCTTGTGGGTGGTTGTATTTAAAAAAAAACTTGTTATAGTCTAATTTTTCCATTCCTCTGATCATCTTATAAACCTGTATTAAGTCACCACGAACTCTCTTCTAGAAACTGTAGGCCGGTTTTTCTGAATCTTTCCTCATAACTGTAATTCTGGAATCCTACCATCAGCTTTGTCGCTTTTCTATTCTTTCCAACATGTTTATATCCCCTCTATGATAAGGACTCCACACCTGTATACAGTACTCCAACCTAGGTCTAACTAATGCTTTATACGGTTTGACTATCACTTCATGGCTCCTATGATCAAATGTTCTCTTGTTTTTTGTGCTTGTGTTTTTTATGTCTTCTCTGTTTGGGAATTTTTGGCTGCGTTTGGCAAGGTACGAACGAAACTTTCAACAACAGAACGAGTCCTTTTGGTTATATTAAGGCATACTTACCATCTTCACTTGTACGTTGCAGAGGTTTAAAAGGTTCACTCCCCTTTGTTATGAGAGACGATCACTCTGATTACCTTTACCCAATCAATCAATCAAAGCGCCTCGCTGCTCTTGTTGCATAGGCCATTGACAACATCCCGCCAGCATACACGGTCCTGTGCTGCTATTTCTGTCTTTCTCCAGGTGTAATTATTTAATGTTAGTTCTTTCTCATATTGCCTTCTCCGTGTATTTTTTGTTCTACCACCATTATAATGAATCATGTCACTCTCTCTCTTCTCCTGACGATTTCATGTAAGAACCTGTCTGGCTATAACGGACGGTTCCTTCCGTAGCGTATGTTATATCATATCCAGCCCCATTTTCTTCGTTTAATTAGTTGTTCCAGTTGCTGTTGGTGGCTCCTTTCCTATTTGTCTGAATTGCTTACCATGTCCTGCTACTTTATGCCCATTATTTATCGTAGGCCAAAATGGGACTGTGTGGCTATAACATCATGTCTTGATTATGTGGTTAACGGAGCGGCATAGATGGCGCCTGACAGGCTGCGGATCTACCTAGCACTAAATTACGCTTCTACCACCACCAGTCCCAAAAATTAGCTATTGTATATTACAGATGCTGGGATTGACCTGGCAAGTCACCAGCCGATATTCGCCTGCCAAAAAATATGACACAAAGGAGATCACACCTCTCCACGACATCTAACGATAAAGTGGACTGACGATAGATAGATGAATAAGATAGATAGATAGATAGATAGATAGATAGATAGATAGATAGATAGATAGATAGATAGATAGATAGATAGATAGATAGATATATAGATAGATCGTTGGCATCTGTTAATATCATATCACCCAGGCGATCGTAACAAAATATCTGGGTAAGTGTTTATATAAGCTTCCAAAATATGTCGACTATATGTACTCAGAGAAAAGAAGACCATTCCAAGTGTTGGCATGCCTTCTACACCAAAGGGATTTGAAAAATGTTGTAAGTATAAATAAAACTAGGTACATACCGAGGTAAGCCAGCCTGGTACCATGGTGTGTTACGGAGAGTCTCATCGTGAATATGGCTTCTATCTAGACACATCAACGACTCCAACCTGCAAACAAGATGGAAACAAAACATACTGAAAACTTGCCTATTTACCATATTGGTCAAAACCGTCAAAAGGTTGACAAGACGTAAAGAGGCTTCATTATCATAGGCCACAGTTCTTTTAAAAAGATAGGAAGTATTGCTTTCACTACTGGACACTTACTTGCCTTATGCAAAATCAATCAATCAATTAATCAAAGCCCGTCTCTCGTCTCAGTGCACAGACCATTGACAACATCTCGCGATAATGCACGGTGCTGTGCTGCTCTTTCTGCATCTCTCCAGGTGTAATCATTTAATCTTAGTTTCTTCTCACATTCTCTTCTCCATGTATTTTTGTGTCTACCCCTCTCCTTCTTGCCCATTCCCCCTCTCTCCTTCCCCGAAGATTCCACGTAAGAGTATGTATGGCTATATTAGACGGTACCTTCTGTTAATATTGTGTTCTAGTGGCTGTTGTTGGCTCCTTTCCCATAGGCATTCATTCATCCCCATGTACTGCACCGTTATGCCTATTATCCTTCGTAGGCATCAAAACGAAGGACTGGAGTCTTTGGTGCATGGCCTTGGTCGTTGTCCGTGTATCCGCTCCATATAGCAGCAATGACTTAACACTTGGTGTGTTGGTGTGAAACTTGATTTCTCTGCATCCCATATGTTGTTTAGTGTCAGGAACGCTCTTCTTGCCTTTCCAATTCTGATCCTCACATCTGCATCTGTACCTCCTGGTGTGTCAATTGCGCTGCCCAAATAGGAAAAGGTATCAATTTCTCCCATCGGCTCTCCATCCAGAACGATTGTTCTATTTTGATAGTGTTGAGTTTTTTTGGTTTTTTTTTTTGCATTCGCATTATTTCTCTATTCCCCAAGGCGGTGTGCGTTGCACTGTGGTTTTTATTTTGCGCCTGTCGGCTCAGTGCATCCGACTTCAGCATGCATTTTATGTAAGGGTCTGCTTCCTCCTGCATTTTTCTAAGGGTTTGCTTCCCCGGGGTAACGGCCGGTGCTGTGATGGGGATCGAACCCAACTATTCGGACACAGACAACAGAGGTGATGAAGTGGAAGAATGGGAGATAGACACAAATCTCTATCTTATCAATAGGCCGGAGGACAGCCCTAGCTTCTATTTTAGAACATGGCATACCACCTCCACTCCAGACTTGGCCTTTTCCACTGTGGATATTCACCACAAAATAGACCGTCAGGTGCTCAACCAATTGGCAGGTAGCGACCACAGGCCAATTAGGCTAGAAGTTGATATGGAAGTAGGCCCACAGGAAATAAAACCGCTCCCACGTTGGAACTATAAACGAGCCGACTGGGACAGATTTGCACTGCTGACAGATGGGCTGTGTGAAACCATCAACACACGGAATAACAATATGAAACCCATGGTGGAAAGCCTAAGCAAAGCAATAATGCAAGCAGCCACCGAAACCACCCGAAGAGGGGCAAGGAAAAACTACAAGCCATATTGGAATGATGAATTGCAGAAAGCGGAAGACGAAGTCTCAAATGCTAGGAACATGGCAGAGAGAGAACAATCTATGGAGGCAAATATCGCCCTCAAAGCCATCACGGCGAAATACAAAAGAACACTAAACCAAATAACAAGAGACAGCTGGAAAAACAAGACAGAAAGCCTAAATTTAGATAAAGAACGGAACAAACTATGGACGTTAGTCAGAGCCATGAATGACGAAACTCCATCAAATAAACAAATTACCATCAAGCAGGGCGACAACATGCTTACTGGAAAAAAAGCAGCAAACGCCTTTATAGAACATTATACCAGAGCAAACCACATTGATGTCCCTACAGATAGGCATACAGACATTAGTGAAGAACAAAAGAGCCACGACATCAAGATGGCACCAGAGGAGCACATGATGACAAAACTAACAATGAATGAAATGGAAGAGGCCATGAGAAATTTAAAGACAAAGAAATCGCCCGGAAAAGATGGGGTAACAAACGAAATGCTGATGGTTTTGGGCCAAACAGCAAAGAGGAAGTTACTATCAGTCCTGAACCAAAGCTGGAAAAGGGGAATTGTACCGCAGACATGGACAGAATCTGTACTTATACCAGTACCAAAGAAAGAAAAAGATAAGAGCAGATCCAAATGGATACAGGCCTATCAGTCTACTGAGCTGTGTAGGAAAACTGATGGAGCGTATGATAAACACCAGACTGATGTGGCATCTGGAAGAAAAACACATACTAATTCCACAGCAAGTAGGCTTTAGACAGCACAGATCCACTGAGGACCAGATCACTCTCATAGCCCAGGAAATAGAGGATGCTTACCAGGAGAAAAAGCATACAGTAGCGGGATGGGTGGACTTAGAGAAGGCATTTGACAAGGAGTGGAAAGAGGGACTTAAAGTCAAGCTTCGAAGAAGTGAAGTTTGTGGGAAAATGTACAGATGGATCAGCCACTACCTCGAAAACAGAACAGCCAGAGTTCAAGTACAAGGGCAGATGAGCAAAAAGGTGACACTGGAGCAAGGAGTACGCCAAGGGAGAGAACTGTCACCCACACTCTTCTTGGTGTATATAAACAACATCACAGAGAATATACCAAGAAGAGTCCACAGCTCCATGTTTGCAGACGATCTGGCTATGTGGACCTCTGAAAAAAATCTCACCATAGCAAGCAATCGGATGCAGCAGGCCCTAACATCGCTGGAGGAGTGGGCGAAATCATGCTGGTCAAAATAAATGAGGAAAAAACAACATGTACGATATTCTCGCTTTCAAACAAACCCCAGAACACCAAAATAAGTCTTAACGGCAAATATCTGCGGCCAAACGACAACCCAAACTACCTGGGAGTCACATTTGATCGGCACGTGACATGGACAAGTCAGATCGAGAGAAACCGAATGAGAGCCAGACAAAGAATGGCAATCATGAGGAAACTTGCTGGCACAAGCTGTGGAGCAGACGAAAGTATACACTAAAGAAACTGTACACTGGAAGAGTGAGACCAGTTCTCGAATATGGCATTGCGGCATGGACAACAGCAGCAAAGGCGAACTTTGATAAAATTAGCAAACTTCAAAACCAAGCCATGAGAGTTATAACAGGAGGCATGAAGTCAACGCCAATTGTAGAACTTGAAAAGATTACAAATCTTAAATCCATGACCGACCGAAGAGACTGCAGAGCCCAGCAGCAAGCAGAGAAACTAAGAAGACTGACAGACCATCCAATGCATCAGAGACTAAATAGATTTGGAAATGGGAAACTAAAGCGGAGAAACTTTGCAGAAATAACCAAAGCAAAGATGCACGAAGACCCTATGAAGACATTAACAACACCAAAGCCCATCCCTACTGTACGCAAACCTACCTGGAAGCAGCATATATTTCCGGAGGTGGTAGAAAATATACCAGGTATTGGAAACAAGAACAGCCAGACTGAAAAAAAAAGAAGAGACATAACCCTGAGGTACATAACGAAAAACTACCCAAGCATGGACTGGACCCATGCATATACCGACGGTTCTGTAACAAAAACAACACAGAACGGAGGGGCAGGGGTATTCCTGAGCCTACCAAAATGGTAGAAGAATAACACTGTCAGTGGCAACCGGAAAATACTCAAGCAATTTCAGAGCGGAGGCACTGAGGGCTGCAGCAGAAGCAATGCTGAAAGGCAAAAGAAATGAAAGCCAGATAGTCCTGTTTACATATGCCCTGGCCGTAGTCACAGCACTAAAAAGCCAGAAAAATACTGAACTTAATGATTTAAGAGCAGTACTCTGTCAACTATGCCAGCAGTCCGCACTAAAAAGAGTAGTGGTACAGTGGGTTCCATCCCATTGTAACATCCAAGGCAACGAGGGGGCAGACAGACTGGCAAAAGAAGGTGCAAGACTACCACATCCAGATTCTAGTATGACCTACGAAGAATCAAAAAGGCTTATTAGAGCCAGATACATTGCCAAATGGGAAACAGAACATACTGGCTACACAAAAATTGATGCCTATTACCAATTGAACAGAAGAGAGCAGGTCGTGGTCTTCAGACTCCGCACAGGCCACAACAGATTGAGGTACCACCTATTCAATAAACTGAAGATAGGTGGCACTGACGAATGCACTTGTGGTACCGGGAAAATGACCGCTGAACATCTGCTGCAAAACTGCCCGAAATACGAGGACCAGAGAAAGCACATGTGGCCATCACCAGTGGCAACACTAGACAAGCTCTATGGCAGTGTCGACAGCCTCAGGATGACCGCTGCTTTTTTCGAAAAAAAATCAGGTTGACGTTTGACAGCGTACGAAGAAGAAAAAGAAGAAGAACCCAGCACCTTCTGGTTGTGAGCCGTGTCACTTAACCACTAGGCCACGCCGTCCCCTGTGTTGAGTTTAAGGAACTTGGTTTTCTTCATGTTGATATTCATTTCCAATTTGGCTAATGGGAAACCGAACATACTGGCTACACCAAAAACGATGCCTATTACCAGTTGAACCGAAGAGAGCAGGTCGTTGTCTTCAGACTTCGCACTGGCCACAACAGACTGAGGTACCACCTATTCAACAAATTGAAGATAGGGTGTACCGACGAATGCCCGTGCGGTACTGGTAAAATGACCGCTGAACATCTGCTGCAGAACTGCCCGACATACGAGGATCAGAGAGAGCAGATGTGGCCATTACCAGTGGAATTGCAAGACAAGCTCTATGGCAGTGGCGAGAGCCTCAGGATGACCGCCGCTTTTTTCGAAAAAATAATGGTTACTGTCTGACTGCGTACGAAGAAGAAGAAGAAGATTTCCAATTTGGCTGATCGTTCTTTATCCTATCAAGATTCTCTTTCATTTGGCTATACTGTGTGACAAAAGTACCAGATCATTTGCGTAGTATCACTGTATCTTCGTACATATTCTGTATGACGGATATGAACTTCTCTGGTATCCCTTAGTGACTCAACAGTTGTTATTCAAAATGGAAGTCACCAAATAGACCCCGAACTAGTGTATCACGATGCAGGAAGATCTTGAAGATATTAGGACACAGGAATGATGATACATGCGCATGTAGAGTAACACAAGACTCAAAAAACCTGGTGATTATACCAAACCTTCCGGAAACATGCAATATGGATGACACGTTGAGAGGGGAAAGGACAAGGCAATCCGTGTGGCTGAACGCTGGAAACAAAATGTCCGACTTGGAGCCCTGAACATGGCAAGTAGGTAAGTTTTCAAGTCCTGACTGTCAAGTCCAGGTCAAATCATAATTACATTTAACAAGACTCAAGTCGCGTCTTCAGTCATCATGCCAAGTCTGTCTGAAGTCTAAATTCAAGTTTTAAGTTGGCGTTTCAGCGAAAGTGTTCAATGACCCTTTACAATTGCATTAAGTAAATACTCAATGGTTAACAATGCAATAAATCCATGCAATCTATTTCCGATAATTAATGAATCGTTGAAGTATAAATGTATTACTCAAGCGCCAGTGGCTCGCGCTTCGATTTTGCTGTGTCAGTACAAGTTATCGACCTAAATTTTGGAGTCAAGCGGTTGATATATTCGAGTTTCAAGTTCATACTTGTTGCAGTTTAAGTGGTTAGTATCACGCAAGGAATATAACCCGTTAGGGCTTAAGAAAGTCTCAGAGGAATTACAAGCTAAAAATGGGAAGTGCTACAGCTGATATAATCAGACAGAGGTATATCATGAAACGACAGAAAACACTGGTTAGCAAACAATCACCTTCCATGAAAAGAATACCCGTATCCAAAACCATAAGCAAAGTTGACCAAATGAGATATGGTATGTCCAGTTTTCACGTGGAAAAGGATCACTTGCTCCGCTCGATCAAGTCAGTGATAGTTGTCTCGACTTCCCTTATGGCTTGGATTAGGATATTATTTTCTTGTAACGTGATTGTTCTTTTCGTCATCCTTTTTTAACATGTCTGCTGTCTTGTTTCATGGCACGCCACAGTGTGATGGTATCCACTTTAGTATTACCCTTCTCTTGGCTTCTAGTTCGCCTACGGTTTTTTTTAAAGCTCTGCAAAGTTTATAATTCTCGAGGAACTAAAGATGTTGTAAAATGTGGCCAATAAAGGACAGAACATGCTTATGTCAGAAAAAACGAGTGTTACAGAAACAACAGCAGCAAGGTTAACTACTGGTATTGGAACATGCAGTCTGTACGGAGACCAGCTGCTGAACTAATCTGGTGCTCCAATTGAAGCGAATAAAGGAAGGACTGGCGAACAATTAGATGGAAGGACAGACAGACGGACGGACAGTTTGAATTACAGATAGACGGAAAGATAGATTAGTAGGTAGGTAGATTGATCGATATATATATATATATATATATGTATGTATGTATATATATAAGATAGATAGATAGATAGATAGACAGACAGACATACAGACAGTTAGATAGACATATATATATATATACAGATAAACAGGCAGGTAGGTAGATAATAGATGTTGACATATATTTAGATAGATAAATAAATATATATATAGATAGATAGATAGACAGACAGACAGACAGACAGGCAAGCAGATAGATAAATTGATGTGGCGGGACTCCTCAGTAAGCTCACCACTCTGGGGAGTACACTGCCGATTCCCACCTCGCCATCTAGACTGCATAGAAACACCCTGTTTCCAGGACGAACTGTTTGGAAGTGAGGTGGCGGTCTTGATCAGTATGTTTTTGTCTGATCGGAGGTTAGTCTCCTCTCCCTTCTATTCTTAGTCAATTGATTGATATAATGAACTTATTTACTCAGTGGAGCCGAGCTATCGGCTCGCAAATATTACTACAAAGCCGCAGAGCTGATACATTGGCTTGAACGGTTGCCATACTTACACATAACAGTTTATTCCTACCAAGTATACCTAAAATTATAGAAATACACGTACTTTCTAGCAGATTTTTTATATTGCAAGATAAATGCATATACTCAGAAGTCCAAAGTACGCAGTGGTGAATGATTTAATCCCTCTCTCTTTCTCTCTATCTCTCTGTCTGCCTGAGTGTATGCATGTGTGTGTGTTGGGGGCGGGGGCGGGGGGGGGGGGGGGGGGTTATTAAGCGTCTTAGAATCGCATCTTTTAATTAGTTGCCGTAGCGCCGAAATTATGGTGTTGCGTCCTACAAAAGTTGGCATCTTAGAGGAAAGATAACAAATCTGCAAATTGTGCTTTCTACATTAGTCTCGACTAACGTCTGGCCACTGGACCAAGGTAGCTCAGGGAGAGAGAGTGTGGTTGCTGATAGCGCAAACCTCCATAGACACCTGTACTCGAAGAAATGCAGTAAGTTAAGAAATAAAAGACACCTTTACTCGATGAAATGCAGTAAGTCAAGAACTTAAAGACACCTTTACTCGATGAAATGGAGTGTCAAGAAATAAAAGACGCCTTTACTCGATGAAATGCATTAAGTCAATAAATAAAAGACACCTCTACTCGATGAAATACAGTAAGTCAAGAAATAAAAGATTGTGATTCGAAAAAAATGCCGTGTCAAGAAATAAAAGACACCTTTATTCGATGAAATGCAGTAAGTCAAGAAATAATATACACCTTTACTCGATGATATGCAGTAAGTCAAGAAATAAAAGACACCTTGATTTGAAGAAATGCAGTAGTAAAAAACAATTAAAGGCAGCTTTATTCGTTGAAATACAGTTATTCAAGATATTCAAGTCACGGCAAACAACTGCATTACTCACCTACACCTCTGTCTGGTCTGCGGCGTTCTGTAGTCCAGTTTTGTTGGTCTGGTTCCACCAGCGAACCACCTGAATATTCTTAAGTCATAATAGTATGGCATCCTGGGTTACCATTTTTGACATAATCTGTATTTTATTTGATCCCACACAGAAATCACGAATTCAGAACCGCAAAATACTAGCAAATGAACATTCATAATGCGATATGCAAATTGGCAAGTTCGTTTTCATAGCACAGAGTTGAATAAGTAAATAGTGCTTGCAATTATTTCTTTAAGCAACAGTATAATTGCAGTTTCTTTTCAGTAACTATAGCTTCGGAACTATTCTGAAAACTGTTGAGAAATTTCATTACAATTTATATTTACAAACTGCAGGGGAAGTGGGTGTAGATAAATATAGCGGATCCTAGGGAACGTACATTCTTACTTACATACTGGGATCAAGATGCCCAGCAGTGCATGAGCTGCAGCGGTCAGCTACCGAAAGCTGACGGCTAGCACCAGGGCCAGCGAACAAGAGCAGACCAGCTCTTTCTACACCTCCTCACGGTGATCCTGGATAACAGACTGCGACATAGCAGACTAGCTAAAGAGAAGGGATCGAAAAGGGAAGGCTTACTCAGTACCCAAAATGCCTGCTGAAGTCGGATGTGTCGGACCGAAAGGTTCAAATGTCACATTGAAGCAGTAAACTTCGACAAAACGTATTCCGTTCTCCGGACAACATCCTGCTACTTACAAATCCCTTTACAGGGTTTGGTAGTGGTAGTTTAAGAACGAACAACGAAGATAAGGAAGATACACTTGCTGGAGTAACAGGCACGCATCACCTTACTGGACCTTCATTCGCCGATTTATTTCTATAGGGCTCACCCCTTCGCTGCTAAACAACCGGATAACAGAACGTTGCTCCACTTTGGCGATGGGCAACAAAGATCTTCAGACTCGGAACGACACATTGCAGAATCAAGACCCAGCTCAACAGAATGGGTCTCAGAGACACCACCACGTGCGATTGTGGAGCACCCAAGCAAACACAAGAACATATGCAGGACTATCTCACTTATGCAGACCAAAGAGAGGCCGTCGGACCCGCGGAAGAGACTATTCTTGAAAAGCTGTGGGGGAACGGCGAAGGCCTGAAACGGAGTCTCTTTCGTGAACCTCACCGGACTAGAAACATAGCATCACCTGATCGTGAACCTCACCGGACTAGAAACATAGCATCACCTGATCGTGAACCTCACCGGACTAGAAACATAGCATCAGCTGATCGTGAACCTCACCGGACTAGAAACATAGCATCAGCTGATCGTGAACCTCACCGGACTAGAAACATAGCATCAGCTGATCGTGAACCTCACCGGACTAGAAACATAGCATCAGCTGATCGTGAACCTCACCGGACTTGAAACATAGCATCAGCTGATCGTGAACCTCACCGGACTAGAAACATAGCATCAGCTGATCGTGAACCTCACCGGACTAGAAACATAGCATCAGCTGATCGTGAACCTCACCGGACTTGAAACATAGCATCAGCTGATCGTGAACCTCACCGGACTAGAAACATAGCATCAGCTGATCGTGAACCTCACCGGACTTGAAACATAGCATCACCTGATCGTGAACCTCACCGGACTAGAAACATAGCATCACCTGATCGTGAACCTCACCGGACTAGAAACATAGCATCACCTGATCGTGAACCTCACCGGACTAGAAACATAGCATCAGCTGATCGTGAACCTCACCGGACTAGAAACATAGCATCAGCTGATCGTGAACCTCACCGGACTAGCAACATAGCATCAGCTGATCGTGAACCTCACCGGACTAGAAACATAGCATCAGCTGATCGTGAACCTCACCGGACTAGAAACATAGCATCAGCTGATCGTGAACCTCACCGGACTAGAAACATAGCATCAGCTGATCGTGAACCTCACCGGACTAGAAACATAGCATCAGCTGATCGTGAACCTCACCGGACTTGAAACATAGCATCAGCTGATCGTGAACCTCACCGGACTAGAAACATAGCATCAGCTGATCGTGAACCTCACCGGACTTGAAACATAGCATCACCTGATCGTGAACCTCACCGGACTAGAAACATAGCATCAGCTGATCGTGAACCTCACCGGACTTGAAACATAGCATCACCTGATCGTGAACCTCACCGGACTAGAAACATAGCATCACCTTATCGTGAACCTCACCGGACTAGAAACATAGCATCACCTGATCATGAACCTCACCGGACTAGAAACATAGCATCAGCTGATCGTGAACCTCACCGGACTAGAAACATAGCATCACCTGATCGTGAACCTCACCGGACTAGAAACATAGCATCACCTGATCGTGAACCTCACCGGACTAGAAACATAGCATCACCTGATCGTGAACCTCACCGGACTAGAAACATAGCATCACCTGATCGTGAACCTCACCGGACTAGAAACATAGCATCACCTGATCGTGAACCTCACCGGACTTGAAACATAGCATCACCTGATCGTGAACCTCACCGGACTAGAAACATAGCATCACCTGATCGTGAACCTCACCGGACTAGAAACATAGCATCAGCTGATCGTGAACCTCACCGGACTAGAAACATAGCATCACCTGATCGTGAACCTCACCGGACTAGAAACATAGCATCACCTGATCGTGAACCTCACCGGACTAGAAACATAGCATCACCTGATCGTGAACCTCACCGGACTAGAAACATAGCATCACCTGATCGTGAACCTCACCGGACTAGAAACATAGCATCAGCTGATCGTGAACCTCACCGGACTAGAAACATAGCATCACCTGATCGTGAACCTCACCGGACTAGAAACATAGCATCAGCTGATCGTGAACCTCACCGGACTAGAAACATAGCATTAGCTGATCGTGAACCTCACCGGACTAGAAACATAGCATCAGCTGATCGTGAACCTCACCGGACTAGAAACATAGCATCACCTGATCGTGAACCTCACCGGACTAGAAACATAGCATCAGCTGATCGTGAACCTCACCGGACTAGAAACATAGCATCACCTGATCGTGAACCTCACCGGACTAGAAACATAGCATCAGCTGATCGTGAACCTCACCGGACTAGAAACATAGCATCAGCTGATCGTGAACCTCACCGGACTAGAAACATAGCATCAGCTGATCGTGAACCTCACCGGACTAGAAACATAGCATCACCTGATCGTGAACCTCACCGGACTAGAAACATAGCATCACCTGATCGTGAACCTCACCGGACTAGAAACATAGCATCACCTGATCGTGAACCTCACCGGACTAGAAACATAGCATCACCTGATCGTGAACCTCACCGGACTAGAAACATAGCATCAGTTGGAAGAAGGAGAAGACGAAGATTAAAATTAGGGACCCATTGCATAGCTATTCTGATAGATGGTGGAGGAGATGGGAGGTCATGAGGAAGAGGTGGGCGGATTGAGGTGCGGGAGATGGACAAGTTGGGGATGGGGGAAGAAATTGGCAGGTTAAAGTGGACGGAAAGGGTGGAATGCAGAGCTGAAGTGTAATGGAAAGGAGAGGTATGTGAGAAGAGAATGAAACAAAATAAAAGCTTTCATAATTATCTTGGTCAACACTTTATTTTGTTGAATATTATTCCATTTTATTAACACCTGTCTACTATTTGAGAAGTGACAAGAAGGTCAGCCATGGTGTTAGCAGTATCACCATGTAAAAACCAGTGCTATACAACCACATTGCAAATGACGGTATCAGGTTTTCATAAAAGCTGGTTAGGGAAGACAAATGCAGTATTGGACTTATGCTTGAACAAATGGAGCGACCACGGAAGTAAGTTACTATTTGACAAGTTATTATTACATTCAGTCAATACTGACGTGGGATGACAAATGCGATATTCTTAAATGACTTCTGACGGGTCGGAATGGTCAAATGCCAGCGCTGTTCATCACCTTAGTATACCTTCTCTTAATATTACAACATGGCGAGTATTTGACGTAGGCACAGCGAGAGAAACACACATAGAGACAGTCACACATAACGAGAGAGAGAGAGAGAGAGAGAGAGAGAGAGAGAGAGTCGGAAGATGGAGAGCAAAAGTGAAGAGCCGGAAGAATATGAGCAAAAGTGAAGAGCCGGAAGAATATGAGCAAAAGTGAAGAGCCGGAAGAAAGAGCAAAATAGAAGAGTCGGAAGAAAGAGAGCAACAGTGAAAAGCCGGAAGAAAGAGAGCAAAAGTGAAGAGCCGGAAGAAAGAGAGCAAAAGTGAAGAGCCGGAAGAAAGAGAGCAAAAGTGAAGAGCCGGAAGAAAGAGAGCAAAATAGAAGAGTCGGAAGAAAGAGAGCAACAGTGAAAAGCCGGAAGAAAGAGAGCAAAAGTGAAGAGCCGGAAGAAAGAGAGCAAAAGTGAAGAGCCGGAAGAAAGAGAGCAAAAGTGAAGAGCAGGAAGAAAGAGAGCAAAAGTGAAGAGCCGGAAGAAAGAGAGCAAAAGTGAAGAGTCGGAAGAAAGAGAGCAAAAGTGAAGAGCCGGAAGAAAGAGAGCAAAAGTGAAGAGCCGGAAGAAAGAGAGCAAAAGTGAAGAGCCGGAAGACAGAGAGCAAAAGTGAAGAGCCGGAAGAAAGAGAGCAAAAGTGAAGAGTCGGAAGAAAGAGAGCAAAAGTGAAGAGCCGGAAGAAAGAGCAAAATAGAAGAGTCGGAAGATAGAGAGCAAAAGTGAAGAGCCGGAAGAAAGAGAGCAAAAGAGAAGAGCCGGAAGAAAGAGAGCAAAAGTGAAGAGCCGGAAGAAAGAGAGCAAAAGTGAAGAGCCGGAAGAAAGAGAGCAAAAGTGAAGAGCCGGAAGAAAGAGAGCAAAAGTGAAGAGCCGGAAGAAAGAGCAAAATAGAAGAGTCGGAAGAAAGAGAGCAAAAGTGAAAAGCCGGAAGAAAGAGAGCAAAAGTGAAGAGCCGGAAGAAAGAGAGCAAAAGTGAAGAGCCGGAAGAAAGAGAGCAAAATAGAAGAGTCGGAAGAAAGAGAGCAACAGTGAAAAGCCGGAAGAAAGAGAGCAAAAGTGAAGAGCCGGAAGAAAGAGAGCAAAAGTGAAGAGCCGGAAGAAAGAGAGCAAAATAGAATAGTCGGAAGAAAGAGAGCAACAGTGAAAAGCCGGAAGAAAGAGAGCAAAAGTGAAGAGTCGGAAGAAAGAGAGCAAAAGTGAAGAGCCGGAAGAAAGAGCAAAATAGAAGAGTCGGAAGATAGAGAGCAAAAGTGAAGAGCCGGAAGAAAGAGAGCAAAAGAGAAGAGTCGGAAGAAAGAGAGCAAAAGTGAAGAGCCGGAAGAAAGAGCAAAATAGAAGAGTCGGAAGATAGAGAGCAAAAGTGAAGAGCCGGAAGAAAGAGAGCAAAAGTGAAGAGTCGGAAGAAAGAGAGCAAAAGTGAAGAGTCGGAAGAAAGAGAGCAAAAGTGAAGAGCCGGAAGAAAGAGCAAAATAGAAGAGTCGGAAGATAGAGAGCAAAAGTGAAGAGCCGGAAGAAAGAGAGCAAAAGAGAAGAGCCGGAAGAAAGAGAGCAAAAGTGAAGAGCCGGAAGAAAGAGAGCAAAAGTGAAGAGCCGGAAGAAAGAGAGCAAAAGTGAAGAGTCGGAAGAAAGAGAGCAAAAGTGAAGAGCCGGAAGAAAGAGCAAAATAGAAGAGTCGGAAGAAAGAGAGCAACAGTGAAAAGCCGGAAGAAAGAGAGCAAAAGAGAAGAGCCGGAAGAAAGAGAGCAAAAGTGAAGAGCCGGAAGAAAGAGAGCAAAAGTGAAAAGCCGGAAGAAAGAGAGCAAAAGTGAAGAGCCGGAAGAAAGAGAGCAAAATAGAAGAGTCGGAAGAAAGAGAGCAACAGTGAAAAGCCGGAAGAAAGAGAGCAAAAGTGAAGAGCCGGAAGAAAGAGAGCAAAAGTGAAGAGTCGGAAGAAAGAGAGCAAAAGTGAAAAGCCGGAAGAAAGAGAGCAAAAGTGAAGAGCCGGAAGAAAGAGAGCAAAAGTGAAGAGCCGGAAGAAAGAGAGCAAAATAGAAGAGTCGGAAGAAAGAGAGCAACAGTGAAAAGCCGGAAGAAAGAGAGCAAAAGTGAAGAGCCGGAAGAAAGAGAGCAAAAGTGAAGAGCCGGAAGAAAGAGAGCAAAATAGAAGAGTCGGAAGAAAGAGAGCAACAGTGAAAAGCCGGAAGAAAGAGAGCAAAAGTGAAGAGCCGGAAGAAAGAGAGCAAAAGTGAAGAGCCGGAAGAAAGAGAGCAAAAGTGAAGAGTCGGAAGAAAGAGAGCAAAAGTGAAGAGCCGGAAGAAAGAGCAAAATAGAAGAGTCGGAAGATAGAGAGCAAAAGTGAAGAGCCGGAAGAAAGAGAGCAAAAGAGAAGAGCCGGAAGAAAGAGAGCAAAAGTGAAGAGCCGGAAGAAAGAGAGCAAAAGTGAAGAGTCGGAAGAAAGAGAGCAAAAGTGAAGAGCCGGAAGAAAGAGCAAAATAGAAGAGTCGGAAGATAGAGAGCAAAAGTGAAGAGCCGGAAGAAAGAGAGCAAAAGAGAAGAGCCGGAAGAAAGAGAGCAAAAGTGAAGAGCCGGAAGAAAGAGAGCAAAAGTGAAGAGCCGGAAGAAAGAGAGCAAAAGTGAAGAGCCGGAAGAAAGAGAGCAAAAGTGAAGAGCCGGAAGAAAGAGAGCAAAAGTGAAGAGCCGGAAGAAAGAGAGCAAAATAGAAGAGTCGGAAGAAAGAGAGCAACAGTGAAAAGCCGGAAGAAAGAGAGCAAAAGTGAAGAGCCGGAAGAAAGAGAGCAAAAGTGAAGAGCCGGAAGAAAGAGAGCAAAAGTGAAGAGCAGGAAGAAAGAGAGCAAAAGTGAAGAGCCGGAAGAAAGAGAGCAAAAGTGAAGAGTCGGAAGAAAGAGAGCAAAAGTGAAGAGCCGGAAGAAAGAGAGCAAAAGTGAAGAGCCGGAAGAAAGAGAGCAAAAGTGAAGAGCCGGAAGACAGAGAGCAAAAGTGAAGAGCCGGAAGAAAGAGAGCAAAAGTGAAGAGTCGGAAGAAAGAGAGCAAAAGTGAAGAGCCGGAAGAAAGAGCAAAATAGAAGAGTCGGAAGATAGAGAGCAAAAGTGAAGAGCCGGAAGAAAGAGAGCAAAAGAGAAGAGCCGGAAGAAAGAGAGCAAAAGTGAAGAGCCGGAAGAAAGAGAGCAAAAGTGAAGAGCCGGAAGAAAGAGAGCAAAAGTGAAGAGCCGGAAGAAAGAGAGCAAAAGTGAAGAGCCGGAAGAAAGAGCAAAATAGAAGAGTCGGAAGAAAGAGAGCAAAAGTGAAAAGCCGGAAGAAAGAGAGCAAAAGTGAAGAGCCGGAAGAAAGAGAGCAAAAGTGAAGAGCCGGAAGAAAGAGAGCAAAAGTGAAGAGCCGGAAGAAAGAGAGCAAAAGTGAAGAGCCGGAAGAAAGAGAGCAAAAGTGAAGAGCCGGAAGAAAGAGAGCAAAAGTACCATTTTAATGCTTATATAGTTCTGTTCATGAATGTTTCACTTGGTGTTTTTTTCTGAAAAAGTTGATTTTTGTTGTTGTTGCGGAAAAAGTGCTTTTATTTCAGCTTTTTAAAAAAAATAATAATGTGTAACATTTTTGTTGTTGTTGCGGAAAAAGTGCTTTTATTTCAGCTTTTAAAAAAAAAATAATAATGTGTAACATTTTTGTTGTTGTTGCGGAAAAAGTGCTTTTATTTCAGCTTTTTAAAAATAATAATAATGTGTAACATTTTTGTTGTTGTTGCGGAAAAAGTGCTTTTATTTCAGCTTTTTAAAAAAAATAATAATGTGTAACATTTTTGTTGTTGCGGAAAAAGTGCTTTTATTTCAGCTTTTTAAAAAAAATAATAATGTGTAACATTTTTGTTGTTGTTGCGGAAAAAGTGCTTTTATTTCAGCTTTTTAAAAAAAATAATAATGTGTAACATTTTTGTTGTTGCGGAAAAAGTGCTTTTATTTCAGCTTTTTAAAAAAAATAATAATGTGTAACATTTTTGTTGTTGTTGCGGAAAAAGTGCTTTTATTTCAGCTTTTTAAAAAAAATTATAATGTGTAACATTTTTGTTGTTGTTGCGGAAAAAGTGCTTTTATTTCAGCTTTTAAAAAATAATAATAATGTGTAACATTTTTGTTGCATGAAAAAAATGATGTTTTTTTTTTTTTGCTGTTGCTGATAAAACAACACTTTCCGCTACTTTCTCCACAACACCACACATGATAACCAAGAACGAAGATACTTATTGAAAGTTCAACATTATTTCACGGAGGACAGTCATCGATAGGATTGCTAATTAACCAGCGGTAGGGACATGACTGACCACGCCTGTCACCGCACCACAGTACGTAGAATCAGAAGAAGAAAAATTACAGGGAACCGAAAATCTTTTCACCGCTCGCCAGACATCTCAAAAGAAGAAGAGTACAATAATGTGGAATTGTTGAACTAGGAATGTAACCCAATAAAGGGGAGAAAGAGAAGATCCGCTGCAAGCTGGGTAAATAGCATTAATCGTATACGCGCAATTCTCCCAATACTCTGCTCCAGGGTCTTTCACCGCGCTAGAGATTACACGGAACATTTCATGTAACAAAAGAAGTCGGTTGAGGAGGTACACGAACGCCGTTGCATTTCACCGAAGAGACAGCTATCCACCGTGTGACAAGTGAAATACCTTCCAGAGGCGGTGACGCTTGACGCTTAAATTCGATGAAACCTACAACGGATCCATAGACGTCAAATCTGTAGATCCATAATGGTATGAAATTAGGGGTCCCGAGTGGTCTGATGGGGTCTTTGTGTATGACGAGGGCAAGAATAGCACCACTGCCTCACAGATAGCATGTCGTGAGACGTGACTAACTGTGCGACATGGCATAACACCGGTCATGGTTATGTGGTTTGTTTAGAGCAGCATAAATGGCGCCTAACAGACTGCGGGTCAACTTTGCTCTAGTGTTTGAGTCTTTTAAGATGGACTTATTATCAGTTAACCACCCTCCGCAAGCGCTTGTCCCGACGCAGCGGAGTATTAAGCTGCTTGAGCCTAACCCACTAAGCAGGAAACCCTTCTCCCGACTACATCCAGCTCTCACCAGAGCTGGGACCTGCACAAGGGCTTCTGTCCCTGTAGAAACACAGGTCGACTAAGACTAAGAAGTACGGACGTCATCAGCTTAGTCGTTCTTGAGACGTGTTGAAATCTTCTGATGATTTCCCGCCACTGCCCTCTGTTTCCAATACATCTCATCAGCATATTATTCGTCTTCGCCTTAATGTTATTGAACACATGTGTGATGTCATTGTTTCGTGGGTGCCCTCTTTTTCTTTTCCCGGAATTTTTCCTTCTAGTATCTTCAACGGTAAGTTAATATTTCTCATGTTATGACCAAGCCAAGTAAGTCTACCTTTTCTGTATACTCGTCGTTAGTTGTGTATGTGACTCTATACCTTATATCTTGCAGAATACTACCACAAGAATCACATTAAACCAAATCCCAGTAAACCCCAGGTGTGTGCCTACGACATCAGAAACAGAGAGGCAAAAAGAAAACTTCAGATTAGGTGGCTAGGGCGGGAATTTGAACACTGCACCTATCAAGCAGGGCGAGAACTTGATCACAGGTAAGAAAGCCGCAAACGCCTTTGTCGATCACTATGCCAGAGCAAACCACATCGAGGTCCCTGCAGATAAGCATACAGACATTAGCGAAGAGCTAAAGGGACACGAAAACATAAATACGGCTCCTGAAGAGCACATGATGGCCAAACTAACAATGCGCGAAATGGAAGAGGCTATGAGAACACTAAAGAAAAGGAAATCTCCCGGAAAAGACGGGATAACAAACGAAATGCTGATGGGGCTGGGCCAAACAGCGAAGAAGAAACTACTATCAGTCCTGAACCAAAGCTGGAAAAGGGGTATTGTACCCCAGGCATGGAAAGATGCAATACTGGTACCAGTACCAAAAACAGGGAAGGACAAAACAGATCCAAATGGATACAGGCCCATAAGCATACTGAGCTGTGTCGGCAAGCTGATGGAACGGATGATAAACACCAGACTGATGTGGCATCTGGAAGAAAAACGAATACTAATTCCACAGCAAGCCGGCTTTAGACAGCACAGATCCACTGAGGACCAGGTCATCCTCATAGCCCAGGAGATAGAAGATGCCTACCAGGCACAGAAACACACAGTAGCTGTTTGGGTGGATCTGGAAAAGGCATTTGACAAAGTCTGGAAGGATGGACTTAGAGTCAAGCTAAGAAGAAGTGATGTCTGTGGGAAGATGTACAAGTGGATCAACCACTACCTCAAACAAAGAACGGCCAGAGTCCAAGTACAAGGGCAGATGAGCAAAAAGGTGACACTCGAGCAGGGAGTACCCCAAGGGGGAGTATTGTCACCCACACTCTTCCTGGTATATATAAACGATATTACAGAGAATATACCAAGAAGAGTCCATAGCTCAATGTTTGCAGACGATCTGGCTATGTGGACCTCTGAAAAGAATCTCACCATAGCAAGAAATAGGATGCAAACGGCCCTAACATCGCTGGAAGAGTGGGCGAACTCATGGCTGGTCAAAATAAACGAGGAGAAAACCACGTGCACAATATTCTCGCTCTCATTAAAACCCCAAAGTACCAAATTAAGTCTGAATGGCAAAATCCTGCAGCCAAACGACAACCCAACCTATCTGGGAGTCACATTTGATCGGCGCATGACATGGAAAAGTCAGATTGAGAGAAACCGAATGAAAGCCAGAGAAAGAATGGCGATCATGAGGAAACTTGCTGGCACAAGCTGGGGAGCAGACGAAGGCATACTAAAGAAACTGTACACTGGAAGAGTGAGACCAGTTCTCGAGTATGGCATTGCGGCATGGACAACCGCAGCGAAGGCGAACTTCGATAAAGTTAACAAACTTCAAAACCAAGCCATGAGAATTATAACAGGTGGCATGAAGTCAACGCCAATTGTAGAACTTGAAAAGATTACAAAATTGCAATCCATGACCGATAGAAGAGACTACAGAGCCCAGCTGCAGTCAGAGAAACTCAGAAGACTGACGGACCATCCAATGTACCAGAGACTAAACAATTTGGGAAATGGGAAACTAAAGCGGAGAAACTTTGCAGAAATAGCCAAAGCAAAGATGCACGAAGATCCCATAAACGCACTAACAACACCAAAACCCATCACTACTGTACGAAAACCTACTTGGAGGCAGGATATATTTCCAGAGGTGGTAGAAAATATACCAGGTATTGCAAACAAAAACTGCCAGAGTGAAAAAGAAAGGAGAGACACTACCCTAAGCTTCATAACGAAAAGCTACCCAAGCATGGACTGGACCCATGCATACACCGACGGTTCTGTAACAAACACTACACAGAACGGAGGGGCAGGAGCATTCCTGAACCTACCAAATGGCAGAAAAATAACACTGTCATTCGCTACTGGTAAGTACACAAGCAATTTCAGAGCAGAGGCAGAGGCACTGAAGGCGGCAGTGGAAGAAATGGTAACACACAGTGAAAATGAGAGCCATATAGTCCTGCTGACAGACGCTCTCGAAGTAGTCACAGCGCTAAAAAGCCAGAAAAACACTGAGCTTAATGACTTAAGAGCAGCACTCTGCAAACTGTGCCAGCAGTCCGCACCAAAAAGGGTAGTGGTACAGTGGGTTCCGTCACACTGCAACATCCAAGGCAACGAGGAGGCAGACAGACTGGCAAAAGAAGGTGCAAGGCTACCACAAACAGATACCAGTATGACGTACGAAGAGTCAAAACGGCTTATCAAAGCCAGATACATGACCAAATGGGAAACCGAACATACTGGTTACACCAAAAACGATGCCTATTACCAGTTGAACCGAAGAGAGCAGGTCGTTGTCTTCAGACTTCGCACTGGCCACAACAGACTGAGGTACCACCTATTCAACAAATTGAAGATAGGGTGTACCGACGAATGCCCGTGCGGTACTGGTAAAATGACCACTGAACATCTGCTGCAGAACTGCCCGACATACGAGGATCAGAGAGAGCAGATGTGGCCATTGCCAGTGGAACTGCAAGACAAGCTGTATGGTAGTGGCGAGAGTCTCAGGATGACCGCCGCTTTTTTCGAGAAAATAATGGTTACTGTCTGACTGTGTACGCAGAAGAAGAAGAAGAAGAACACTGCACGGCTCCCAAGTATCTAGGCGTGAAATTAGACCGCACATTATCTTACGTAACGTACTGCCAAGACACAAAGCGTAAGATACACGCAAGAAATAATATCATCAGAAAACTGACCTGCACAACATGGGGGCACATACATCAGTCCTTCGGATATCTACACTTGCCTTGTGTTTCTCCGTAGCTGAATACTCTGCGCCAGTCTTGGAAAAATTCTGCTCATGCGAAACTAGTTGATACAGCAATAAATGAGGCGGGTAGGATAGTATCAGGGTGCCTAAAACCCACCCCCATTGATAAAATATATCCCATAATTGGC
Organism: Ariolimax columbianus; assembly: GCA_036924085.1. Lineage (NCBI taxonomy): Eukaryota > Metazoa > Mollusca > Gastropoda > Stylommatophora > Arionidae > Ariolimax > Ariolimax columbianus. The sequence continues at coordinate 34,597,799 of JAVGWX010000005.1, forward strand.
ATAGCACCCACTGAGATCCGAAGAAGCATCGCAGCAGAAATCGAATGAGAAAAACAGGAGCACGACCCAAGGCACTCAATATTTGGACATCAGGCGCAGAACAGAAGACTGAAATCCAGACATAGATTTCCAAAAAAACAACAATTCCCATACATACAAACTCTGAAAGTCGCCGTATCGAGAGGTGGCACGAATTGGTGCAGGCCCCAAAGATAGAAATTCGGGTGGAACCTGCTTCTGGACATCATCTACCATAAAAAAACATGGAAGACGCTTAACAGACTTCGAACTGGTGTATCACGGTACAAGAGGAATATAAAACGATGTGGATACACAGATGATGACACATATGACTGTGGCGCAATACAGGACCCAGACCACCTGATGACCTGTCCCAACCTCCAGGAAACATGCAATAGGCGCGACATGTTGGAGGCAAATGACAAGGCAATCCATGCCGCTGAATGCTAGATGCAAGATATATAACGTAGTGCTTGGACACGGAAACTAACTAACTATACCTCATAGGTGTCGGACCAAAATGTGCAAATATCGCAGTCAAGCTGTAAACTACGATACATCGCATTCCGTTCTCTGGACTACACCCTGCTACTTGCAAAGCCCTTTTCATGGCTTGGTAGTGTGGGAATGAGAACAAACAAAGAAGAAGAATGACATGGTAAGGATCGAAGATACAACACAGTGAATTAGTTTACAGCAGCCAGTGGCTCGTATCTGTCTGTTTGCATCAGGGGCGGCGAACTACATTAGAAGAAAAAAGGATGCGGTAAAGTAAACCGTCTGGCTAAGATCATATGGATTCCAGTGGAAGGTAAACCAGGTATCCCCCTCCCCCCTCCTCCTCCCCTTTCCCTCCCAAAAAATCTAGCTGAAATGGGATATGAAAGGCCGAAAGGAGGCGATATCGCAGTCTTGCTGTTAACAACGACACAACTTCAGAACATCCTTTTGTGGAAGTACGCGGCAGCAGAAGAAACGCATGTTATAGGAAGCAGATGAGAATTATCCTGGCGTAAATTTATTGGTCCGTGATCGCAACAAAGGAGCCACAATTTTGTGGTCTGTGGTCGCAACAACAAAGAAAGACTTCAATTTACTTTATTTGTACAAATCAACGTTGCGATCGACGTTTGAATAAGCTTAAACAGAACGATTTTATGCATTCTCACAGCAGCGTGAACACGAAACTCTACATAATAGGAATCTCAAGTAGGTATCCCATTCAGGAACGAAATATTGTAAAGTTTGTCAAGAAGTTCACATCATTCATCCAAGTGGAAACACTTCGTTTATTAAAAGAAAGGAAGAAAAAAAACCACACACCGGTTCTCAGCCTGTGCAATTCAAAATGTTTCAGAGGATAGACTTGTACTATTCTTATTTATATACATATATTTTTACTCAACCGAAGTTCGCTGATGGCATAACAATCCTCAGGAACGACGTCAAAATAGCGAAGAAAAGCCTAAATGAACTTAGCAGAGCAAGCGTTGGTCTACAAATCAATAGAGAGAAAACCCAGTTCATGTTCAACACCTTCTGCCCAAAAGGAAATATGCGCTTTGGAGATTATCCTGTCGAAAACGTCAATTCGTATATCTACTTGGGCGAACTGCAAAACTGCAACAGATGCGAATCGTCTACGCTAGGGCTCACACATTCAACAGTCTGGTTATTCCAGCCATGGTATATGGCTGCGAGGTGTGGAACCTACGGTAAGCTGACGCAGATAGGTGTTGCCCAACGAGTGATGGAGCGAAGAACATTGGAGATTTCCATTCGAGACCATATCCGCAACGCAGAGTTCAGACGTCGAACTTCCTTCTCTGACAACATAGATATCCCGTTGTTACGAAAACACAAATGGAAAACACAAATGTGGTGCGCCTGCCGAATTACAGATGGACACTAGAGTGACGTCATAGTGGCCATACAACTTATCCGCCATTGCGGGCGATCGGGGATGAGGTGGAGAGATGCCATAATAAAGGCTCTGGGTCCAACATGGTACACCAAGACAAAAGAGTAAAACGAGTTTACTTAACATTTGGCTACCTGGTATCAAACACACGTGCCTGACTGAATACCAGGATTTTGAGAGAGAGAGAGAGACAGAGAGAGAGATAGAGAGAGAGACACACACACCCACACCCGATCTGGTTTTCCGTTCGCAAACCGGTGTCTGCGGTCAAGCCTGCCTCACAGATTGGGTACCAGAGCAAGCTGTGAAGTAAAGGCGGCCGCGTGATACTGACCACATCACCCAGTATGTGCCGCGGGTCAACCAATAATATGGGTTTAACACCATATTTCCCATACGCCGCACGGTGCAAAGGTGATCTTTACTTTGTGCATACATATATAAATATATATATATATATATATATATATATATATATATATATATATATATATAGATAGATAGAGATAGAGAGAGAGACAGAGAGAGAGAGGGGGAGAAAGATCTATTTAAAGAAAGGGAAATGGAAAAGAAAAATGAGTAAGAGAGGGCGAAATAAAAAATAAGCAGGGATGACAACTCAATCGTATGTGGTGTAAGGCATCCCATAAGGAAGTTCAAATGATTCTCGAGATACAGTGTCCACAACTTTGTCCTTGACGAAGACATTGAGGCCGTAACGCAGGTGTCGATCTGTTTTTGTCCCGCAGTCATTACCGATATCGACTTTTGTTATTCAAAACCGCTACAGATTCGATTTATTTATGTCTTTAAAATACAACACCATTGGAAGGCCAGGCTTGGAACTGTCAATACCGGAAATCTGACGACAGGTTAACTTGACAGCAAAATAGCTACGTGGCTCGATGCACTTAAGAAAAGTAGTAAATAAAGGTGCACAAATCTCTCAAATATATTGTTAAAAATGAAAGGCAAGACAAAGGCAAAGGCCACCGTCCATCGCAGACGATGATGGCATAATTTATTTGCTAGCGCTATTTTTAGTAAGGATTAACTGCGCTACTTTTTATCCTCACTCTCTCGTCTCACTCTTTTATCCTCACTCGATCCGCCCGAGATGCAGGGGACTCTGGAGTCGAACTCACACCCCCTGATCACGGTTTAACCACTTCGCCACGGAGTCCTCGAATGTTAATAATGAAATAATAATAATAGTTGACCATCGCAAGCGAAGATGGACTCAGCATCAGCCTATTGCTGCGAAATGTGTTCTCTGATGACTGTAAAGATCAATTCTGGAACGGCATACCCTGTCAGATTCGTGGCACACATGTGGGGAGCCGGCTGTGGATGCGTCGTGCGGGCTGTTTTTGCGGGCAGAACGCTGTCGCTGAACTTACAAGATGGCTTTACTCTCACCGATCTGAGCACCTTCGGTGATAATAGCGCACCAGGTGGTGCGGTTTTGCGCACGCATCCCTCAGAAGGTGACATCAATATTGAAGCTTCTCGGAGACATTTTCAAGGAGTCTCTATAGCGTTTCTACTCCCCCCCCCCCCCCCACAGTCACCGGAGCGTCTGCCTGCTATGAGCTCACTGTAGAACAACTGATTGGGGGTGGGCTCATCTGGCGTGCGAACAACGCGTCCAATCCACCTTAGCAGAGCTATTTTCAGATGTGTATGGATGATCAACATGTTGGTTCTGCCAAATATCTCAGAGTTGCGCACTTTGTCCTGCCACCTGATTCGCATCAGCCTACGTAAGCAGATCAAGTGAAAACGATTGAGCTGTCTGGTATGTCTGCTACACCGCCCATGTCTCACAGGCATGTAGCAAAGTGGATAACATAGATACGTTGAATGGACAGCGAGGGCAACAACACAAGGAAGACTGTTGTCGTGTGTGGTCGCATCAAAGAAGGCTTATATTAGCTGTCTTGTTAAAACTAGGACAACGTTTAAAATAAACTTAAACTGAGGGAATTCATGGTTTCTCACGGCAGTAGGGGCCAGAACAATAGGGAAAGATATGAATCTCAAGTAATACATCCATTCATGTAAGAAAAATTGTGGACGTCTGTCCGTGTGCTCCTGTCATTCTTACAAAGCCCCAAGCTCCTTATTCTGCACCCAAGCGGAACAAGTTCATATTTTTTATGTAAAGCGGTTCTCAGTATATGCATTCTCGTGTCGTTTTCATCCATATGCCCAAGAAAAATCAGCCTTCCAGACCATGAAGGAAATATTGTGCAACAAAATCTTGTCACTGGAACTGGGGAACAGAGTACTTAGACGCTACGTGGATTCAGTACTAATATATCGCAGTGAACCTTGGACAAACTGCATACAAGTGCACATATCTTTGGACGCAATAGAGATGTGGTATTACAGAAGAATGCTTCGGATCCCATGAACCGCAAGGAAAACTAACGATACAGTACTCGAAGATGCACAAAGACAACTCGCTGCAAAGATCAGAACAAGACGGCCATCCTATTTTGGGCATGTTATGAGAAGAGGCGGCTTGGAGCACGTCGTGACAACGGGAAAGATTTCAGGAAAGAGAGGCACAGAGCGAAGATGTTGGACAGCTTAAGAGAATGGCACGGGCTACAATCAACAACAGAGTTGGTAAAAGACACACGTGATAGAAGCGGATGAAGGTCCATGATCGCCAACGCACCTGATGATGATGACCTATGTTTTTCACACAGGTCATTAGGTTATCATGCAGGATTCTGTCAAAGAATTTTTAAAGTTCATAAAGTACATATAAACGCTTTTTTTGTACTTCTAAATTGCTTCTGTTGAGATGTTCTATGTGAATCCAGATTGTTCACCGGAAACTTCCAAACCTACTCCACGACTTTATCTCTCCTGCATAATTTCTAGCTGTATCTTAATTGTGTGGCTTACCAGGCTGATTGTTCTAAAATATGTTCATTCGGTTATATAACATTTCTTGGGTAGTGTTAGAAAGACTGACGTAGTCAGGTCGCGCGGTGCAGATCCTGCATTCTAGATGTCGTTATGCAATTCAGAGATTGCACTGATTCGTGTCTGCAGCGATATCCTCTAGAGCCTCAATTTTTCTATATTTATTGCGCCCATGATTTTTGCTCTTTCCTTGCTGTTATATTGTATTGCTTCATCTACTTCTTAACTTACCGTTTTTATACTCGTTTGGAAGACTGCAAAGTCTGTATACAACCAGTTTCTTTTACATTAATTTGATTAACAATACATTACGCGCATCTAATCTATGCTTGAATGCATTATTTGACCCTACCTTCACAATTTCCTGTGGCAATGCATTCCAATCATTCACCACTCTCTGACTAAAAACATATTTCTTGGTATCTAATCTGAGAATAATGGTGCCGTCATTATTAAATGTTGATGGTTGTCGCATCTGCTGTTGTCGAATAGTTCATCTGTTTGGTATACCTTTCTCATCAAGCAATGTTTCTTCACTCTTTTTATTAATGCATTCTCATTCTCGAGTCAGCATTGTGGTGTTTGAAAGTTGCTTCATTTCTGCATGCATTGCTGACTTGTTTTTGTTCTGTTCCATGTCTTATATTATCACGAATTTTGATTCTATTCACTTCTCGTTTGCACTTGGGCCTGGAGCACACATATCTCATTGACTAGTATCCTATAGTCTAATGCGTTTGTTGTTGTTATTTTTCTAATTTTGCTTAATATATTGTCTGTCATCCATACACGATTTTTCTTATACTCTTTTATCGGTACAGTCCCATTTGCTTACATGCATACTTGTTTTTAGATAGTCTCACGTTTTGCTTGCATGGGATGTCTCTTTAATATTTATCCACGCTTTCTGACAACAGATTATCATATTTATATTTGACTTTCACTGGATATTTCGGTGCAATCCATGCTCCTCTAATGCTGATATATATATATATAACCCTCATCATGTAACATGTCCTTTATAGAACGTCGACTCCATCACAGTCTGTCTGAAAGAAGCTCTTTCTCCTGCCAAAACTCCAGCCTTTGACACATTCCTACTCAGGAATTCCTGGATATCTTGATACCATCGTCTTCTTGGTCTACCCTTGCCTCTTTTGCCCGACACCATATCTTCCATCACTGTTATCTTAAGACCGTTGTATCTCTTGACGTGATAAAAGTGATTCAATTTTCTGAACAAAATGCGATTAATAAACCAATTCTGCTCTATGTTCAACTCTCGCCGAATGGCTATATTTGTGTTTTTCTTCACCCAGGGTACTCTATGGATCTTTCTTAAACATTTTGACTCGAAGGATAGGATTCTTTGTCTAAAAGTTTTGGTAATCGTCCATGATTCACAGCCATATGCTGCCACAGGAAAAACACAGGATGTCAAGACTTTTACTTGTGTCATTTTGTTGGTGCTCTGCCATAATTTCTTCAGGCTGTTCATATGTACATATGAATCCATTTATTATCTCACTTTTACACATTTCAGTCTGATGGCTATTTTAACCACTACATGATTGTGATCTGAATTTATGACTGTAACTGGCTAAGTTTTTGGCTTTGCGATTCCATATTGTAATATGTCCTTAAACATAATATAGCCAATTTATAAAAAAAATATGTCTTGCATATTTCCACGCGTGTAGTCTTCTTTGCATTTGTTTGGAAAATATGTTACAAGCAACTAATTTGATTTTCTTCACAAACATGTACCAGCATATCTCCTCTGTAGTTTCTTTTTCCCAGTTCAAGTTTGAAGTTCATATCTTCCCTTACTTTCAGCACATCAGTAGATTTGATCGATTTGATGGTGTGTTGTACGTTTTCGTAACATTCTTCTATGCATTCATCACTGTGTTCTTCAGTTAATAAACACATTTGTTAAATGGCAGTATCGAATGGTTTAGTTCTAAACGTTACCAGCAATATATTATCAGTGTCTGTTCAGTAACAATACACTTATTTCCCAAGCTGCATTTTCAAGAATGCTTCTACTCAATATTAATAATTATATCTTCTCCTGAATGTATGTATTGCCCTTTCCTAAAGTCTTCTTCTTTCTTCTTGTTTTCGATTATCCGTGTTGCATTGCAGCGCCAGGTTATGAAGAGATCATAGAATGAGCCATGCAGTTAGCCTCATGTACAATGGCATTCACCGTCGATACGATATTTTCGTATGCCACCTTTTCCGTTGAATCTAAATAGTGTTGCTTGTCTATTGGTGCTGTGTGGTGGTAGCCTTGTTACGTGGCCAGACAATTTTAGCCGCTGTCTTTTGATGCAGTCTAAAACTGGTGTTGTTCTCACCGGTATCCTGATGTCATCGTTTCTCATCCCGTCTCTCCTAGTTTCCCCCAATATTTTTCGCAGTCATTTCATTTCTGTTGTTACGATTTGTCGTTTATCAATTGATGTTAGTGTCCAGTTCTGACATTGGTAGCACATTGTCGGGACGAAAATCTTGTTGTATAAAGCTCATTTCGATGTTATTGCCTCGTGCTTGCAATTAAGTATTGGTGTTAATTGCCCAATGTACTGATTTGCCTTATAGCATCTTTTGTCGATTTCAGTATCCTGATGACGTAACAGTTTCCTAATGTATCCGACATACACATGTTTTGCCTCAGCCACATCAAAGAAACCCACATCACTAGCCAATGAGATTAAATTGTCTACGTTTCAAGGAAATCAATCAGAGTGTTTCCAATGACCGAACGCAAGCCAATGAAAATTAAAAATGTGGTGGATGACACCAGAATGTTTTTGTTGTTTTGTAATGCCCACAATGAGTAGGTTGCTCTTATGTGCGCCCTGAAAAGGGCGTTAAGTGACGGGTTGCAGTAGCTTTCCTCACATCTCGAGCGTACTGATGAAGGTGGACCGCGGTCCTCCAGGCGGTTGTGCTATGCTTGGCTTCATCTGCGTGTGGCTCACTACTACTGAGATCACGTTGAACCTCACCTTGTTAACCAGACTGTTACCCTCGACAACAGCCCGTTTCCAGGACGACCAACGAGGAGGTCAGGTATATTTCTCCAGACCCTGGGTAACATTGTCTGATCAGTGTGTTTTGCCTGACCAGACAATAGCCTTATATCCCCCACACAAGAATGAAAACAAAGATACAACTGTTTATGACGTGTCTGCCTTGTAAGAATATATGGGGCAAGACTCGAGTGGTGTGCTTGGGTCTATGTATAAGATCATGACAAGAATAGCATCACTATCTCACAGAAAACATGTCGTTAGAGGCGATTAACTGTGTGACATGGCACAACACCGGCCATAGTTAGGTGGTTTGTTAAAAGAGCAGGTCGTGGTCTTCAGACTCCGCATAGGCCACAACAGATTGAGGTACCACCTATTCAATAAACTGAAGATAGGTGGCACTGACGAATGCACTTGTGGTACCGGGAAAATGACCGCTGAACATATGCTGCAAAACTGCCCGATATACGAGGACCAGAGAAAGCACATGTGGCCATCACCAGTGGCAACACTAGACAAGCTCTATGGCAGTGTCTACAGCCTCAAGATGACAGCTGCTTTCTTCGAGCCAATACAGGTTGACGTTTGACAGCGTACGAAAAAGAAGAAAAAGAAAAGCAGCAGAGATGGCGCATACCAGGCTGCGGGTTTACTTTGCTCTAGTGCTTGAGTCTATTAAGCTGGATTCGCACATCGATTAACCCCCTTCCAAGAAACTGGCTGTACAAATTCTGCGGAGTCTTCAGTATAAAAACGTTCAGTTAAGTTGCAGCCTGTTATCCAGGTGTAGAAGGGTCTTGACAGCTCTGGTTCGCTGGCTCTGACGCTAGCAGTCAGCTTTAAAGTCGCTGAACGCTGCAGCTTATGCACTGCTCAGCATCTTGATCTGCAACTGGTGTATCACGATGCAGGAAGAATTAAAGAGACGGGGATCGAGGAATGGTGAGACAGACATGCGACTGTGGAACATCACAATACCCAAGTCACTGTATGATCTTCCGAAACCTGTTGAAATCATACAATATGGATGACGCGTTGAGGGGGAACGACAAGACCATCTACCTGGGTGTACATTGAACACCTGATGTCTGACGTGGTGCCCAGGGCATGGGAAGTAAGTAGGTACCACCTATATATACATGTTTCTTTACAACAGGTTTTTGGGGAGTAGCGAGGTCTGGGCTGGACGGGACGCTCGTTAAAGGAAAGTGAACCGTCTGTTGCAGTCTCTCCTTTCCTGTTTCCGGGTCTAGAGATCGCCGCTGGATTCACTGTTCGGCTTGCCGGGCAGGAGTTTCCATGCTAATGGACTCGCCTACATTATTGTGTTCTCAGCACCTTCATGAGGGGCCCCATATTTCTTACAGAGCCTGCTGTGTGGCACGACAAAGTAACCGGCGGTATAACTGGGCGGGCAGATTGGGCTCATTAGCATTGATTGGCAGTCAATCTAAGAGAAGGTAAACTCTGACTCTAAACCCAGGTAGACGAAGCTCGTTAGCCTGTTCAGGCAGTTCGCGTAGGAGAGGGGGAACTCTGATTTTAAACCCACAAATGACAGGACGTGTTGGATAGTCATGGAACGATGACAGTAAGGTCGGTTTGTCTCAAGTAACTAGCATCTGCGGGCAACGACTTGTGAAAACCTAGTGAGAGGGTTAGGGCGACGGGAGTAATCCCAGACAGATAATCCGGAGTGGTGGCACGTAAGGCGGATGATTCCAACATTTCTAACTCATTCCGGCAACTCTACAGCTGAGCTGGTACCAAAATGTCATGCTTTGCATTACACCAGTGAGGCCGAGAGGGGGATCCTGCAGTTTGGGCAGCCCAGGGTCCCCATATTGAGCGCCCTGGCTTGCGCCCTGGAGAGACTACTCACAGATGACAACAGGTCTGATAACACTAACCAAACTGTCCCAAATAGAATCTTGTAGCACTAACACTTTTTGGAAGCTACGCTGTTTCAGTTTAAAAGGACACTGATTTCCAATTTCTGTCAAAATGATCTTATATGTGATTGTTGAACTAACCAGGTATAGGTCCATGCCATGTCTGGCAGCAGCTAGAGACAGCAGCCAGGGACAGCAGCCAGGGACAGCAGCTAGAGACAGCAGCCAGGGACAGCAGCTAGAGACAGCAGCCAGTGACATTAGTCAGGGACAGCAGCTAGAGACAACAGCTAGAGACAACAGCTAGAGACAACAGCCAGGGACAGCAGCCAGGGACAGCAGCTAGAGACAGCAGCCAGTGACATCAGTCAGGGACAGCAGCTAGAGACAACAGCTAGAGACAACAGCCAGTGACATCAGACAGGGACAGCAGCTAGAGACAACAGCTAGAGACAGCAGCCAGTGTCAGCAGCTAGAGACAGCAGCCAGTGTCAGCAGCTAGAGACAACAGCCAGTGAGAGCAGCTAGAGACAACAGTTAGAGACAGCAGCTAGAGACAACAGCTAGAGACAGCAGCCAGGGACAGCAGCTAGAGACAGCAGATAGAGACAACAGCCAGTGACAGCAGCTAGAGACAGCAGCTAGAGACAACAGCCAGTGACAGCAGCTAGAGACAGCAGCTAGATACAGCAGCTAGAGACAGCAGTTAGAGACAGCAGCTAGAGACAGCAGCCAGGGACAGCAGCTAGAGACAACTGCCAGGGACAGCAGTCAGGGACAGCAGCTAGAGACAACAGCTAGAGATAGCAGTTAGAGACAGCAGCTAGAGACAACAGCCAGTGACAGCAGCTAGAGACAGCAGCCAGTGACAGCAATCATGGACAGCAGCTAGAGACAACAGCCAGTGACAGCAGCAAGAGACAGCAGCCAGGGACAGCAGCTAGAGACAGCAGTCAGGGACAGCAGCTAGAGACAGCAGCTAGAGACAGCAGCTAGAGACAACAGCTAATGACAGTAGTCAGAGACAGCAGTCAGGGACAGCAGCTAGAGACAGCAGCCAGCGACAGCAGTCAGAGACAGCAGCTAGAGACAGCAGCCAGGGACAGCAGCTACAGACAGCAGCCAGGGACAGCAGCTAGATACAGCAGCCAGTGACAGCAGTCAGAGACAGCAGCCAGAGACAACAGCTAGAGACGGCAGTCAGAGACAGCAGCTAGAGACAACAGCCAGTGACAGCAGCTAGAGACAGCAGCCAGGGACAGCAGCTAGAGACAGCAGTCAGGGAAAGCAGCTAGATACAACAGTTAGAGACAGAATCCAGTGACAGAAGTCCGGGACAGCAGCCACCTACTTGTAACTGGTTGCTGGCATCAGGGTCAGCGAATAAAAGGCCGAATTTTGCCTACAAGTGGTGGCCTTGGAAACATACTGCAGCAATGCAATCTGGCTGAAGGGGACGACGACGTGATCTAGTGGTTAAGTGACGCGGCTCACAACTCGAAGGCGCTGGGTTCGCTCCACAATCATAGCACTGCCCGTTTCCCCGGGGAAGCAAACAATCAGAAAATGCAAAAGTAAGGTGACCCTTACATAAAATACCCATCGAAGTTGGATACACTGGGCCGGTAGGCGCAAAATAAAACAAAATAGTGCAGTACACACTATTTTCTGGATCAGAGAAATTAAGCGAACGCCAATAAAAGAAAACAAAATCTGGCTGATGGACTAGGGATCGAAGAGGGAGGACAACGACGATCCCCAAAATACCGTGATGAAATCGGATGTGTTGGTCGGAAAGCGCAGATATCACAACCTCGCCATAACGTAATAAAACCTCTTTTTCAGGACGAATGCATAAGCAAAAGATGATGAATGAAATCGATGTGGATTTCAAAAGTCCCATAGCAAAACTGCCGTCGGGGATGAAAATGTTAGAGACGCCATTGTTCTGAGCCACAGATTGTGTATTGTAAGGAGGGGGGGGGGCAGTTCCCTTCCTCACTGTACTTCTTTCCCCAACCGTGTGTTATCTTGGTTTGGCTTTGTTCGTTCTCAATCTCCCGCTACCAAACCCATAAAGGCTTAAGTAGCAGAATGTAGTCCAAAGAACGGAATGCGTTGTGCCGTAGTTTACAGCTAGACTGCAATATTTGCACCTTTCGGTCCAACACATCCGACTTCAGCAAGCATTTTTTGAATACCGGGTTAGCATTCCCTCTTCGATCCCTTCTCCTTAGCCAGTCTGCCCTGCTGCAGCCTGTTATCCAGGATCACCGCGTCGAGGTGTAGAAGGGTCTTGACAGCTTTGGTTCGCTGGCCCTGACGCTAGCAGTCATATATGGGTCGCTGACCACTGCAGCTAATGCGCTGCTCCGTATGTTATCTGAGAGTAGAACACCTCAACGTTACCAGGTCTCAAAAGGGGAGCTAAGAATATTAACAATGTAACCTGCAAGGCATGTCGCAAGATGCTGGCCACTCCATCCTGTTGAAAATTTAAGCCACAAAAACTTAACCAATATAGCCACGGAACGTTCCGTATGACTTGGCACATATACGTTAAAGACATGTGCTCCATTGGGAGCTGAAAAGATTTTGATTGAATGATCGAAAAGTTAAAGAAACAATTTTGTGAGTAGCTGATAGAATGAGGAAATTGTAATGAGAGGATAATAAAAGTGAGTGGCTGGTGACTTAGAATGACTAAGAAAAGACTAACAAAACAGAGTATGTCATCTTGACAGGAAATCTATGAGCGCGAAAATTGCAGCCGCAGAGATATTGCAGATAAAAAGATATGTAACCAGGTCTACACAGACATTGCAGCGCCAACTGGATGAATGGACGAATGGATCAATGTATGGAGACAAGAGATACAGAAAAGAATTGGCGGATGGATAAATGTTTGGAAACGGTGAGATAAATAGAAGAATAGACGGATGGATCAATGTTTGGAGACAAAGAGAGACCACGCACAAATACAGACAGATCAGCAATGAGAGCTATGAAATATGGAGGGGAAGGTATTTACACAAAACACAAAATTGGACAGCCAATCCATAAATCAGTGGCCATTGGCAAATTTTCAGACAACGTCGGAGATGAGATGGAAACACTAAAATCAATCATTAATGAAAACCCTTCAACTCCCTGCAGGGGCATATGTTCTCAACAACTACTCGCCAAGCCTTTTTGTCATGCGCCATCCTTTACAGATCCTCCATGTCTCTTATGCCGTTTTTAGGTTTGTCTGAACTTTTCTTCTCCACGAGTGTGGTTTTTATAGTGTGTGTTCTGTCCATCGCCAACACCTTCTCTCTACCTGTAGTCCCAATGGCATCTGTCCGTCTTGTCCCCAAAGTTTTATTTTAGGTTACTTTATCGTGTCATTTTATTTCCCTCAATTCCGTGAAAGCATACATTGATGAAAGCATGGACCGTTTTAGTTGTACTTTTCTTTGTTCCCCACGTCACAGAGCCGTACAATAAGGACAGACTTGACATTGGAGTTGAAGATCTGTATTTTTGGTGGCGGGTTTAATTTCTTTGGATTTCTGCAAATGTTCAGATGAAAAATAGGTCAATACAGACTTGTAAAACTCGTGTTTAATTCGTGTCCAGGGGGTGTAAAAGAAGAATTTCAACGTGTAAAATAAAGTGTTTATGAAAGTCATCAGCGCTGACCAGGAAACACAGAATGTGAAACGACGACATTCACAGTATGTCCACCCCAACGTCTTGTTCAGAATACATTTCCAGGCACAAAAACGTTGGTTTGGTCATCTCATGCGAATGCACCTTCACCAACTTCCACTGATAGATTACAGCGCTGGTAGATCTGGCTACAGGGCAAGTGGGCGGCCACGAGGCAGGTGGATATATGCCATTAGAGTGATTGTGCAGGAACATGGGCTCACATGGACCGACGCAACGCATTTGGCGCAAGACAGGCGACTCAAGCTCTCCAAGCCGCGTAACAGAAAAAGTGGAAAGAAAACTAACTAATACGCATTCGTGTACAATACGTGTATTTGATTTAGACCAACATTTCAAATAGAATGGAAATTCGTGAAATTATACGCATTCTTGGTTTAGCTCTACTTTTCTAGTAACATGGAAATCCATGTATAATACGCATGCTTGATTTAGCCTAACATTTCTAGTAACATAGCAAGTCCTGTATAATACGCATTCTTGATTTAGCTAAACTTTTCTAGTAAAATGGAAATCCGTGTAAATACGCACTATGATATTTCACGATTTTATTTTAAGAAATGTTTGTTAAAAACTAGAATTATGGGTATGTAACAAACATAACTATGCACGGAACATATACACATTTCAGGTACTTTGAACTCCTTCGTGATAATTCTCACTAGAAAGATTCACGTCTAGATAGAAAACAAATGGTACATTCAATTTCTCGTTATTTTCATTAGCAAACTTGCAACAAATAAACTAAAGTCCACTGTACACACATACCTTCTGACTCACGAAGAAATTCCTTTGAAACGTTACATTCTACGGCTGACTAAATAATGGAACTTGTATTTGTGAACTATCAGCGCAACTATAATAGCGTGTTCGGGAAACAAAGATGGAGTTGGTTTCACGGCACGATTCTGTGAAAGGATCTCTCAACAGTGATTTGTTAAGTTTCGTACCGTGAATTCGTTTTATTTCTCTGTGTGGAGCATGGATTAATTATAAACCTTAGCACACTTTGAGTTCCGTTATTTAGTCGGCGGTGAAATGTGACATTTCAAGGGATTTTCCCGGTGAGTCAGACGGCCCATCTAAAGTAGCCCATGGCCAAAGTTAATAATTTAGGTCATTTCAAAATAGAAAATTTACGAAATTGCTAGTACTTGCGTATAATACTCATCCGAGATTTAGCGAATCAAAGTGGGTAAAAAAAATCGTGCCGATATATACACGATAAATGATAAATACACTGAAAATACTAGAAGGCAAAATCCATGGGAAAATGAAGAGGGCATGTCCAGGAAACAATGACATCACAAGGGCTTACAAAAAGCATAGGGGTGCAAACTTCTACTGGGCTGAAGAGATTTGTGAGGTACACAAGACAGTGGTATGACATGATCAGTAGTCTCCGGACTGAATAACCTGAAGATGATGATGTTGATAATGAATCAGATGAAGGGTTCATCTGTTCGCCGTAAACAATTATCCAGACACGAAAAGCAGGGTATATGTTAAGTGAACAATAAAAAAAAGCCCTTGTTCGTGAATGTAGAAGTGTACTCAAGTGTCCAGAACTATTCAGATGACAGAAATACGATGTTAACGAGTCTAACTGTCACATCAACATTTCGTAAAATTCTCGTAAACCGCTTGTTAGGTTTAAATTTGTGCTGTTTGCAGTGACAGCTTGTACGGCGTCTATTGACCAGGTAATTTTTCTTTGTGTTTTTCTGTGGTAGTCTGGCCTATAGAATTGGTGTTCCGCGCAATTCCACATCGCTAAGTGTATACATACGCAAATGCTGAACGATATAAACTACTGTGGAGGGAGTTCTTTTACTTTTTCATTTTCTTCTTCTTAATTTTCGTCTTCTTCTTCGCTTGTTCTCAAACTCAGCCACACGGCCCTGAAAATGTCTTTGCAAGTAGCAGGATGTAGTCGGGAGAACGGAATGCGTTGTGTCGTTTTTTACATCTTGTCTGCGATATTTCCACCATTCGGTCCGACACATCCGACTTCAGCATGGCATTTTTTGGCACGGGTTTTTGCTTCCATCTTCGATCCTTTCTCCGTAGCCTATCTGTCCTGTCGCGATGGTAGGCTAGTATTGCATACAGACTGCAGACAATCGCTAATACGTTAAATGTCTTAGGGGATCAAGACGCTAAGCAGCGCATGACCTGCAGTGGTCAACGACCTATAGCTGACTGCTAGCGTCAGGGCCAGCAAACCAGAGCTGCCAAGACCCTCCTACACCTCTACGCGGTGATCCTGGATAACAGGCTGCAGCAGGGCAGACTCGCTAAGGAGAAGGGATCGAAGAGGGAATGCTAACCCGGTACTCAAAAAATGCTTGCTGAAGTCGGATGTGTTGGACCGAAAGGTGCAAATATCGCAGTCAAGTATTCCGTTCTCTGGACTACATTCTGCTACTTACCCTTTCAGAGTCTGGTAGTGGGAGATTGAGAACGAATGCAGAAGAAGAAGAAGAAATCAACCAACAACCGTCTGTTGTATTAGCACACCGAAACAGATAAATCAGCAATCTACAAACTGCAAAGTTTCGACATCAAACCAGGTTTGACCGGAGTGGAACGCACGAGGGGACGGAGCAGGAGAGTGTACAACCAGCGAGCTACAGGAATCATCAGCATCCAGACCCTGCACCAGTTGCTGAGAGAGACTGAGCACCTATGGGTATGCCCGGAGTGCAGTCAGTGACGTCGATTCTTAGAAACGGAAAGAAACAAACAGTGGCCATACGTAGGGCAAATGGTTAGAAAGAACAGGAACATACTCACATGACAGGCAGTTATGTGGGCTCCAGATGGCAGAAGAAATGGAGGAAGACTAAAAGAGACTTCGCAGAATGATCATCAGAAAGAGCTCAAATACGGGTCTAAACAACATACAAGAACGTAGAGAAGTAGCGTCGCAACGTTCAAACTGGAGAGCACTTGTGTCTACTTTACGCGCCATCTTTGGCGCTCGAAGAACATAGATATATACTCGTAGATTTTCGCCACGTTTTAAGTAGTTTATATATTCGAAACTAAGGTTCCTGAGGTACATAACGGAAAACTACCCAAGAATGGACTGGACCCATGCATACACCGACGGTTCTGTAACAAACACAACACAGAACGGAGGGGCAGGGGTATTCCTGAGCCTAACAAATGGTAGAAAAATAACACTGTCAGTGGCAACTGGAAAATACTCAAGCAATTTCAGAGCGGAGGCAGAGGCACTGAAGGCTGCAGTAAAAGCAATGCTGACAGGACAACGCAATGAAAGCCATATAGTCCTGTTTACAGATGCCCTGGCCGTAGTTACATCACTAAAAAGCCAGAAAAATACTGAACTTAATGATTTAAGAGCAGTACTCTATCAACTATGCCAGCAGTTCGCACTAAAAAGAGTAGTGGTACAGTGGGTTCCATCCCACTGTAACATCCAAGGCAACGAGGAGGCAGACAGAATGGCAAAAAAAAGTGCAAGACTACCACAACCAAATTCTAGTGTGACTTACGAAAAGTCCAAAAGGCTTATTAGGGCCAGATACATGGCCAAATGGGAAACAGAACATACTGGCTACACAAAAAATTATGCCTATTACCAATTGAACAGAAGGTCGTGGTCTTCAGACTCCGCACAGACCACACCAGACTGAGGTACCACCTATTCAATAAACTGAAGATAGGTGGCACTGATGAATGCACTTGGGGTACAGGGAAAATGACCGCTGAACATCTGCTGCAAAACTGCCCGAAATACGAGGACCAGAGAAAGCACGTGTGGCCATCACCAGTGGCAACACTAGACAAGCTCTATGGCAGTGTCGTTAGCCTGAGGATGACAGCTGCTTTCTTCGAACAAATACAAGTTGACGTCTGACAGCGTACGAAGAAGAAGAAGAGAAACTAAGGTTCAGCTGATCAGGACTTGTTCGACAAAAACAATAGAAACGGTTTATATATAAAACATAAATATTCAAATGAACTAGTTAAATTAGTTAAATATCAATGGTATGGTCTCATTTAAAACAGTTTACATTTTCGAACTTTAGGATAAACTGATCAGGATTTGCATACCGAACCAGACGCGAGAAAGTCATTATATTACATGAACAAGAGATTCAGTGACGCGGAACATAAACGACAAATCTCAGGAGCTGGTTGCCATGGTGCCTAGAATTGTTGATGCGACGCCTAACATTTCACGACCAGTGTCGCATTTACTCGCACAATGTCACAAATCGAGTATATTCCCCAATTTTAAGGGGCACGAAATATCATATTTTTCTGTTTAATATCATTCCCTTCCGACGACTTTCAAGGTCAGATGCAAGCCAAGATATCGGCTTTGTAGCATTGTAAGAAAGTTTGCCAGCCAATATATTGTAACATTATATATATTACATAATATTATTATGTAAGAATGTAAACATTTTTTTAAACAAAACAATACATCGGCTCTCCGAAATAAAACTTCGACAAAATATCACCCGCTCTGTTATCGCAATATAAGAAACAGTTGACATATTCCAACTTTCACATGAAGTGATCAGGACCAGAATATCGATCAAGGCGCGAGAAAGTCAATAACACTAAACAAATCACTACATGAATATACAGTATTTTCGCCTCTGTAGAAGGTAATCTAGTTTCTACACTACAGCGTTGAAGCGCAATATATCAATCACCGTTTGAGGAACAGTTGGCAAAGTGGTTTGCATATCGACCTTCTGATCAAAATGTAAATAAACGTACAGTCATCCACACGGGTAGATCCAATTTGGAACATAATTACAGAATGGTCGAGAACAATATTAGAAAGATAGAAAAAGAAAATGAATAGGGGTTATAACAGATCATACAGGCAAGGCGAGTGAGCAAGTCTAGATAGCAGTGAAAAAGGCAAATGCAATGTTGGGTATGATAAAAAGAAATATTAAACATAGGAGCAAGGAAGTAACAGTCATATTATATAAAGCATTAGACCTAGATTGGATTACTGTGTACATGCGTGGAGTCCTTATCGTAGAGGAAAGAATACAAAAAAGAGCGACAAAGCTGATAGTGGGATTCCAGAATTACAGTTATAAGGAAAGACTCAGAAAAACCGGCCTACGGTGTCTAGAAAAGAGAAGAATTTTAGGTGCCTTAATACAGGTTGATAAGATAGGCACAGAAAAGGTTATATTAGACTATTACAAGATTTTCAAAATACAACCACCTACAAGAACAAGAGGGCATAGATACAAATTAACTAAAAAAATTCCAGATTAAATATTAGGAACCATTTTTTTTGTCAGAGAGTGGTGAATGCGTGGAATGCATTGCCACAGGAATTAGTGAACGCAGGGACAATTAATGCATTTAAGAATATATTGTATGCGCATAGCTTTTAGAGCAAGGTAATGTAAATGAAACTAGTTGTATACAGAGCCAAGGAAAAGACAAAACCGATCCAAATGGATACAGGCCTATCAGCCTACTGAGCTGTGTCGGCAAACTGTTGGAACGTATGATAAACACCAGACTGATGTGGCATCTGGAAGAAAAACGGATACTAATTCCACAGCAAGCAGGCTTTAGACAGCACAGATCCACTGAGGATCAGGTCATCCTC
Source organism: Ariolimax columbianus (assembly GCA_036924085.1). Lineage (NCBI taxonomy): Eukaryota > Metazoa > Mollusca > Gastropoda > Stylommatophora > Arionidae > Ariolimax > Ariolimax columbianus. Next base: position 34,616,957 of record JAVGWX010000005.1, read on the forward strand.
ATAGCCCAGGAAATAGAAGATGCCTACCAGGAGCAAACGCATACAGTAGCGGTTTGGGTGGACCTGGAAAAGGCATTTGACAAAGTCTGGAAAGATGGACTTAAAGTCAAGCTAAGAAGAAGTGAAGTTTGTGGGAAAATGTACAAGTGGATCAACCACTACCTCAAACAAAGAACGGCCAGAGTCCAAGTACAAGGGCAGATGAGCAAAAAGGTGACACTTGAGCAGGGAGTACCCCAAGGGGGAGTACTGTCACCCACACTCTTCCTGGTGTATATAAATGACATTACAGAGAATATACCAAGAAGAGTCCATAGCTCAATGTTTGCAGACGATCTGGCTATGTGGACCTCTGAAAAGAATCTCACCATAGCAAGAAATCGGATGCAGCAGGCCCTAACATCGCTGGAAGAGTGGGCGAACTCATGGCTGGTCAAAATAAACGAGGAAAAGACCACATGTACAATATTCTCGCTATCAATCAAACCCCAAAACACCAAATTAAGTCTAAACGGCAAATACCTTCAGCCAAACGACAACTTAAACTATCTGGGAGTCACATTTGATCGGCGCATGACATGGACAAGTCAGATCGAGAGAAACCGAATGAGAGCCAGAGAAAGAATGGCAATCATCTGGAAACTTGCTGGCACAATCTGGGGAGCAGACAAAAGTATACTAAAGAAACTGTACACTGGAAGAATGAGAACAGTTCTCGAGTATGGCATTGCGGCATGGACAACAGCAGCAAAGGCGAACTTCGATAAAGTTAGCAAACTCCAAAACCAAGCCATGAGAGTTATAACAGGAGGCATGAAGTCAACGCCAATTGTAGAACTTGAAAAGATTACAAAACTGCAATCCATGGCCGACAAAAGAGACTGCAGAGCCCAGCTGCAATCAGAGAAACTCAGAAGACTGACTGACCACCCAATGCACCAGAGACTAAACAATTTCGGAAGTGGGAAACTAAAGCAAAGAAACTTTGCAGAAATTGCCAAAGCAAAGATGCACGAAAACCCAATGAACGCACTAACAACACCAAAGTCCATCCCTACTGTACGAAAACCTACCTGGAGGCAGCATATATTTCCAGAGGTGGTAGAAAATATACCAGGTATTAGAAACAAAAACTGCCAGTCTGAAAAAGAAAGAAGAGATACTACCCTGAGTTACATTACGGAAAACTACCCAAGAATGGACTGGACCCATGCATACACCGACGGTTCCGTAACAAATACAACACAGTACGGAGGGGCAGGAGCATTCCTGAGCCTACCAAATGGCAGAAAAATAACACTGTCATTCGCTACTGGAAAATACACAAGCAATTTCAGAGCGGAGGCAGATGCACTGAGGGCGGCAGTGGAAGAAATGGTGACAGGTAAAAGGAATGAAAGCCACATAGTCCTGCTTACAGATGCACTGACCGTAGTAACAGCACTGAAAAGCCAGAAAAATACTGAACTTAATGATTTAAGAGCAGTACTCTGTCAACTATGCCAGCAATCTGCACCAAAAAGAGTAGTGGTACAGTGGGTCCCATCTCACTGCAACATCCAAGGCAACGAGGAGGCAGACAGACTGGCAAAAGAAGGTGCAAAACTACCACAACCTGATACTAGTATGACATACGAAGAGTCAAAACGGCTTATTAGAGCTAGATACATGACCAAATGGGAAACCGAACATACCGGCTACACCAAAAACGATGCCTATTACCAGTTGAACAGAAAAGAGCAGGTCGTGGTCTTCAGACTTCGCACTGGCCACAATAGACTCAGGTACCACCTATTCGACAAATTGAAGATAGGTGGCACCGACGAATGCCCGTGTGGTACCGGGAAAATGACCGCTGAGCATTTGCTGCAAAACTGCCCGACATACGTGGATCAGAGAGAGCAGATGTGGCCATCACCAGTGGCAACACTAGACAAGCTCTATGGCAGTGTCGACAGCCTCAGGATGACGGCTGCTTTTTTCGAAAAAATAATGGTTACTGTCTGACTGCGTACGAAGAAGAAGAAGTATACAGAGCCGGCAGTCTTCTAAACCAGTATAAAGACGTTAAATTATGTTAAATGTGATGTATTTCAAAAATTGGGAACGGCCCATACTTTTTGGAATCTAAATAAAAGCCTTACCTGTATACTGCCTGATGATTGAACGGACAAACAACCTTTTCCCCCGACCAGCCCTGTAAATACCCTGGTGGACCGCAGGACCATTTCACGTTTAGAAAGAATTGGCAAAGCTACTGTACTCAATATTACTACTACAATACTACTTTGCATACACGCCTGCATACACTGACCAATTTGTCCCGATTTAACCTAAAAGACTACTGCATTGGATTGAAAGCGGAATGCCTTCACAAGTAGAATTCAGAAAGGTAAACCTTTAAAAACGAAAAAAAGCATTAAAAAAGCAACGGAAATGAACTCTCAATCATAGTTTTCTAAGCAGATTACAGAACGTTCATCATTTCGAATGGGACGTGAAAAGAAAACAAAACAACGCAAATACGAATGTGTAATTATATTTTCAATAAGCACACATCTATCGACATGGTAAACTAATCAGAACATTTTCAGAATTAACAACACAATATATCCACCGATGTTGCAGTTTCGTATGAAACAGTCTGTACATTCAAACTTTCCAATGAACTGATCAAGACTTGCATATCGACGAACTACGCGGCTAGCTAGCTAAGCGCGCCTGCAGCAAACTGAGTGGTACGGCTAGCTTGTCAAAATACTATACGTTGAGGGTGGTAGTTTAACCCCGCAAGGAATTCCAACCACCGCCACATTCCTGTCCGTCATTCAGAGCTTGTATTGTTATGCTTCCCCTTTGAAGGTTCGTGCCTGAATGCAGAATGTATGGTACACCGTTTGGTCCTAAAATGACAATACCATTTTCTTCCGCATTTTTTTGTGGGTGAAATATTATGTTGTGATGTTTCCTTGTGCACTGAATTCAGACGGCGTGTTTCTATCAAGTTTGCATACCTTTGACTTATTCTGTCCTCAGTCTGTCTGCAGAGTAGCAAGTTTGTGCCTTACTTCGTCTTGTTTCTCCCTTCACCCTGTCCGTAATGGGCATCCTTGCTAATAGTTATGGTACCTCCAGTGTTATCGTTTGGGGACATGCTCCGACCTAGCGCCCCCCCCCCTCCCCACCATCATGCCCCCAATCCGTCTCATTACCATATTAAATCAACCCATCAAAATACTCAAATCAATCCCGCCAAAATGCTGCATGGCCGAAATATCCCTATCCGGCATCCTTAAATACCCGCAATATGATATGCGGCGGAAACATGGACACTCACGAAGGAGATGGAGTCCAAACTCAGTGATCCAAGCCTCACTTGAGAGACGCACGAAGGGCCTCACGCTTCATACCCAGCGCGAATGAGGTCTTCATAACTCGCACATACGTCAATTGCCTCTTGTGGAAAATGCTGTTATTTATGCAGACAAGATGCAACATCGCTGAGGAGGCCACTTACTGCGAAGTACGGACGATCGATAGAGTACAGCGTTAAAATATGGTACACCAGAGACAAACAAAAACGACCAGGGGGATGACCATTAACACGTTGGTCCGACTCCCTTGAAACCCGTAACAATATTAACGATGCATCAGATGGGTGACTGATTATCCACTGGTCAATCGTGGCCCAAGACAGAGACTGTTGGAAGAGAAGTTGAGATAGCCGCCGTTGAAGATTCGGTCGTCCAGCAATACAGTAAACATTCTCCAATCTGTTTCCACTTACAGGGTCCAATCCAGCCAGTCTGGTCCAATTAACAGGGTTCAATCCAGCCAGTCTGGTCCAACTAACAGGATCTAATTCAGACAGTCTGATCCAACTAACAGGATCCAATTCAGACAGTCTGGTCCAACTAACAGGCTCCAATCCAGCTTTGTAACATGATTCTGAAGTCGGACGTGTTTGACCGAAAGGTGCTAATATCACAGTCAAGCTGTAAACTACGAAACATTCTGCTACTTGCAAATCCCTGTATGAAACTTAGTAGAGGGAGATTGAGAACGAACGAAGAAACAAAAAATTATCTTCAAGGCAAGATTTTGGACACGAGCACTGGGGTGGCTCATCACAAAGGGAGTCTTGCGAGGTGGACTTGACAGGATTGTAGGAACGATTCAATACCACCCCATTAACGACACTTCAAGCCACCATCCCGAACATAGATCAGGCGAACAGAAACACTACACCACACGACGCATTCCTTAGACGAAAAGCCAGATCACAGATGGCGTATTGCTGTTAAAACAACAAAAAATGGATTTCTGTGGCGTACCGTGATCGAAAGGAAGAGTAAACCATTTACACCGCGCGTTTAGAACATCCCAAATCTGCAGGATGTGGAAATGCCTACTTGAAAGAAAGGTGTTGTTGTTTGCGAATGTCCACAATGAGTAGGTTACTCTTTTGTGCGCACTGAAAAGGACGTTACGTGGTGGGTTGCAGTAGCTTTCCTCACATTCCGAGCGTGCTGATGAAGGCGGTTGTGATATGCTTGGCTTCATCTGCGTGTCACTCACTCTCACGGGGATCACGTCGACCCTTCCCCTCGTTAGCCAATCTGCCATGAAAACAGCCCGTTTCCAGGGAGTGCTACTAGGAAGCTGAGGTGAGGGTCTTGGCCAGTATGTTTTGTCTGACCCTGACTAACATATCTGATCAGTATATTTTGTCTGACCCTGACTAACATATCTAACCAGTATGTTTTGTCTGACCCTGACTAACATATCTGATCAGTATATTTTGTCTGACCCTGACTAACATATCTGATCAGTATATTTTGTCTGACCCTGACTAACATATCAGATCAGTATATTTTGTCTGACCCTGACTAACATATCTGATCAGTATATTTTGCTTGACAAGACATTAGTCTTCCTCCACCTTAAGGTGTAAAAACAAAACTGGGAACTGAGACGCTAGTCCTGTCAGGCACCACATACTGAACAGGACGTCGCGTCATGGTCAGGCACAATACATTGACCAAGACCACAATCTCTCTTCCTTGTAGCGTTCCCTGGAAACTGGCTGTCTTCAAATCAGCCTGGCTGTCTTCAAGTCAGCCTGGCTGTCTTCAAATCAGCCTGGCTGATGAGACGTGGATCGACGTGATCCCCTCGGTAGTGACCACCACATAGATGAAGCATAACAGCTTAGATGACCACGGTCCACCTTCTTCAGCACGCTCGGGGTGTGAGGAAAGCTACTACAACCTCCCACGACGCCCTTTTTGGGCGCACAACAGAGTAAACATCCTCATTGTGGGCATTAAACAAACGCATACATGAGTGAAAAGTCCGTATTCATTTACAAAACACACACTGGCACACTGTGTTCATAACGTGGCAGGACATGGTGAGGAATGAAGACTTGTGTTTATAACGTGGCAGGACATGGTGAGGAATGAAGACTTGTGGGAAAGGAGCCAACAACAGCCACTGGAACAACAAATTAAGCGAAGCAAATGGGGCTGGATAGGACATACGGTGCGGAAGGCACAGTTCAACATAGCCAGACATTCTCTTACATGGAATCCTCAGAGAGAGAGAGAGAGAGAGAGAGAGAGAGAGAGAGAAAGAAAGAGAGAGAGAGAGAGAGAGGCAGACCAAAAAATACGTGAAGAACAGAATGTGAGACGGAGCTCAAATTAAATAATTACACATGAAGAGAGGCAGAAAGAGCAGCTAAGAGCACAGAGAGGAGCGAAGGGCTTTGATTGATTGATCAGATCCGCCAGCACGCTCCATCAGATATGTCATCATGTTTCATCAGTTCTGTCAACATGCTCCAGCAGCCTTGTCACCATGCTCCATTAGCCTTGTCAACATGCTCCATCAACCCATCAACATGCTCCATCAGCCTTGTTAACATGCTCCACCAGCCTTGTCAACATGCTCCATCAGCCTTGTCAACATGCTCCATCAACCCATCAACATGCTCCATCAACCGATCAACATGCTCCATCAACCCATCAACAAGCTCCATCAGCCTTGTCAACATGCTCCATTAGCCTTGTCAACATGCTCCATCAGCCTTGTCAACATGCTCCATCAGCCTTGTCAACATGCTCCATCAACCCATCAACATGCTCCATCAACCGATCAACATGCTCCATCAACCCATCAACATGCTCCATCAGCCTTGTCAACATGCTCCATTAGCCTTGTCAACATGCTCCATCAGCCTTGTCAACATGCTCCATCAACACATCAACATACTCCATCAACCCATCAACATGCTCCATCAGCCTTGTCAACATGCTCCATCAGCCTTGTCAACATGCTCCATCAACCCATCAACATGCTCCATCAACCGATCAACATGCTCCATCAACCCATCAACATGCTCCATCAGCCTTGTCAACATGCTCCATTAGCCTTGTCAACATGCTCCATCAGCCTTGTCAACATGCTCCATCAACATACTCCATCAACCCATCAACATGCTCCATCAGCCTTGTAAACATGCCCCATCAACCCATCAACATGCTCCATCAACCCATCAACATGCTCCATTAATCCATCAACATGCTCCATCAGCCTCGTCAAGATGCCCCATCAACCCATCAACATGCTCCATCAACCCATCAACATGCTCCATCAACCATGTTAAAATGCTAAATGTCTGGATTCCCTAACATGGTCCATTGCAGGTTCATTGCAGTTGTGGTTTATAAAGCAATTCGTTTTACATGACCTTATTATAAAGATCCCAACAGACTCCGGGAGTGTACTCCAGGCCACCTCAAACCCCAAACAAGATAGCATAGACTCTCACGCGGAATAAAATATTACATCGGGTTGCTGTCCCGACAAATAGATTTAGTCCTACAGTGGATTCCAGCCCACTGTTGGATCCCTAGACACGAGAAGGCCCATGAGCCCGCAAAAGGCGGGAACGGCGACATACAGACTAGCCACCCACAGAACTATATACACGCAAATACACTCATAAAACGATCTACCAGGACGGAATGGAGAAACCAGCACAGAATATACAGACCAGAAAAAGACAGCATAGACACACTTGGCAGAGATAGGCAGACAGAGATCTTCAGACTCAGAACGGGACATTGCAGACTCAGTGCACACCTCTACAGAATGGGTCTTAGAGACACGGGCACAAGCGATTGCAGAAAGCAAGCAAGCATACACCAGAACATATCCTGCAGGACTGTCCCACTTATGCAGACCAAAGAGAGGCAGTCTGGCCCGAGGGAGCGACCATGTTAGAAAAGCTGTTGGGGACAAGCAAAGATCTTAAACGCACAGCCCTTCGTGGAGCTCTTTTGACTAGAAAGCATAATCCCAGTTGGTCGAAGAAGAGGAAGTTGCGCCATACACAACCCTCTTTAGTCGTCTTTTAACTAGTTAGTTAGTTAGTTGCCCATCGCAAGCGAAGATGGCGACAGCGTCAGACATATTTATTCAGATGTGACCGCATGTGACTGTACAGTTCGATTTGAGCGTGACAAACTTTACGGCACGTAGGGCACACATAAACAGCATTTTTAGCTGGGCAGTCTTGTATTCTTTCCTTTCGTACAGCTCGCTTTTCCTGCGCTTCCGTGATGGTCCTCTGTTCATCGGTGCAAGCACCATGTGTGACGGCAGTGCGCCAGGCTGAGAGGTTGGGAGCAAGCAGCTCCCAGTCAGCAACATCAATGGAGATACTTCGCAAAGAAACGTTTAGAGTGTCCTTGTATTGTTTCTTTTGTCTCCCCTGCGAGCGATGTCCTGGCATGAGCTCACCATACAACAGTTGTTTATGAAGGCGCTCATCTGACATCCCACATTTATGTCCTACATCCTAAATGTAGTGATTCACAATATGTGATCAGTGATTCTCAATATATGATTTTCCTTATGTGATCAGTGATTCTCAATATGTCATCAGTGATTTTCAATATGTGACCAGTGATTTTCAATATTTGATCAGTGATTTTCAATATCTGATCAGAGATTCTCAAAATGTGATCAGTGATTTTCAATATGTGATCAGTGATTCTCAATATATGATCAGTGTTTAACAATATCTGATCAGTGATTCTCAATACGTGAGCAGTGATTTTCAATATCTGATCAGTGATTATCAATATATGAACAGTGATTAACAATATGCGATCAGTGATACTCAATATCTGATCAGTGATTTACAATATGTGGTTAGTGATTTTCAATATGTGGTTAGTGATTTTCAATATCTGATCAGTGATTCTCAATATGTGATCAGTGATTCTCGAAATTAGATCAGTGATTCTCAATTCGTGATCAGTGATTTAAAACATGTGGTCAGCGATTCTCAATATATGATCAGTGATTTACAACATGTGATCAGTGATTCTCAACATGAGATCAGTGATTCTCAACCAATGATCAGTGATTCTCAACAAGTGATTAACGATTATTAACGTGAGATCAGTGATTCTCAACAAGTTATTCGCTATTCTTAACATGAGATCAGTGGTTCTTAAGACGTGATCAGTGATTCTTAACAAGTTATAAACGATTCTTAACATATAATAAGCGATGCATAAGACGTTATTAATGATTCACAACATATGATTCTCAACATGAGATTTAGTGATTCTCAACCATTGGTCAGTGATTTTCAATATGTGGTCAGTGATTCTCAGCTAGTGATTAATGACGTATAAACATATGATCATTGATTCTCAAACAGTGGTCAGTAATTCTCAACTTATATTCAGTGATTCTCAACATGTGATCAGTAATTCTCAACGTCTGTTTAGTCTCCTTTTCCCCTCTTTTTCTTCTTCTTCTTTTTCTTCTTCTTCTTCTATTTCTTCTGCATTTGTCATGAAATGGACGTTTTGTTATGTTATGTCGCAGTTCACAGCGAGGCTGTTATATCTGCACCTTTCAGCCGACACATTCGGTTTCAGCATTGTCATTTTGAGACCGGGTGTGCCTTCCCTCTTCGATTCCTATTCGGAAAAGATTATGTAGCATATTGAATGATCTGACAGCAGCCAGCGACTCATAGCTCACTGCAATCATCAAGGTCACTAGATCAGAGACGACCAAGACCCTATTCCATCTCCAAGTGACGGCCCTGGAAACAGACTGCACTCGTGCAATCAGCTAAGAGAAAAGTGATCGCAGTGGGAAGCAAGCCCGCTTCCCCCAAAAATGCTGTGCATAAATCGGATGTGTCGTACCGAGAGGTGCATATATCGCAGCCACGATATTTTACAACGACCTTTTCAGGACGAACACATGAATAGAGGAAGAAAAATAATAATAATAATAAGAAGAAGTAGAAACAGAAGCAGAAATACATATGCAAACAGGACATGAAGACACTGAACAAAAGTCTGACAACCTGGGAAGACAATGTTGCAGACAGATCCAAATAGAAGTGAGCTCCGAAGAACCACATCCGATTGACTGAGCAGAGCATGGGGTGCAGCGGCCATCAACCCATAGCTGACTGCTAGAGTCAGGGCCAGCGATCCAGAGCTGACTGCTAGCGTCAGGGCCAGCAACCAACAGCTGACTGCTAGCGTCAGGGCCAGCGAGCCAGAGCTGACTGCTAGCGTCAGGGCCAGCAACCCACAGCTGACTGCTAGCGTCAGGGCCAGCAACCCACAGCTGACTGCTAACGTCAGGGCCAGCGAGCCATAGCTGACTGCTAGCGTCAGGGCCAGCGAGCCAGAGCTGCCAAGGCCTTCCTACTCCACCGTAGACCCCGAGGAAAAACCTGCACCCTGTGTTATCTTCAGTCGTCTCGATAAAATATTACAACTGACCAAAAGTAACCCATGACCAGAGAGTGAGTCTGACAAAAGGATCAATTTCTTCCTCAATTTAATCCAAATCACCGCACAAATGACTCATTTCAGCGAGACACAGCAAGAGAAAAGAATGTACACACCGCTGAACAAAGAGAGTGGTCTTCATCACATGTCATGGACGAACATTACATCATACACCTCCACGCGGTGATCCCGGACAACATAATGCAACAGAGAAGTCTGGTTAAGTAGAAGAGATGGAAAAAGGAAAGCAACCCAGTACTCAAAAATCCTAGTTGAATTCCGATGTGTTGGACCGAATAATGCAAATTGCGCAGTCAAGCTGTAATCTATAAAACAACGCATTCTGTTCTCTGACTACATTCTGCTACTTGCAAAGCCCTTTTCAAGGCTTGGTAGCGAAAGTTTGAGATCGAACAAAGAAGAATAGACTGAACGAAAAGAAGCTCATGCAACAGGGTTAAATGAAAGGACAACGTCTTACAGTAAATGAAATGCAAAAAATCAGTCTTAATGTCCCAGGACGCATCATCTTATAGTCGAAAATGATTGAAAGGGCTAGCTACTTGTTAGTTACATCTGGTCGTGAGTGTCACACAAAAAATAGTCCACACCAGTGTCAAAAAAATTCTTGCGCAGTGCTAAAACGAACTTTCCATGAATATGCTACAATCAGAGCAAATGCAAAGGTACGTATTTACACAAGGAGGCCTGGTTGGTTGTGCTAGCGTGTGTCTGCTACGGACTACTTTTACCTTTCATTCTTCTTCTTCTTATGTTATTGAGTACAGTACGTTGTGATGGATTTTACAGCTCAAGCCCAGCAAATTCGCTTTCTGGAAATATTGTTATTTGGGTTAACTCACGCTAGAATAGGACTGTTCCTAGTCTACCTGCAAGGCATCAGGTGGTCAAGAGTCAGAGTTTTCCTTCTCATAGTTGGGCTGCCTTTCCGAGTGAAAGAGACTCGTCTACCCAGGTTGTCATCGGTTTTCACCGTTAAATTTTGATAATACATTAATGAGTGGTCCACTGGGTTCTTTGTGCATGACAAGGACAAGAATAGCACCACTACACCACAAACAGCATGTGGTAAGAGGCGACTAACTGTGTTATATGGCATAACACCGGCCATGATACGGTGGTTTGTTGAGAACAAAATAGATGGCACGTAACAGGCTGCGGGTCGACTTGTTTCTAGTGTTTGTGTTTATTAACATGAACTAAGACATCGGTTAATCCCCCTACGCGGCACTTATCCCAATGGAGTGGAGTAATAAGCTGCTCGAGCTTAGCCCGCTAAGAAGGGCATTCTTCTCCCGGCTACATCCAGCTCATGCTAGAGCTGAGACCTGCACAGAGGCATATGCCCATGTAGAAGTACAGGCTCACTAAGACAGACTAAGTCAAGGCCACAAGTGGTTTACAAAACACGTTTCCTTCTAGACGAGCGGCCATTTCGGGCTGAACAGTTTCATCTGCTGACGTATACATCTGACTCTACAGTTACATTTACTTCGCCTCTTTTAAGGTCTGATGTTGGAAAGCCAGACTCTACTGTCAGAGGTTATATGAGAAGCCTCGCAGTGCACTGCGATGGTAGAGGATCCAGGTTCACCTAATTAAGTAAGCCTCGGTATGTAAAAAGTGCCACTGTGACCCCGCCAAACAAAGAAACGACGTCAAGAGTTAAACGACTCAGTATGCAATTGCCTCCCGAACGTCAACCTTTTAACTGATAATCCAAACATGTGGGGAAGAATTTCTAAGATTTCAAATGATGGAATGCTTCAAAAGGTAGCGTAGACATACTCAGAAGAAGCTGGGCGTTCAGATCTTATCATCATATCGCGCGTTATTAAAAAATGTACTCGACCGAAAGCTATCACGATGTACTTCCAACGACCGTCAAGTCCAGGGCTGCCAGATAACATTAAGAAAATATGGCAGAAAAACAATTCAAAAGTAACAAAAGCAGCTAAATCTCAGCTAATTTTCGCATGCTAGTGAATTATTATTATTAATACTAGCAAAATTCGCTCAGAAGATCTGCCTGTCAATCGAACTTTACAATATGAAAGAAACGACTGTAGTTTAATAATTAGATGAGAGGAGAAAGACTAACGTCTAGCCAGAAAATAACATGCTGATCAGACATGTTACTCAGGGCCAAGCAAAATATACTGGCCAAGACTACGGCCATCTTTACTAAAGGAGGACTTCCTGACTTCGACCTCACTGAAATCGGATTGTTCTTCTTGTCAGCCTGGCTAACGAGGTGGGGTTCGACGTGAACCCCATAGTGGTGAGCGACACACAAATGAAGTCAAGCATACCACGACCGCCTGGAGGACCCCGGCCCACCTTCATCAGCCCGTTAGGGACGTGAGGAAAGCTACTACAGTTCGCCACGTAACGGCCTTTTCAGCGTGCATAAAAAGAGTAAACTTACTCATTGTGGGCGTCAAACAAAAACTGGGGGGATCAAGATGCTGAGCAGCGCATGAGCTGCAGCGGTCAGCGACGCATAGCTGACTTGCTAGCGTCAGGGCCAGCGAACCATAGCTGACTTGCTAGCGTCAGGGTCAGCGAACCATAGCTGACTTGCTAGCGTCAAGACCAGCGAACCATAGCTGACTTGCTAGCGTCAGGACCAGCGACGCATAGCTGCCTTGCTAGCGTCAGCGAACAATAGCTGCAAAGACCCTTCTACACTTCCAAGCGGTGATCCTGGATAACAGGCTGCAACAGGGCAGACTGGCTAAGGGGAAGGGATCTGCTACTTAAGCCCTTTCAGGGCTTGGTAGCGGAAGATTGAGAACGAACGAAGCCAAACCAAGCCAAACAAAAACTGCAAAAGCATCATCATCATCACCACCACTACCACCACCATCATCACCACCACTACCACCACCATCATCAACAACATACGTACATATGTATGCACGTTTGTATGTATATATGTATGTATGTATCAAGATGCTAGCAGCGCATGAACTGCAGGGGTCAGCGACCCATATCTGACTACTAGCTCCAGGGCCAGCGATCCAGAGCTGCCAAGACCCTTCTACACCTCCACGCGGTAATCCTGGATAACAGGCTGCTACATAGCAGACTGGTTAAGGAGAAGGGATCGAAGATGGAATGCTAACCCGCTACTAAAAAAATGCTTGCTGAATTTGGAAGTGTTGAACCAAAAGGTGCAAATATCGCAGTCAAGCTGTAAACTACGACACAGAGCATTCCGTTCTCTGCACTACATTCTGCTACTTAAGTCCTTGTCAGGATTTGGTTGCCGGAGATTGAGAACGAACGAAGCCAAGACAAGCCATTTACATATATTGTATATCAATTAAATCCGCCTTTAACTTTAATTAAAGCCCACAGCTGAATACACTGTGGTACGTCCCATTCTTCGCCTTGTGACAATTTGTTGTTCGCTGAGTTGCTCCATAAGGAATCGAAATTCATGACAAAATAACATTATAAACGGAAACCAACATAGTAAGCCCAAATATTGGGGCAAGATTTAAAAGCTGCCCAAACATTGAGGGAAGATGTAAAAGTTACCCAAACATTGAGGGAAGATTTAAAAGTTGCTCAAACATCGGGGGAAGATTTAAAAGTTGTTCAAACATTGGGGGAAGATTTAAAAGTTACCCAAACATTGGGGGAAGATTTAAAAGTTACCCAAACATTGGGGGGAGATTTAAAAGTTACCCAAACATTGAGGGAAGATGTAAAAGTTACCCAAACATTGGGGCAAGATTTAAAAGCTGCCCAAACATTGAGGGAAGATGTAAAAGTTACCCAAACATTGGGAGAAGATTTAAAAGTTGCCCAAACATTGGAGGAAGGTTTGAAAGTTGTTCAAACATTGGGGGAAGATTTAAAGTTGCCCAAACATTGGGGGAAGATTTAAAAATTGCTCAAACATCGGGGGAAGATTTAAAAGTTGTCCAAACATTGGGGGAAGATTTAAAAGTTGCCCTAAAGTCGCGTAAACAAACCCGACACAAAAATATAGTTGCACCGGCCAGTAAAAGAAGCCACATTTAAAGAAAAGTCGCTCAATCTGGCAGCTCGGTCCGGTCAAGCGTCAAAATAGCAGTTCCCGTGTTAAGAGACGAGGTTCCTATAGTTAAAAAGGGACAGACGGACGAGAGGTCAAGTACGAAATCCGACACCAATACAACAGCCCCGCTCCTTTTCTCTTCCCTGAAAAAAAAAAAGGAACGGACAGGATCTTCAGATACAACGGAGCACATTCCGTTGGCTGGACTACCGTACTGGTGTTGAGATCCCCGCAGACTAATAAGCAAGTTGATTGACTGGACTTGACTGAGTCGTTTCTCTTCTACCATTATCATGGGGTGTAGAGGTTGCTTGTACTAACAGTCATAAATCTATTTACAAGGAATGTGGGCGTTGTCGTCCATGACAACCAAACCACGGACCAGTTGTTTATATTCGTCTGAGGTGTGATGATACTGATTGGGAAACACGAGTTTAAACAGGGAGTGAAAGTGAGAGACAATGAGAAAGGGGGAGTGGGGGATGGGGGATGGAGAGAGAGAGAAAGAGAGAGGGGAGAGGGAGAGAGAGATACAGCGATATACATAGAGACAGAGTTACAGGTATATAGATAGTGAAAGAGAAAGAGAGCGTGGGATGGACAGAAATGCAGAGAGACAGAAGAGTGAAAGATCCAGTGTGAAGTAGTGAGTGAAATATAAATATTAACACAGCGAAAGAGTGACAAAGAATGGAAGAAATAGAGACACAGTGCAGATAGAGATAAGAAGAGATAGAGAGAGGGAGAGATAGTGAGTCATAGAGAAACAGAAAGAAAGGCAGGCAAAGAAATAAAAGATAAATATGGTGACGGAATGAAGACAGTGTGAAAATATGTATGTGAGAGAGAGAGAGAGAGAGAGAGAGAGAGAGAGAGAGAGAGAGAGAGAGAGAGAAGGAATGAGAGAGATATAAAAACACAAAGATAAGCAAAGAAATAATGGTGAAAGAGACACGGAACGAATACATTGTGTGAAAAAGAGACAGAGAGAGATAGAGAGAGGGGATGAGACAGAGAGAGAGAGAGAGAGATGGGTGAGAAATTGACAAAGACATACGAACAGCAACAATGGCAAAAAAAGAGACTGAGTCAGAAAAACGGACGAACAATACTGTGAAGCCCATTGTCACAACTGCATCTGACCAGCTATTAAAGTATGCCTGTTTCTAAACATTTGCAACCATTCAACTATTTTTGCTCCAATCCCATTTTCAAACATATGCCACCCCTGCAGTAAAGTAAGACTTTTCCAAGTAATTGCAGCCATTCTTTTTGCCCCAATCCAACTTGTGTGCATATGCCACCCCTGCAGTAAAGTAAGACTTTTCCAAGTAATTGCAACTATTCATTTTTGGCATCAATTTGAAGCCCATGCCATAATTGCATCTGACTCTCCTAAGCATGTTTCCAATAAATTTTAACTATTCACATTGTTTTGTTGCTCCAGTCCAACTTGTGTGTATATGCCACCCTTGCAGTAAAGTAAAACGTTTCCAAGCATTCACATATTGGCTCCAATTTGAAGCACATACCAGAACTGCAGCTGTCTTATCTTAATAAAAGCATGTTCCCAAGCATTTGCAAGCATTCACCTTCTTTTGTTTCAATGCAATTTTTAAGCCTATGCCCCTCCTGCAGTAAAGTAAGCATTTTCTCAAGCATTTGCAATCATTCGCCTTTCCGTCCAAATGTGGAACATAGGTTTCAACTGCAGCAGGTGGCTTTACAGAAAGTGTGTACCAAAGCTTCTGAATAGAAGAGACTAAAGCATTTATCAGGGCAACGTACAGTGCAAAATGGAAAAAAAATACCACACTGGCCACATAGAAAACGATGCCTACCATCAACTCTCCAGGCAAGACCAGGTGATTATTTTCCAACTACGAACAGATCACAACAGACTTTGATGACATCTGTACAACAAGTTCAGGATTGGCACTACAGACCTTTGTGCCTGCGGCACAGCCTCCATGAACGCAGAACGTATTTTGCAGTCATGTCTACTGTATACCGACAAAAGAAGTAGCATTTGGGAACAGTCAGTGTCCTTCCATGAGAAGCTGTACGGAAGTATACAGAGCCTTGAGTGGACTGCTGCCTTCGTTAGAGTCATTGAAGTTGATGTCTGAAGACGAACAAGGAAGAAGACGAAGAATGAACAGAAAAGATCATCATCTTTCAATTCCTCGTTAGTGCTCCTTGAGACTGGTCGTTTCACAGTATCATGGTCAACGAGATGAGGAGCGACATTGTAATTTCCGAAGTGGTGAGCTTACTGAAGTGCCTAGCATTGCACTACAGCTTGGGGGATCACATGCCATCTTTTCAAGTACACCTCGGAATGTAAAAAGAGCCGCTGTAACCCGCTACTAAAAAACATTGTCAAGATTTAAATCACCTCAGCACGTGTTCAGACTCAGGTTCAGACTCTGATGCCTTGACAAAGCTCCTAGGCCGAAGATGCAACAGTGAATGAGCGGACAGCAGCAAGTGGCTCTTAGCTGACTGCCTGCACCATGATCTGTGACAGTTGACCAAGTGGTAGCTCTGGTAACAGACAGCAACCAAGCAGCCTGGCTAAGCGATTAGGAATCGCAGCCGGAAGGCAAACATGGTCCCAATAATGCGTGTGCTGAAATCGGATGTGTCAGGTCGAAAGACGCATATTGCAGTCTCGCTGTAAAATGTCAAAAATGTCCTTTTTAGAACGAACGCAGAAGACGAGAAAAAAAAAAGAAAAAAAAGAAGAAGACAGAAATCCCTGGAGCACTTAGAACAGTCAGCTTCACACATTGAACTGCACATTACCTGGGTGAGAACCAAAATGAAAAGTCTTGGCAGTGGTTCCCCTTGGGCGAGACTCACTGTCGACGGTAAGCATAGAAATCCCACCGAGGACTTCATCTACCCGGGCAACAATGAGACGAGATGCCTTGCGCGTGAGTTGGTTTTAAGTCAGGATGAGTTGCGCACCGTCAGCCACACTCTCTCGTCCTGATTCCATTTGATCCAACTGCAAGATATCATCAAGGCGACTGGAGCAGTAATCCGGATGCAGTGGACGACAAAGGGGATCTTCTGTGTCTAGCCGTTGCTCCAAACGCTCCACAGCGAGTTGCTGGAAGTCGCCTTGCTGTCCGTTGACCAGTCAGTGGTTCTTCCGTACAGCCCGCCGAATCCAGTCTTCATATGCTTAGGTAGACAAGCCCTATATCACCGTGGGCTTATTAGGCCCATCGGCTACACTCACTTGGTTTAGCTGGTCATGTCGAGACCGTTGTCCGGGACTACAAACAATCTTCTGATGGAAGTAGTAACATAGAAAGTAATGAGCTGCTAGAGCCTAGCCCGCTAAGCAGGAAATCCTCCTCCCGGCTACAACCAGCTCGCGCCAGAGCTGGGACCTGCACAGGGGCATCCATCCCTGTAGAAGTATAGGTGAACTAAGACTAAGTACTTGAAGCATATATAAACTTGTGTTTCTCCTGGATGTATCACCTGCATCCATGCGTAGACTTGAGTTTCTCCTGGATGTAGTACCTGGATCCATGCGTAAACTTGAGTTCTCCTGGATGTAATACTTGAATCCATGCGTAAACTTGCGTTTCTCATGGATGTAGTACCTGGATCAATGCGTAAACTTGAGTGTCTCCTGGATGTAGCTCCTGAATCCAAGCGTAATTTCTCCTGGATGTAGTAAACTTCAACAGTCGCCTCTTATTACATGTCTGGCAGACTACAGTGTCATAATTTTTTGCGCCCCTTTTAGGCCCGGTTAACACGAAACATGAAGACAAATACCACGAAGACTGATCTCAAAATGTCCACACATTCACATCCGGTAAACCAACACCAATCCCACGTTGTCTTTGTCACCAAGTTTCATTAAACAGAAAATTAAACATTCAATCCAGGAAACCATTGGATCACAGAAAATGGATTAACAAGGGATCATGCCAATAATCTAAGACTGACAACGCATAACAAATGTATGACATTATAATCTTTGGATGTTGGCATTTCACGCTCCAATCAAATACATTGCCGAAAACCAGACAAGGTCAAGGCCATTAAGAAATAATGGGTGTGGTATTGTGAGCTGCTGTTGTTGTGCCTTATTACAATTATTATTATTATTGCGAAAATGTTCAAATACCGACGCCGTCCATATTTGTACCACGTGCAGTAGAATATGTCGGGCTCAGAATAGACTGTGCAGTTATATCTGAATACGAGTTTCTAACGCTGTCCGTCATCTTCGCTTTCGATGGGCCACTATTAATGCAGCAATTAACTATTGGCTTGGCTTGGCTTCGTTCGTTCTCAATCTCCCGCTACCAAACCCTGAAAGGGCTTAAGGAGCAGAATGTAGTCCAGAGAACGGAATGCGTTGTGTCGTAGTTTACAGCTTGACTGCGATATTTACACCTTTCGGTCCAACACATCCGACTTCAGCAAGCATTTTTTGAGTACCGGGTTAGCATCCCATCTTCGATCCCTTCTCCTTAGCCAGTCTAACCTGCTGCAGACTGTTATCCAGGATCACCGAGTGGGGGTGTAGAAGGGTCTTGACAGCTCTGGTTCGCTGGCCCTGACGCTAGAGGTCAGCTATAGGTCGCTGCCCACTGCAGCTCAAGCGCTGCTCAGCATCTTGATCCCAATTAACTATTAATAACGTATCAGCCAACAAGCACAGCATGGGTGAAATGTAAACAGAACAACATATCAGAGCAAGCCGAAGAAAGTGTTGATCGCCGCCGTCATCATCATCATGGTCACCATCGTCGTCGCCAAGACCATCATCATCATCAAATCATTCCGTCCTGGAAGTGGTTTGCAAGCTCGAAATTCTGTCTTTCAATTTCTGTCTGGCCTCTGCGGCCGTTTTTTTTCAACCGCCTTGTCTCTGCATGCTTGTGCCACAAAGGTATTTCTTGGTCTGCGCCTTCCTCTCTTTCCTTGTGTTCTGACTTACAAGACTTTCTTCACTGGGTCCTCATGACGTAGGTTGTGGCCCAGCAAGGCCAGTCGTTGTTTTTGTTTGTTTTGTAGCAACTTTCTTCCCTGTCCCCCTTCCACCAACTCCTGTTCGTTTGATTTCATCTCTGCCTAGCTCACTTTATTCATCTTTCACTAACACCACATCTCAAAAGTATCGAAGTATTACTCCCGTATTTTATTTATTGTCTATGTTTCAGGACCGTACAACGCCACAGAGAAGTAATTTGGTCAGAATTCTTTTCCGTATTATCATATTAATGCTACCTGATGTCAGTACTATCTATTTCGCTCTGAATGCCTTCTTTGCAAACGCAATTGTGGTTCTTATTTCTCTGTGGTATCGTACATCCTTTGTTCTGATTTGACCAAGATATGGGAATTGCAGGTGGAAATTGCAAAGGCAGACGACGAAGAGGCCGGGACAAAAAGAGGTTGGAGGACAACATAAAAGAATGGACCAATCCCCGACCAGAAGAGGCACAGGCAGCGGCCGCTGACAGAGAAGGGTGGCGTGGAGTTGTGAGGATGTCTTCATGTGTGCCCCAATGACCTCATCGGTTACAGGATGGACTGATCTGATGGGAATTAGTATTTTTGTAAAATTGTGTTCCCATCGATGCTTACCTTTACTTCTGTTGGTTCTTTGGCTGAGATAATTTTCTTGATGTATTCTATATTTATTTTCATGTCGCAACCTTTTGCCGTTTCGCTGATTTTATTGAAGTATTTGTAGATCTTCCTCTGTCTCTGTTATAATACCTTCGTCCTCAGCAAACTTTATCGCCTCCAATTGTTTGTCATTAACTTTGTCCCCAGTATGCATTTCTTCTTAACCTGTACCATTGTCACCCCCCCCCCCCCTTTTCCACAAATGTAGCTACGGGATGTTGATCGATTGAAATAGTCTAACGAACAAAGAAATACAGCTGCCAAATTTGACACAAAAGTAAATAGGTCAACCAATAAAAAACTGACACTTCTCTTCAGCCAGTCTTCGTAAAGATGAGTTAATCTCTCTTGTATTCCCGTATAACGTGCAACAACCTTGTGGGAAGACATGGGAGATGTGTGGGAGAGAATGTTTTACGAAGCATGCACAGAAATATTAATACCAGACGATTAGCTACAAGCTACAATAATGACATAAAGACATAAGCCATAAAGGAAACATATATGCGAATATATTTGAACAAAGAACAAGTAAATATACACAAAAAACCCCTATATTTTCGGTATAAGTATATATATTTAGATAAATTGGCGTTTCTTTAGTGAATTGGTGCATCTTCTTCGTATTCGCTTTTCGTCGTGATTGTGCCTTTTAGCGTCAGGTTATGAAGAGGTTTCTTGACCGGGCCCTAGTACAAGTGATTCGTACATTGGGAGCCAAACTACTTCTGTTATTTCTGCTATCCATCTTGCGCGTGGTCCACCGTTAGCTTTGTATCCATTGTATCTGTGATGCATTGCTTTCCGATGGATACTTTCTGGTGTTTGACGTGTCACGTGATCGCACCTTTTAGTTTTCTGGCTCTTGTAGAGGTCTAGAGCACTGGTATTGTAGCTACTCGTATCCTAATATTTTCGTTTGTGATTATAACAATTCTTGCTACTCCAAGCATTCTGCGCAGGCATTTAATTTCTGTTGGGTTACAATGTTTCTTGTATATTTGTTTGTCAATGTCCAATTTTGGCGCTGATAGTACAATATGGGCAGGAATATCGTGTTGTATATCGTTCAATTTGGAGCACTGCCATTTAAAGAAAAGAATAATAATTGGTGCCTTTGATTTTGTATGAACAGTTTGAGGCGTTCTGCACTGTTAATAACTTGATCACGTGTATTGATCGTAATGCAATTGAAGAGATAAATTGGTCAACATTCATTGCCGACTTCAATCTTTGAAAATTATCATCGATTATATCGATTTCTTCACCTGCGTCATCTTCAATGTTTATTTCTGGTGGTCTGTGAATTTGTAACTGAATGCCTGCGTCCGCAAATGTGACCTGAAGTTGAAGATCTCGCTGTCGATTAGGTAAATATTAAAGGAAAACGACATTTTTCAGTCTAACGTCTGGTCAGGCAAAATATACTGATCAGACATGATAGTCAGGGTCAGGCAAAACATACTTAACAAGACCCTCACCTCGGCTTCCTAGTAGCCCTCCATGGAAACATGCTGTGTTCATGGCAGCCAGGCTAACGAGGTGAGATATCGACGTGATCCCCGCAGTAGTGAGTGACACGCAGATGAAGCCAAGCATAACACAACCGACTGGAGGACCCCCGTTTACCTTCATCAGCACGATCGTGATGTGAGGAAAGCTACTGCAACCCGCCACTTAATATCCTTTTCAGGGCGCACAAAAGAGTTACCTACTCATTGTGGGCATCCGCATACAACAACATTGTTAAGTACAAGCATCTGAATAACCTGGCCAGGATCCATAACAATTTTATAGATTAACAGGTCCCACTAATTGAGAAGTGTACACAATTTCAGCTCTCTGGGTTATAGGGGATTTGGTAGAAATAGGATCAATAGAAGTCCACGAAAACGGACAACGGGTTAATAGGTTCAATAAAATCTGGTAAAAAGCCATTAAAAGAAACGCTGTTTACTAAGACATACCTGAACAATGTATGCGAAAATATTTGAGCAAAGAAAAATACAAATTGTTGAACCTAAGTTAAGGAAAGTTCAATTTAGATCTCTTAATGAAATTAAGATGAGACACAACGGTCTCGAGAGAACAGTGATGGAAGGCATGGTGCCAGCTAAAAAAGGAAGGGGTAGACCAAGAAGACGATGGTACCAAAATATCCAGGGATACCTGTTTATGACTGTGGCGGAGGCTGGAGCTTTGGCAAGGGAACGAGTTTCTTTCATATAGACAGTGATGGGAGCGACGTTCTATAAAGGACCTGCTACATGATGATGATGAATGAAATTAGATGTACCGATGCTTTTTTTCACCTTAAGACAATGAAGCGAACAATGGTAGAATATGTTGAGGAGTAAAAAACACACAAACACATATAGTCAGACACCGCGCTAAGACGAAAACATAAACGAATCCCATGTTAAGGCCAACATGCCTTCGCCATGGACAACGACCAACACCAATAATGAACTAGCCAATCTTAAAAAAAGAAGAAGGAAAGAATACATAAAGGGGTAAATAAAGGTACTTAACTGGATTACAGGAAACTGTGACATGACCCATCACCTGCCGTTGGCTGTTTGGCTAAGGTAGTTCTTTAGATAGATCAACGCCTCAAACTTTTCATAAAAACCAAGATACCAAAACCATTTTTTTTAAAACGCCAATACACCAATACCACCATTGAAACGGCTGCTCCAGATACCCCCCCCCCCCCCCCCCCCAAAATAAATAAATAAATAAATAAATAAATAAAAAATAAATAAATAAATAATAATTCATAAAAAATGATAAACATTTCAACATACCATAGATCAACTGTTGATACAGTTGATATGAATAAACTCTGAACAATTTGTTCAAACTACGAAATACAAGAACAGCTATCTCGAATGCCTCAATTCTCTTTTCCATCTGTTTTTTTTCAATTCTCATTTCTACACCACATAAAGCAGTGACGAGTTTACATAACACCAGACCATTCTTATTGTCAAATTCTGATCTATCAGTCTGGATGTGGATATATGCCGTCTGTTGTTGAATACTTTAGTTTTAGTTTAGTTTAGTCGAAGAATCAAAGTCAGTGCACACGGTTTAACCACATCCTACTGGCATTTAGACTCACGGAAAGTCCCTTTGAAACGTCACATTCCAAGGCTGACTAAACAGCGAAACTTGCATGTGTCAACTATAAAGGTTAAAAAGCTTAAAGGCAAGGGCTCGACTTCATCGCCTCGGGTTTCCCCATGGCTCAGTCTCTCACAACAGAAAGGTATCCCGCCTGCCGAGAGCATCACACAAAGCCCGAACTCCGCAGCTCCAGCGATGAACCCAGGGATCTCCGGAAAAAAATGGCTTCATGAACCAACCGTCGCAGCTCGAATTCGAACCCCGACGGTCTTGAACACAAGTCAAACGGTTTGACCACTTCGCCACAGAGACCCCTAAGTGAAACTATAATAGCGTGTTCGGGAAACCGAGATGGAAATGCAGTTGGTATCAAGGACCACTCTCAACAGTAGTTTGTTGTGTTTTGTACCGTCAATTTCTTTGATTTCTCTGTGTGGAGCATGTATTTATTATAAACCTTGGCACAACATGAGTTCGGTTATTTAGTCCGCGGTAGAATGTGACATTTCAATGTGTTTTCCCGGTGAGTCAGACGGCATATTTAACCAATAAGGACTGTATTCTTCTCCTCTTTGGAACATCTAAGCACAACGCACGAGCTCCGTAGCATCAGCGTGGATCCTGTAAATAGATTGAGTCTATTTTTTAAAAAAACGTGACCGTGCAGCGGCCGGTAAGCGTACTCATTTAGATTTCTAAATCCGAGGAATTTTGAACGTGCGCGACACGGCACACTGGCGTCTGATCTCTACTATCCAGAGATCTTGGGACATACCAGAAAGTCCACGCGATAGAATCCTGGTCTCCACCGTCATTTGAACCGCGCCCTCCAGTTTCCGAGGTCGACGTCTTACCTCGAGACCACTCAGTCCCCTGAATACTGTCTTGGCTACACATATCCTCTTTCTGATTTCTATTTCGGAGCTGTCATATTCCCTTATTATTTGTCTCAGATAGAATAAATTCTGAGCCTGCTCCAGTATGAGATCATGTATTCTTAGCTACTTATGTGATGTCATGTATGTTTTGCCAAGTGTCATAGTTTTGTTAAAAATCACAACGTTGATGTCCAATCCACGCTCTCGACTTATGTCGTTTATTCTTGTAAGTCTTGTTCATTTTCTGTCAACCAAACTGTACCATCTGCATATGTAATGGTGTTTATTGTCATACCTCCTACGACGAATCACGACGTAACTATTATCTGACGATCTGTTCTGTGTAGATATTGAAAAGGCTGGGGGGTAGTACACGGCCTTGTCTCAACACTCTTTTCAGATCGATACTTAGGGTGCAAATCCTGCCAGATCTTACTGGCGCCATTTGCTCCCAGTACAGATTACGGAGCAATCTTGTGTCTCTACCGTCTAGACTAATTCTAAGAAACATTTAAATAATAAGTTGTGCTGTACTCTATCAAACGCCTTCTTGTAGTCTATAAAGTAAACATAAAGTTCTTTGTTCTTTCATACATTTTTCCGCCATAGTTCTTAAACCAAAGAATGCCTCTCTTGTAGCATTGTTCTGTCAAAAACCAAATTGTTCGTTTGGCACAACCTCGTCTATTTGACGCATTATTTTTGCACGTATGATCTTGAGTAGTGTTTTTATTTAATAATCAGGATGATTGTTCGAATACATGAGCATTCTACAATATGGAAGATTAACGTTCAATGGGAGCTTGTATAGATGTCAAGTTGTAAGAAAAGGTTAAAATAATACATTTTAGCGAAGAATGTGCACTAAACAGTGAGGGTGGCCAAAGGCTTTGCTTGCATTTTAAAAAAATGATCGTTTTCTTTAATTACACATTTTTAAAATTTCTACTTCTTCTTCGGCGTTCGCCTTGGAAAGGACGCTGTGTAGTAGTAAACAGCGAGGCTGCGATATCTACGCGTTTATGTCCGACATCTACGGGTTTAGATGGCAATTTTGGATACCGGGTTTAAGTTCCCACTGCGATCCCTATTCTCTTGACCAGACTACATAATTGCAGCCTGTTTTCAGTGCCGATGCTTAGAGTGGGAATAGAGTCTCGGTCAGCTCTGGTGAAATGGCATACAAAAGAGTAAACTGTGGGCATTCAACACCTTTTTAGACGATCAACTGATGCTGTGCTTCTAGCCCAATTAGGTTCACGAGGGAGACTGTACGCTTCAGGTCTTCGCTTGCCCCCAGGGCCAGACTGCCTCTCTATAAGTAGGGCAGTCCTGCAGGATATGTTCCAGTCAAGAACACAGAACATCCTCTCTCTTCTTACCTCACTCTGTTTCATTTGACTCTATCCTGCAATCATACTTTTGCACGACTTTCACACGCGCCCTCAAAGTGAGACCCTTCCATTGCACTTTGGTTTGGCTGGCTTCTGAGAGCGCTCAAACCTAGCATAGGTACATACAGACGCACACATACATCCAAGCACCGGTTTATGCGTCTTAATATCCCCCAGTTGATTATTGTCTGGGGTAGAATAGGCGCGCCTCCGCCAGTAAAAACTAGTAAGGCAAACACATAAAATTAAAAAATATGTTCCGGTGTTTGCTTGGGTGCTCCACAATCGCACCTGGTGGCATCTCTGAGACCCATTCTGTTGACGTGAACTTTGAGTCTGCAATGTCCCGTTTTGAGTTTGAGGCTCTTTGTCTGCCCATATCTGCTAAGTTTGTCTGTGCTGTCATTTTCTGGTTTGTATTCTTTGTGCTGATCTCTCCACTCCGTCCTCATAGATAGTTTGATGAATATCTATGCTTCTCTATAACTCTGTGGATGGCGACAATAACAACAACAACAGCTTACATCTAAAGGGATTATGTGATGATGACGATAGTGATGATGATCATCAAAATCACCAACAACATCATCCAATCACATTAAATTATATGCCACAAGGAGAGAAAAGAGGAGCCTATACCAAAATGGAAGAAGAACAGTGACTTGGCAAATTGGCATTTTCCGTTCCTGCACGGTTTTTCATGCCATCTTTGCAAAGTATGTCACCAACGAATTTTATCGTGAAAATTTTTAAAATTTGGATATGTGTATTTACCAGAGTATTACGGGAAGCAAAGAACATGCTCACTGCAACCTTTCAGGCGTGTCGTAAAGATGACTAAATGTAGCTAGTGCTTGGGGTTAGCAACCTTAGTACGTACATCAAATTGCTACCGAAACCACCAAAGCAAGAATAAACATCCACTTTGGCACAGGCTTCATATAAGCGACCAGCCGTCTCGTAAGTAGCAAAAATGAACAAGCAGAAGATGTTAGTTTTAGTTGACGACCATACCCCTGTTGCTGAAAGTAATATTTATGTTTGCTTATGAAAAGTTCGGAGGAGCGCGTGTCCGAATGGTTTCGATGCCTGCCTACATGGAGGGCAGCGAATCGAAACCTCGGTAAGGCATATGTTGTTTTTCTGTGGGAGTGAAATATACAAACAGCCAGCACACAATGTGGCGAAATAAGTGGCAAAGCGGCTTGAAGTCATAAGTCTTGAAAACCCCTAGACTACCCCAGCAATGAGAATACAGTCGTACGACTGTATGACAAGTCCAAGACTACCCCAGCAATGAGAATACAGTCGTACGACTGTATGAAAAGTCCAAGACTACTCCAGCAATGAGAATACAGTCGTACGACTGTATGACAAGTCCAAGACTACCCCAGCAATGAGAATACAGTCGTACGACTGTATGAAAAGTCCAAGACTACCCCAGCAATGAGAATACAGTCGTACGACTGTATGACAAGTCCAAGACTACCCCAGCAATGAGAATACAGTCGTACGACTGTATGACAAGTCCAAGACTACCCCAGCAATGAGAATACAGTCGCACGACTGTATGACAAGTCCAAGACTACCCCAGCAATGAGAATACAGTCGTACGACTGTATGACAAGTCCAAGACTACCCCAGCAATGAGAATACAGTCGTACGACTGTATGACAAGTCCAAGACTACCCCAGCAATGAGAATACAGTCGTACGACTGTATGAAAACCCCCAGACTACCCCAGCAATGAGAATACAGTCGTACGACTGTATGAAAACCCCCAGACTACCCCAGCAATGAGAATACAGTCGTACGACTGTATGACAAGTCCAAGACTACCCCAGCAATGAGAATACAGTCGTACGACTGTATGACAAGTCCAAGACTACGCCAGCAATGAGAATACAGTCGTACGACTGTATGACAAGTCCAAGACTACCCCAGCAATGAGAATACAGTCGTACGACTGTATGAAAACCCCCAGACTACCCCAGTAATGAGAATACAGTCGTACGACTGTATGACAAGTCCAAGACTACCCCAGCAATGAGAATACAGTCGTACAACTGTATGAAAACCCCCAGACTACCCCAGCAATGAGAATACAGTCGTACGACTGTATGAAAACCCCCAGACTACCCCAGCAATGAGAATACAGTCGTACGACTGTATGAAAACCCCCAGACTACCCCAGCAATGAGAATACAGTTGTACGACTGTATGAAAACCCCCAGACTACCCCAGGAATGAGAATACAGTCGTACGATTGTATGAAAACCCCCAGACTACCCCAGCAATGAGAATACAGTCGTACGACTGTATGACAAGTCCAAGACTACCCCAGCAATGAGAATACAGTCGTACGACTGTATGACAAGTCCAAGACTACCCCAGCAATGAGAATACAGTCGTACGACTGTATGACAAGTCCAAGACTACCCCAGCAATGAGAATACAGTCGTACGACTGTATGAAAACCCCCAGACTACCCCAGCAATGAGAATACAGTCGTACGACTGTATGACAAGTCCAAGACTACCCCAGCAATGAAAATACAGTCGTACGACTGTATGACAAGTCCAAGACTACCCCAGCAATGAGAATACAGTCGTACGACTGTATGACAAGTCCAAGACTACCCCAGCAATGAGAATACAGTCGTACGACTGTATGAAAAGTCCAAGACTACCCCAGCAATGAGAATACAGTCGTACGACTGTATGACAAGTCCAAGACTACCCCAGCAATGAGAATACAGTCGTACGACTGTATGACAAGTCCAAGACTAACCCCAGCAATGAGAATACAGTCGTACGACTGTATGAAAACCCCCAGACTACCCCAGCAATGAGAATACAGTCGTACGACTGTATGACAAGTCCAAGACTACCCCAGCAATGAGAATACAGTCGTCGACTGTATGACAAGTCCTAGACTACCCCAGCAATGAGAATACAGTCGTACGACTGTATGACAAGTCCAAGACTACCCCAGCAATGAGAATAGAGTCGTACGACTGTATGAAAACCCCCAGACTACCCCAGCAATGAGAATACAGTCGTACGACTGTATGACAAGTCCAAGACTACCCTAGCAATGAGAATACAGTCGTACGACTG
Organism: Ariolimax columbianus; assembly: GCA_036924085.1. Taxonomy (NCBI): domain Eukaryota; kingdom Metazoa; phylum Mollusca; class Gastropoda; order Stylommatophora; family Arionidae; genus Ariolimax; species Ariolimax columbianus. The sequence continues at coordinate 34,645,058 of JAVGWX010000005.1, forward strand.
TATGACAAGTCCAAGACTACCCCAGCAATGAGAATACAGTCGTACGACTGTATGACAAGTCCAAGACTACCCCAGCAATGAGAATACAGTCGTACGACTGTATGAAAACCCCCAGACTACCCCAGCAATGAGAATACAGTCGTACGACTGTATGACAAGTCCAAGACTACCCCAGCAATGAGAATACAGTCGTACAACTGTTTGAAAACCCCCAGACTACCCCAGCAATGAGAATACAGTCGTACGACTGTATGAAAACCCCCAGCCTACCTCAGCAATGAGAATACAGTCGTACGACTGTATGAAAACCCCCAGACTAGCCCAGCAATGAGAATACAGTCGTACGACTGTATGACAAGTCCAAGACTACCCCAGCAATGAGAATACAGTCGTACGACTGTATGAAAACCCCCAGACTACCCCAGCAATGAGAATACAGTCGTACGACTGTATGAAAACCCCCAGACTACCCCAGCAATGAGAATACAGTCGTACGACTGTATGACAACCCCCAGACTACCCCAGCAATGAGAATACAGTCGTACGACTGTATGACAAGTCCAAGACTACCCCAGCAATGAGAATACAGTCGTACGACTGTATGACAAGTCCAAGACTACCCCAGCAATGAGAATACAGTCGTACGACTGTATGACAAGTCCAAGACTACACCAGCAATGAGAATACAGTCGTACGACTGTATGAAAACCCCCAGACTACCCCAGCAATGAGAATACAGTCGTACGACTGTATGAAAACCCCCAGACTACCCCAGTAATGAGAATACAGTCGTACGACTGTATGACAAGTCCAAGACTACCCCAGCAATGAGAATACAGTCGTACGACTGTATGACAAGTCCAAGACTACCCCAGCAATGAGAATACAGTCGTACGACTGTATGACAAGTCCAAGACTACCCCAGCAATGAGAATACAGTCGTACGACTGTATGACAAGTCCAAGACTAACCCCAGCAATGAGAATACAGTCGTACGACTGTATGACAAGTCCAAGACTACCCCAGCAATGAGAATACAGTCGTACAACTGTTTGAAAACCCCCAGACTACCCCAGCAATGAGAATACAGTCGTACGACTGTATGAAAACCCCCAGACTACCCCAGCAATGAGAATACAGTCGTACGACTGTATGAAAACCCCCAGACTACCTCAGCAATGAGAATACAGTCGTACGACTGTATGAAAACCCCCAGACTACCCCAGCAATGAGAATACAGTCGTACGACTGTATGAAAACCCCCAGACTACCCCAGCAATGAGAATACAGTCGTACGACTATATGACAAGTCCAAGACTACCCCAGCAATGAGAATACAGTCGTACGACTGTATGAAAACCCCTAGACTACCCCAGCGATGAGAATACAGTCGTACGACTGTATGAAAACCCCTAGACTACCCCAGCAATGAGAATACAGTCGTACGACTGTATGAAAACCCCCAGACTACCCCAGCAATGAGAATACAGTCGTACGACTGTATGAAAACCCCCAGACTACCCCAGCAATGAGAATACAGTCGTACGACTGTATGAAAACCCCTAGACTACCCTAGCAATGAGAATACAGTTGTACGACTGTATGAAAACCCCTAGACTACCCCAGCAATGAGAATACAGTCGTACGACTGTATGAAAACCCCTAGACTACCCCAGCAATGAGAATACAGTCGTACGACTGTATGACAAGTCCAAGACTACCCCAGCAATGAGAATACAGTCGTACGACTGTATGAAAACCCCTAGACTACCCCAGCAATGAGAATACAGTCGTACGACTGTATGACAAGTCCAAGACTACCCCAGCAATGAGAATACAGTCGTACAACTGTTTGAAAACCCCCAGACTACCCCAGCAATGAGAATACAGTCGTACGACTGTATGAAAACCTCCAGCCTACCTCAGCAATGAGAATACAGTCGTACGACTGTATGAAAACCCCCAAACTAGCCCAGCAATGAGAATACAGTTGTACGACTGTATGACAAGTCCAAGACTACCCCAGCAATGAGAATACAGTCGTACGACTGTATGAAAACCCCCAGACTACCCCAGCAATGAGAATACAGTCGTACGACTGTATGAAAACCCCCAGACTACCCCAGCAATGAGAATACAGTCGTACGACTGTATGAAAACCCCCAGACTACCCCAGCAATGAGAATACAGTCGTACGACTGTATGAAAACCCCCAGCCTACCTCAGCAATGAGAATACAGTCGTACGACTATATGACAAGTCCAAGACTAGCCCAGCAATGAGAATACAGTTGTACGACTGTATGATAAGTCCAAGACTACACCAGCAATGAGAATACAGTCGTACGACTGTATGAAAACCCCCAGACTACCCCAGCAATGAGAATACAGTCGTACGACTGTATGAAAACCCCCAGACTACCCCAGCAATGAGAATACAGTCGTACGACTGTATGAGAAGTCCAAGACTACCCCAGCAATGAGAATACAGTCGTACGACTGTATGACAAGTCCAAGACTACCCCAGCAATGAGAATACAGTCGTACGACTGTATGACAAGTCCAAGACTACCCCAGCAATGAGAATACAGTCGTACGACTGTATGAAAACCCCCAGACTACCCCAGCAATGAGAATACAGTCGTACGACTGTATGACAAGTCCAAGACTACCCCAGCAATGAGAATACAGTCGTACGACTGTATGACAAGTCCAAGACTACCCCAGCAATGAGAATACAGTCGTACAACTGTATGACAAGTCCAAGACTACCCCAGCAATGAGAATACAGTCGTACGACTGTATGACAAGTCCAAGACTACCCCAGCAATGAGAATACAGTCGTACGACTGTATGACAAGTCCAAGACTACCCCAGCAATGAGAATACAGTCGTACGACTGTATGAAAACCCCCAGACTACCCCAGCAATGAGAATACAGTCGTACGACTGTATGAAAACCCCCAGACTACCCCAGCAATGAGAATACAGTCGTACGACTATATGACAAGTCCAAGACTACCCCAGCAATGAGAATACAGTCGTACAACTGTATGACAAGTCCAAGACTACCCCAGCAATGAGAATACAGTCGTACGACTGTATGACAAGTCCAAGACTACCCCAGCAATGAGAATACAGTCGTACGACTGTATGACAAGTCCAAGACTACCCCAGCAATGAGAATACAGTCGTACGACTGTATGAAAACCCCCAGACTACCTCAGCAATGAGAATACAGTCGTACGACTGTATGAAAACCCCCAGACTACCCCAGCAATGAGAATACAGTCGTACGACTGTATGACAAGTCCAAGACTACCCCAGCAATGAGAATACAGTCGTACAACTGTTTGAAAACCCCCAGACTACCCCAGCAATGAGAATACAGTCGTACGACTGTATGAAAACCCCCAGACTACCCCAGCAATGAGAATACAGTCGTACGACTGTATGAAAACCCCCAGACTACCCCAGCAATGAGAATACAGTCGTACGACTGTATGAAAACCCCCAGACTACCCCAGCAATGAGAATACAGTTGTACGACTATATGACAAGTCCAAGACTACCCCAGCAATGAGAATACAGTCGTACGACTGTATGACAAGTCCAAGACTACCCCAGCAATGAGAATACAGTCGTACGACTGTATGACAAGTCCAAGACTACCCCAGCAATGAGAATACAGTCGTACGACTGTATGAAAACCCTCAGACTACCCCAGCAATGAGAATAGTCGTACGACTGTATGACAAGTCCAAGACTACCCCAGCAATGAGAATACAGTCGTACAACTGTATGAAAACCCCCAGACTACCCCAGCAATGAGAATACAGTCGTACGACTGTATGAAAACCCCCAGACTACCCCAGCAATGAGAATACAGTCGTACGACTGTATGAAAACCCCCAGACTACCCCAGCAATGAGAATACAGTCGTACGACTGTATGAAAACCCGCAGACTACCCCAGCAATGAGAATACAGTCGTACGACTGTATGAAAACCCCCAGACTACCCCAGCAATGAGAATACAGTCGTACGACTGTATGAAAACCCCTAGACTACCCCAGCAATGAGAATACAGTCGTACGACTGTATGAAAACCCCTAGACTACCCCAGCAATGAGAATACAGTCGTACGACTGTATGAAAACCCCCAGACTACCCCAGCAATGAGAATACAGTCGTACGACTGTATGAAAACCCCCAGACTACCCCAGCAATGAGAATACAGTCGTACGACTGTATGAAAACCCCTAGACTACCCCAGCAATGAGAATACAGTCGTACGACTGTATGAAAACCCCTAGACTACCCCAGCAATGAGAATACAGTCGTACGACTGTATGACAAGTCCAAGACTACCCCAGCAATGAGAATACAGTCGTACGACTGTATGACAAGTCCAAGACTACCCCAGCAATGAGAATACAGTCGTACGACTGTATGAAAACCCCCAGACTACCCCAGCAATGAGAATACAGTCGTACGACTGTATGAAAACCCCCAGACTACCCCAGCAATGAGAATACAGTCGTACGACTATATGACAAGTCCAAGACTACCCCAGCAATGAGAATACAGTCGTACAACTGTATGACAAGTCCAAGACTACCACAGCAATGAGAATACAGTCGTACGACTGTATGACAAGTCCAAGACTACCCCAGCAATGAGAATACAGTCGTACGACTGTATGACAAGTCCAAGACTACCCCAGCAATGAGAATACAGTCGTACGACTGTATGAAAACCCCCAGACTACCTCAGCAATGAGAATACAGTCGTACGACTGTATGAAAACCCCCAGACTACCCCAGCAATGAGAATACAGTCGTACGACTGTATGACAAGTCCAAGACTACCCCAGCAATGAGAATACAGTCGTACAACTGTTTGAAAACCCCCAGACTACCCCAGCAATGAGAATACAGTCGTACGACTGTATGAAAACCCCCAGACTACCCCAGCAATGAGAATACAGTCGTACGACTGTATGAAAACCCCCAGACTACCCCAGCAATGAGAATACAGTCGTACGACTGTATGAAAACCCCCAGACTACCCCAGCAATGAGAATACAGTTGTACGACTATATGACAAGTCCAAGACTACCCCAGCAATGAGAATACAGTCGTACGACTGTATGACAAGTCCAAGACTACCCCAGCAATGAGAATACAGTCGTACGACTGTATGACAAGTCCAAGACTACCCCAGCAATGAGAATACAGTCGTACGACTGTATGAAAACCCTCAGACTACCCCAGCAATGAGAATAGTCGTACGACTGTATGACAAGTCCAAGACTACCCCAGCAATGAGAATACAGTCGTACAACTGTATGAAAACCCCCAGACTACCCCAGCAATGAGAATACAGTCGTACGACTGTATGAAAACCCCCAGACTACCCCAGCAATGAGAATACAGTCGTACGACTGTATGAAAACCCCCAGACTACCCCAGCAATGAGAATACAGTCGTACGACTGTATGAAAACCCGCAGACTACCCCAGCAATGAGAATACAGTCGTACGACTGTATGAAAACCCCCAGACTACCCCAGCAATGAGAATACAGTCGTACGACTGTATGAAAACCCCTAGACTACCCCAGCAATGAGAATACAGTCGTACGACTGTATGAAAACCCCTAGACTACCCCAGCAATGAGAATACAGTCGTACGACTGTATGAAAACCCCCAGACTACCCCAGCAATGAGAATACAGTCGTACGACTGTATGAAAACCCCCAGACTACCCCAGCAATGAGAATACAGTCGTACGACTGTATGAAAACCCCTAGACTACCCCAGCAATGAGAATACAGTCGTACGACTGTATGAAAACCCCTAGACTACCCCAGCAATGAGAATACAGTCGTACGACTGTATGAAAACCCCTAGACTACCCCAGCAATGAGAATACAGTCGTACGACTGTATGAAAACCCCTAGACTACCCCAGCAATGAGAATACAGTCGTACGACTGTATGAAAACCCCCAGACTACCCCAGCAATGAGAATACAGTCGTACGACTGTATGAAAACCGCCAGACTACCCCAGCAATGAGAATACAGTCGTACGACTGTATGAAAACCCCCAGACTACCCCAGCAATGAGAATACAGTCGTACGACTGTATGAAAACCCCCAGACTACCCCAGCAATGAGAATACAGTCGTACGACTGTATGAAAACCCCCAGACTACCCCAGCAATGAGAATACAGTCGTACGACTGTATAAAAACCCCTAGACTACCCCAGCAATGAGAATACAGTCGTACGACTGTATGAAAACCCCTAGACTACCCCAGCAATGAGAATACAGTCGTACGACTGTATGAAAAGTCCAAGACGACTCTTCTTCTTTTCCTCCTCAGGGTAGCAATTTTTTCTCTCTTTTAATCCTGTATTATTTATGAGATATTACGTCTGGCGCAGCGTTTCTCAACCCTTGCAAAACCCTTGAAATAATATTCATGTCTCAGGGAAGTCTTACATACACATTATTATAGATCACTATTAATATCTTTCTTTCTCTCTTATTAGCTTCAAATTCATGAGGAAAAATCTATATATTTTTTCTGATAACTGGTTTAACGCTTTACTGGGAAACCTAATTTACAAGATTATAATCTTAATGCTTACGAGAAGAAAAGTAATTGTGTAACAGTTCCAGCCTGAGCATGAGCGTTTAGGGCAGGGGTGATGTGGTTGGGGACTCTGAGAACAAAGGTACCTGAATGCGTGCCAAGGTCACTCTCCGTCTGGACACTACGCCAAGGTCACTCACCGTCTCAACAAAGGAAAACGGAGTTGGGGAAAGAATGTGTACAGTTAGGAACTGACCACTGGCGTTCCGATTTTGGTAGTGGCGGATGAGTGACAGACGGGAGTGCATGCGGAGATTGCTGCGATATTTGAGTGACAGGTGTTCAGAGTAATTCGTTCCAATAACGACTGAATAGAGCCATCCCCCAGAGATCCATTGGATAGCGCTGATACTGCTTGAGAGTATATAACACTAGACAAAGTTTAGCTCAAGCAGGCTGGCCATGGAGAGCTGATGAGAGCGAGAGAGAAAATGTAGATAGGAGTCTGTTTAGCCCACCGACTTAGTAGAAGAGCGATTGATAGACTGTTGTACGAATGTTAGAGATAGAACAGGATCGCTCAACCAGCATATGCATTGAGCTGGGGCCAGTCGCTCAAATAGGTGCGTGTTGGGCATCTAGATGCGTGTGTAGAAACCGAGGGAACGATGTATGTTTCAGAGCGTGTGTATACGCAGATCGACTGAGTTGAGAGATCATATGTGATTATACGTGGAATACATTGGATGCATTATGTCCATATCGCCCGCCTGAGGGGATTTGAGTGAGGAAGCGTTTTTGAGAGTGTATTGAGGATGAAGATAAGGGGAGGGTTGTATGATGTGTGTACGGCAATATGACTGGGTTTTGATAGTTGGGAATTCCATAAATAGCTAATGCTTACAATTTCCGCTTTAGTTAATATTTACATTACCAAATATATACTTATGAATATTTAGTTAGATGATATTTCTTGTATTGTGTGTAATTTCATTGCACTCACTTTGATAGTGTTGCATGAGTATTATATAATAAATATGCCATCTGCTGTGTGCTATATTATTTGCTGTGTGTGGTCATGAATACATGTGGATGAGTGTGGTAATATTCTAAGTTAGAATAATCCTAGGGCAAACAGTGGGATCTACTACAATTGTATGTTTCATGGTTAACATAAAAGGGTAATTTACACTAAAATTATGATTTTTAAATTTAAAGATATAGCTTTTGTTAATCAAATTGAGATAAATAACAAGAAATGATTCATATGGGGGACCCAGTGGTCTCGAGGTGAGGTATTTGACTCGGTGCTAGAGGTCGCGGATTCAAATCCTGGTGGAGACTGGTAAATATTTCCCCTGATCTCTGAGTAGTGAGATCAGACACCCGTGCGCAGTGGCGCGCACGTTAACAATTTCTTAGCAGTTGGAAGTCGAAAAGAGTAGGCATAACGGCCGGTGCTCGAGCAAAATTGGAGTTAAAAGTCTACTCAAATTATTCTAGGGATATCCCACCCACAGAGAATATGTCGCAAAAAGGGGACTGTGTGGCTATAACATCAGGTCTTGGTTATGTGGTTAGCAGAGCGGCATAGATGGCGCCTGACAGGCTTCGGGTCTACCTTGCTCTAATTTACGCTTCCACCTCCAGGAGTCCTAAAAATAGGCGACCGTATATTCCAGGGGCTAACAGATGCTGGGATTGACCTGGCAAGTCATCAGTGGATTTTCACCTGCCAACAAATATGAAACAAAGGAGGTCGCACCTCCCCATGACTTCTAACGACATAAGTGGACTGAAGATAGATAGATAGAATGATTGATATGCAACATGTGACTTCAGATCAATCGGACTGTAAGTGGGGCTACTCTAGTTGATTTCAATAAATAATTTGGCCCGTAAAGGGTTAAGCAAAATATATCCACACGTTTTTCTCAAGCTGTTTGGCAATACCAAGAAAAAAATATATATATAATTCAAACTGCCTGTTTAAGAAACCTCAAATTAACCTCACACTTGAAAAAAGAAACAGACACACACACACCACACCCAGCCACATACACACACACACACACACACACAAGCACGCACAGACACACACACGCACACACACATACATTCACACAAAACATAATAACCAATATCGTACATAGCACATATAAACAGACTGATAACAGATAATAACTACTTGGTGAATGCTTGGAATGCAATGCCACAGGAAATAGTGGGTGCAGGGTCAGTTAATGCATCCATGAATAGATTGGATACACGTAGTTATAGGTTGTTAGATAAAGTGGCGTAGAAGAGTCTGGTTGCATCTCGTAAACTCTGCTTAGCCTTCTAAACCAGTACAAAGAAGTTACTACACTAGTAGAATCGTTTATTGACCACGTCGAAAAGACTCAAGATAGATCAAGATCAAATGTCATATGAACAAAAATATGTGTTTAGGAAATACTTTTGCAGATAATTCAGTTTACGTTTCTATTATGAAGCATGTGGTCGTCTTTTGGTACACATATACTTGATTTGGGGTAGATTATATTTCTTAATAATATAACAGGCTGGAGACTTTATTATAATACCCAAGAATTTTCCAAGAATGTTTTGTACGTCTTCCGAGTGGTCGCCGGGGTCTTTTGGAAAACAAACATAAGAATTATACAACTGCCCCACAAAGCGTATGTTCTAAAAGGCGACTAGCTGTGTGACATAGTATAACACCGGCCATGCTTAGGTGGTTTGTTAATAGCAGCATAGATGTCGCCTAAAAGGCTGCGGGTCTACTTTGCTCTAGTGTTTGAGCCTATTAAGATGGACTCGCACATCGGTAATAAACAAACAGCCAGCACACGACGAAATCAGTGGCATACCGGCTTGCAGTCTTTAAAACCGCTCGACTACCCCATCAATGAGAATATAGTTGTACGACTGTATGAAAAGTCCAAGACTCTTCTACTTCTTCCTTTCATCCCCTCTGGAACCTTGTCCCAACGCAGCAGAGTAATAATCTGCTCGAGCCAAGCCCGCTAAGCAGAAAATCCTTCTCCCGGCTACATCCAGCTCACAAAAGAGATGGGACCTGCACAAGGGCATCTGCCCTAGTAGAAGTACAGGTCAACTTAGACAATTAAGAATAAGATGTGGTACGGCGCACAGTAAAATTGCGAATTTGAATTAAACACAAAAATGGCTTGAAAAAAAAATCCATTTACATATGATTAGTCTATCCATCCCTACATCTCTCCGAAACCTTATTGATTTCTCGCAGAAACTTAGACCTCCTGGGAACACGGGTTGAGAAACGCTGATCTACAGTTCTTTCAATCACAGAAGACTGCCGTCAAACATAATCATAGATTGACATCATAAAGCAATATTAATTTAACATAAAACATCATCACTTTTTCTCACTTCCATTGCCAACTACTTGCTAGTTAGAATGTCTGAAAGCTTTATGTTTCTCTTGAAGGTCTTTTCATTTTATTGTTTGTAATCCTGCCTTTGATTTATGCTGTACGTCTTCTTTCTCTTTTATGATGGAACCAAATATTTTAATTTCCTTTCGTCTGCGCTAGTATAAATGTGGTGCAACTTATTGATTGGTCTTTCCCTCTTTTTCCTCTTCTTCTTCTTCTTCTTCTTCTTCATTCTAGCATAACTGTGGTGCAACTTATTGATTTTTCTTCTTCTTCTGCTTCTTCTTTGTTTATTATGAAAAGGACACCGTGACGTTATATCATAGTTTACAGCGATGCTGCGATATCCACGCCTTCCGGCCTAACACGTCCAGTTTCAGCTGACCTTTCTGGGGACCGGATTTGCCTTCCCATTGCGATCCTTAATCCCTTAGCCAGACTGCACCGGTGCAGCCTGTTTCCAAGGCCGCCGCTTGGACGGTGGAATAGGGTCAAGGTCAGTTTTGGTTGGCTGAAAATTAAAGCTGTCGGCTCATTCACTTTGGTACATCTTCAGCGTCATTGGTCTTTTCGATCCTAGTGTAGCATAGGACACTACTGAATCTAGCTTATTTACAGGAAGCTATCCAAATGAATAAGCCTATTTAGTCGCTTTCTATGACATGCTTAGAAGGTTACGATGGCCGTATTCGTTTCAGCCCGAGTACCATTAAGATGATGGTGCAACTAATACTTATTAAATACAAAAGACTGAGTGGACTTGAGGTAAGACGTCGGCCTCGAGTGCTGGAGGTCACAGGTTCAAATCACGGTGGAGACATGCATTTTTTCACGTGGACTTTCTGGTATTTCCCCGGATTTCTAGGTAGTAGAGATCAGATGTCGGCGTGCAGTGTCGCGAACGTTAAAAATGCCTCGGCACTTGGAAATTGAAAAGAGTAGACGTCCGGCCGCTGCATAGGCAAGATTGAAAATGTTGTTATTAATGTGCCCAATCTTTTACGGGATCATCGCCGGTGCTACTGAGTTCGTGCATTGTGCTGAGATTCTCCCAAAAATATGGCGAAGAACAGAGAACTTATGGGTTAAACCCTGTGCAATGACGTTTATTCTTTTTCTAAACGAAACTAAACTAAATACAAAACAAAACGCCCCACAAAACATAAATAGACAGATGGATCAATCAATGAACCATACCTTCCCAGCTCCCTTTGGATCAATGGTCTCCGTGAAAGATACGCCAAGTCTACAAATGATGTCCGTGTCGATGTTTTTGTGGCTCAACATTTCTAGAGGATGGGATAATCAGTCCTATGCCCAAACCACATTTGTCGCCTATTATGACATGTCTGAGAGATTACAGTGTTGCATCAATTTTGGCTATGCCATCTTCTGATGCTACAGTATGCTCCTGACCTGGTCTCGGAAGATCTTTCGTTAACTCTCGACCTTCTTTAAACATGGTTGTCCAATTCTTCACTGTTGTCTTCGACACACTTTTGTCCCCATACACTGCCTGCATTCTGCGATGAATGTCAATTGGTCGACATCCTCCAGCTGTTAGAAACCGAATCACCGCTCGCTGATCAACTCTGGACGAATTACGTAACACACCCGCCATGTTTTCAACGGTCTGTTGAAGAAAATATGAGTCGAAGGATAATGAAATTTTGCACACTATGTGCTGCCTTCACCAGAAGGACGGCATCGTACGTATGTCCATTTGTTGCCGTTTGGTCCGGTTTCGTTTGAACACGTCTCGTACTATAATGAACATAATTTTTTTTTATTAGCGACATTCGATTCTACAATCTGGAAGCATTTCCTTTAACGCTTTCTAATTGCATATCATGTTGCCAGAGGTGATTAGTCTGGAATTCCCTCGGTAGTCAACCAAAACCTGTTCTCTTGCTTGTGAGAAAGACGCCTGTGGCAAATGACGCAATTTCATCCACGAAGTATGCTCAGGGCGGTAATGCGTGACCCCATTGGACTTAGTGATTAGGACTAAACAAAGAAACGATAAAGGAACCACTAAACCGGAAAATGCTTTTAAATGGCGTGTCCAGGATCCGTGAAAACTTGATAGATTAACAGGTCGCTTTAGTAGATGCTTTGTACACAGTTTCAGCTCTTTAGAGTTATGGAGAAGGTTAAAATAGGAGACATAGAAGTACACGCGTATAACGGACATGTCAAGTTTGATAAAAGCTTATAAAAAGATGTTACGAGATCACAGCAGAGACGTACAAGTTGAATGAACGAGTCTGCAATTACGTCACCGGACTCCACATGCCAGTCAAGCTGTACAAATGACAAGCCCAATTCTGCTAAAACATGAAACCACTTCCGGCGGACCATAAGCCATGGTTATCCTATTTAATACCACACCATTTGGAACAGCAAACGTCCTGGCCAAAGCCTCGTTCCAGTTCACTCAGAGCAGCGGCTTAGGTCGAACCAAAACCCTTTTTGTTGGACGAGACCTGTCACAATTCAGATTCTCTCTTGTTGAAAAAAAGAATTATTGCTCAAACAACAAAGAAATGACAAAAGCACTGACGAAATGCAGGGCGTGTGTGAACAGAGTTAGTGGGTGGGACGCTGCGGAATGATAAACAGGCGGAAACTGCAGATGAGAATGGGACCTTTGTCATGTTGTCCATTCATTTGTGGCAGTTTTCGTTTGTCGGTGTGTTTATTACTATCATCATCAAGTGTCATTCCTCGTGGCAAGACGACCAATTCGTACACAACCATTTGTCCGATGAGCCTTCCATCCCTTTATTTATTACAAAAAAATGTCCCCAATCATTTTCCCAGATCTTCCTTCTCTGTCTTCCCGGGTATCTCTTTCCTTTTCCCAGATCTTCCTTCTCTGTCTTCCCGGGTATCTCTTTCCCTTCGCTTGTTTTGTTTCGCGATCGCAAGGTTTTCCAATCTCAAAATGTCTTAAATAGAAAACTGTGTTTTCTGTCTTTATTTATTAAAAGGGGGCCACGGTAGCGCAGTGTTTAGTGCACTTTCTTCCCTGTCAGGCGATCAGGGTTCAATCCTGTGGTCGACTCAGCCACAGAAATTTGGTACCCTAAAATCTGGGAAGTAAAGGCGGCCAGCGTGATGCTGACCACATCATCTACTATGTGCCTAACACTATTTCCTTTGCGCCGTATGGCATGACGGGATCTTCATATTTTACTGATTTATTACAAACAAATGTTCGTTAGCGGAGTGAATTTGTCGATATTATTTTCGTGTTATACATCTCCAAAATATAAAATCGAAGGGACCATTAGTATTATTCTAAAAACGTATTTTCGAAGCTGAAAGTGATTTCTTTGTTAGTTTATAGCTTAATGGTAGAGCACTCGTTTTTCATGGCAACGGTACGGGGTACGAGCCCCTCTATCCGTACGCTATAGTGGACCCAGCTGTAACTGGGATATGACTGGGGAAGTCAAAACCTGCGGGGAAAGGAACTGGCTATTCTACCTTATATAATATGTGGCTTAGTATACTGAAGTCTCTTATAACTTAATTCACCGACATTAGTGTAACTACTAGGGAGACAAACATTTACTTTACTAATGACTAACATCCACTGAGCTTTGTTTTCTTCTTCGTTCGTTATCAAACTCCCGCAACCAAACCATGAAAAAGGCTTTGTTAGTAGCAAAATGTTGTCTCTTGACAGCGATATTTGCATCTTTCGGTCCGACACATCCGACTTCAGCATGACATTTTTGGTTACCAGGTTAGCCTTCTCTCTTCGATCTCTTCTCTTTAGCCAGTCTGCCCTGTTGCAGCCTGTTATGCGGGATAAGCGCAATGAAGTGTAGAAGGGTCTTGGCAGCTCTGGTTCGCTGGCCTGACGCTAGCAGCCAGTTTTGGGTCGCTGACCGCCGCAGCATTTTTATACCAAGGACATTTTTGACAACCCACTCTACAAGATTAACATCTTGTCTTATACATTCGAAATTGGCTTGTGTCCCAACAGTTTGAAACTGCTGACGAACTTCAGACAGGCGTGAAAGGTTCAAGTCACTGACGGCAGACTTCTTCGAAATTGTAATTAGGAAACTAGTGAGGAAACCACACATGTGTTGACGTTATTGGTGACTATTTTGAAAAATAATCTAAATGTTTGTTTCGCTTTTGACTGCCATTACTTATGTTGTATCTTTGTCGAGGCATTTTACATTTAGTACCGGAACTTACTAAAAAACAAACAAACAACCCACCTCTTATACATATATATATATATATATATATCTGCAGAAGGATCCTCAAAATATCTGGGGACGGCATGGGTTAGTGGTTAAGTGACACGGTTCACAAGTAAAAGGTGCTGGGTTCGATCCCCATCACAGCACCGGCCGTTAATCCGGGGAAGCAAATCTTTAGAAAATGCAGGAGGAAGCAGACCCTTACATACATACATGCATGCTGAAGTTAGATGCACTAGGCCTACAGGCGCAAAATAAAAACCACAGTGCAATAAAAACCACAGTGCAACGCACACCGAATTGGAGAATTTAGGATTTTCTAAGGGTTTGTTTCCCCGGGGTAACGGTCGGTACTGTGATGGGGATCGAACCCAGTACCTACGGGCTGTGAACTGTGTCACTTAACCACTAGCCCTCACCGCCCCAATTGTCTGTGATGAGAGCGACGTTCTGCCAAGGACATGCTACATGATATATATATATATGCAAATCCAATATACCACTGACGTCTTTATCTATAGAATGGAACTGAAGCTTACTGCCAGCTTACAATGCCCGACAGCCTGGCTTCCGATCGAGAGAATGACGTGAAGTCGATTTTACAGCAACATCGAGTTGGTGACATCAGACGTAACGCATCTGGCCCACGAGAGGCGACTTAGGCCCCCTACAGCGCCCATATCGGTACAAGTGGACCGTCAACAAACTAATGAGCTGGAAACGACACGTAAGCTCCCAGCATAATATCTATTCACCCAACCACCCTTTCTCTTGTTCTCTATATTTTTCCCACCTTTCCCGAATTGACTATTTTTGCTTGTAATCAATCAATCAATTAATCAGTCAATCAATCAACGCATCGACCCACCTAATGAATCGATCTATCCATCCATACAACCCACCCATCCATCCATCCATCCGTCCGTCCCTCCGTCCGTCCGTCCATCCACCCACCCAAACCCAAAAACCCACCCACCCACCCATCCATCCATCCATCCATCCATCCATCTATCTATCTATCCATCCATCCATCCATCCATCCATCCATCTATCTATCTATCTATCTATCTATCTATCTATCTATCTATCTATCTATCTATCTATCTATCTATCCATCTATCTATCTATCTATCTATCTATCTATCTATCTATCTATCTATCTATCTATCTATCTATCTATCTATCTATCTATCTATCTATCTATCTATCTATCTATCTGCATGTCTACCTACCTGCTTGCATGTCTGTCTGTCTATGTTGCTGTTGTCGCTGATCGATTAGTCGCACTGACTTAACTCTTCACTACGTTTCTTCAGTGGTAAGTTACAGTGACTCTCCTTATATTCTGAGGTGTACTTGAGAAGGTGGAAACTTGGATCCTCCTGGCTGTAATGCAATGTGAGGCTCCTAATGTGAGTTTACTAACTCACAGCTTTGGGGATCACAGTGTCGATTCCCACCTCGTTGGCCAAACTGATATGCCACAACCAGGAAGTGGGTTGTGAATCAGTATAATTCACTTGACCATCGCGTTAGTCTTGGTTTCTCTGTCTCTTGAAATATGTCTAAATGTCTGTCGGCCTTTTTTCTCTTGTCAGTTCGTCAATAGACAGATCTATATATCTGTTCTTCCGTCCATCTGCCTTTGTTAGTTGTATTTCCATTTGTTCCGTTAAGCGCCGCGGGGAGCTTAAGTAGTGTGTCCTGCGCCAAGTGCGTTACGCCCATGTGGTTGCACAATTATTCTAATATCATCTATCCACCTGCCTCGCGGTCGCTCCCTTGCTCTAGAATCTATCAGCGCTGTAAGCCATCAATGGAAGTTGATGAGGGTACATTCTCATGTGATGACCAAATTAACGTATTATGTGCCTGGAAATATATTCTGCACAAAACGTAGTGCTGTCACATAATGCGAATGTCGCCGTTTCGCATTTCGTTTTTCATAGTAACACTTATGACCTTCCTCAAACACTTCATCTCACACGTCGAAATTCTCCTCTCACTTGTATCACAGAGTCGGCATAAATACTGTCTATATATACCTACCAAAAAATATCCAGAAAACCCACTCAGATTAATATTCTTTTTCTTGTTAGGTGTTCGTCCTGAAAAAGGACGTCTTAGATAGCAGATAGGCTGCAATGAATGCCCCTATAGGACCGACTCATCTGAAATCAACTGTTGTTGATTGCGAACTTAGTTTGGTTCTCACTGTGATCAATATTCTCTTTTTTAGCCAGTCTGTTTCCAGGTTAGTTGCTTGGAGAAGGAATATGGTCTTTGTCTACGAGTAGCTGGCTGATACACCTGTGATAAAAGAAAGTGGTCAGGAACTCACTCGAAGTTGTACACCGGTTCAAGTACTTGTATCTGGGATCACTGATCAGTGCCAAGGGCTCGAAGTCTGAGATAATTGCCAGAATAGGACAGACAACAGCGGGGCTTACGCGTTTGAAACCCATATGGTAGGATACGCGGCTCGCCCTCAGCATGAAGTTGGACTAACGAGCTCATTGCTGATCTCATTATTTGTGTATGCTCGTGAGAGTTGGACCATTTCTGCGGATATCCAGTGCAGAAATGAGGTACTTCAGAAGACTCCTAAATGTTGCATATAAGGATCGTGTCACGAACGTAGAAATACGACGAAGAGTGGAAAACACAATTGGTCCTTTTGATGATCTGTTCACAGCTATCAAAAGGCAAAAGATGGCTTGTTATGGGCACGTCATGTGGTCTAGCAGAATTACAAATTCGATCCTGCATGGTCCCGTACCAGGAAAGAGAGCGCACGGACGTCCAATGAAGAGATGGGCAGACAACATCACTTAGTGGTCAAACCATCGTCCCGGTGAGGCACGACTGTCGGCAGCGGACAGAAAGAGAAGGTGAGGGATTGAGGCAGTGTCTTCAGGTGTGCCCCAACGACCTGATGGATTACGGGATGAACTGAACTGAGCTGGCCGAGTTGGCTCATTCACTGTACTGCACTTTCGGACCCAGATGAAAATTATTACCACAAGGGAAGAAGGTACTCCCGTCTGGTCAGGTAAAACGTACTGAGCAGACATGCTAATCACGGTCAGGTAAAATATACTGGTCAGGACCCCCACCGGATTTCTACGCAGTTCTCCCTGGGAATTCTGTTTTATGGTATCTGGCTAACCAAGTGGGCGTTCGACTTAATCCTCGTACCCGAGAGCGACACGCAGATGAAGCCAAGAAAATCATAACCACATGGAAGACCTGGTACACCTTCATCAGCATGCTCGGGTTGTGAGGAAAGCTACAACTCGCCACTTAATGCTCTTTTCAAGGCGAACAAAAAAGTATACTGACTTATTGGGGACATTCATTCAACAACAACAAGTCGGCGAAACACATTATTTAAAACACTATTGGGTATTTACGACCTAATTCACCAACAAACTAAATAAATATATATTTTTAGCACCGAATTTGAGGTAGTGACGTTACAGAATAGTCCACTTTTTAACTGTTAGGGGTGTCCAACATTCTGCAAGATTAGACGATAATTTCTTGAATTTGTAAACGCTGGTGCATGATAAGAAGAGTAGCATTCAGTTTCTACAGGAGCATAGCATCACCATGCTGTCAGATGATGTAATTACAACCATTTGATCTAGCCCTAACCATAATCTTAATTCTAAACCTAACAATAACCCTAACCGAAACCATAAATCTAACCCTAACCCTAAACCTATCCTAACCATTCTTAAAACTGAATTTAACCATTTGTTCTACACTTATATTTTTATGTATGTCTTTATTTATTTATTCAAAATACAATTATTTCGACCTGTCCTCACCTTAAACCGAAAAATAATATTTCGTTACGTACGAGGCGTGTTCAAATGAAACCGTATCTAACTGCACCAAATAAACATACGTACGTTGCGTATGATGACGTCATCTCTGGTGTAAATAGCACATACAAACCGTCAAGTTTGCAAAAATTGTATTATCCTCCAACACATAGTTTCCTCAGCAGACCGTTGAAAACATGGCGGGTGTGATACGGAATCAGTCCAGAGTTGATCAGCGAGCGGTGATTCGGTTTATAACAGCCGAAGGATGTCGACCAGTTGACATTAATCGCAGCATGCAGGCAGTGTATGGAGATAACAGTGTGAGGAACGTAAGGTCTGGCGACGGTCAACCCGAAACGCTGCATACGTTTTGGGGATGGGATCTTCTGACGCAACAATATGCGACTGGCCTGGTCTCGGAAGATCCCCTGTTAACTTACGTCCTTCTTTAAACATAGTTGTCCAGTTCTTCACTGTTATCTTCGACACACTTTTGTCACCATTCACTGCCTGCATTCTGCGATGAATGTCAACTGGTCGACATCCTTCAGCTGTTAGAAACCCAATGACGGTTCGGATTAACTCTGGACGTATTCCGTATCACACCAGCCATGTTTTCAACGGTCTGCTGAAGAAACTATGAGTCGGAGGATAATGAAATTTTGCAAACTTGACGGTTGGTATGTGCTGTTTACACCAGAATTGGCGTCATTATGCGCATCGTACGTATATTCACTTAGTGCAGTTAGGTAAAGTTTTACTTGAACACGCCTCGTACGATGGGAACAAAGGGAACTCTGTTTGGGTGTGAACTAAGACGCAAGTACCCACAACTGCATTACTTCAAAAACACACCGACAAAATGCAAGGGATAAAAGATACATGATCAATCCAACAGCTAGTTCGGGGATGGAGGAAAAAAAAAAAGATGGAAACAAGAACAAACAATTATCAATACGTACAATTTATTAATAAATGTAGATGGAACGTGAGCAAAATGTAAATACTGTAACGAGATTGAAATCAATCTGGACGGGAATGCTGATTGGCATAATCGATACTTCGGACCATGCGCTCGTCATCGTCTTCTTCTAAGCCTCGTGGGCAAACGAGTTATTCAAATCTTGAATTCACTATATCAGATTTGGAGAGCTGTTTCTAAAGCTTTCTTTTTTAGGCTCAGTGATTTTCACGTGGGATCTTTGGGTGACCAAGCGGTATCCGGATCGAAAAGAAATATGACCCCATAAAACGGGCTAAAACATGGACACCGGCAAAGAAATGTGAATCAAGCTTGGAAGCACTAGCAATGTAGTGCTTTATAGAATAGAAAGAGTGAGTTGGACATAACTAAGATCAAATGACAATGTTCTCGCTGAGGAAGGCATACAAAGATAAATATTGAAAATGATAGAGAAACGAAAACTTAGTTGGTTGGGACACAACATGCGACATGAAAGTCTTCTTTAGAAGATACTAGAAGGCAAAATCCAGGTGAGGCATTTGGGCAACTGAGACGCTAGTCCAGTCAGGCACAACATACTGAGCAGGACGTCGCATCAGGGTCAACACAAAAACCCCAATCTGTCTTCCATGTAGCGTTCCCTGGAAACAGACTGTTTTCAAGGCAGCCTGACTGACGAGACGTGGATCGATCGATGTGATCCCTGTAGTAATGAGCGCCACGCAGATGAAGAAAAGCATAGCACAACCGTCTGGAGGACCACAGTCCACCTTCATCAGCATGCTCGGGATGTTAGGAAAGCTACTACAACCCGCCACTTAATGTCCTTTTTAAGGCGCACAAAAGAGTAAACACTCATTGTGGGCATTCAACAAATAAAGACGACGACGACGACAACGACAACAACCAGGTAAGACATTAAAGTGCGAAACTATATTGAAATGAAGAGACCAGCAGAGGATAGGGTCAAATGGAGAGACATGTTCAGGCAACCTTACAACCAGTCTCAGGATTGATCAACCAGCCGATGAACCTTCCAACCAATCAACCAACCAACCAACAAACCAGCCAGCCAGCCAGAGAGTCAACCAACCAACCAAGCACATGTTTTGAACAGATAGTCGTCATGTTGTCTGTGAAAAAGCCATATTTTCTTACTGTTACTAAATCATAGTTAAACATGTTCCCATTGAGGAGAGAAGACTTACCTCTGGCCAGGCAAACACAATACTCAGACTGTGTTAGTCAGGTCCAGGAAAAACAATGTGATCACACCATGTTAGTCAGGGTCAGGTAAACCATTCTGATCAGACTATGGTAGTCAGGTCCAGATAAAACATTCTGACCAGACTATGTTAGTCAGGATCAGGTAAAACATTCTGATCAAACTATGATAGTCAGGGTGAGGTAAAAGATTCTGATGAGACTATGTCAGTCAGGGTCAGATAAAACATACTGATGAGATTATGTTAGTTAGGTCCAGGTAAAACATACTGATCAGATTATGTTAGTCAGGGTCAGACAAACACATATTGATAGACTATGTTATTCAGGGTTATCAAAACATAATGATCAGACTATGTTAGTCAGGATCATGTAAGACATACTGATCAGACTATTTTAGCCAGGGTCAAGCAAACACGTATTGATCAGACTATGTTAGGGTCAGGTAAAACTTATTGATCAAACTGTTAGTCAGGGTCAGATAAACCATACTGATCAAGACCCCGTCTTACTTCCAAGCAGTTCTCCATGGAAAACGGCTGTTTCATTGCGGTGTAGCTAACGAGGTGGGGATGGGCACTGCGATCCCCATAGTAGTGAACTTACAGAGAAGCCTCTTCTTGCATCCGCATCCCAGCCAGGAGGATCCCGGTCCACTTTCTCAAGTACATCTCGGGATGTGGAGAGAGTCACTGTAACCTTCCATCAAAGAAAGACGTCAAGAGCATCTAACTCTAGTACCAGTGGCATCAACAACAACATAACAACAACAAAAACAACATCAACAACAACCAAGCCCCTTAAGTATGCCTCCGACCTCTTTCTGCATTACAACCTCCCAATAACGTCATAAACGCAGACTAAAGAGGGATGTGCATAGGGTTAGCAACCTCATCATGCAAAAGCATTGCTAAGAAGCCACTACTGGAGATGCTCGAATATCGGCTTCGCGGAAATGGGTCAGCTGCAGTGGCGGCCATATTATTCAAGTCAAATCAAGTCAAATGGTATTAAGTCAAGTCACACCATACCACGTCAAATCAAGTCATGTCTAGCCAAGTTTTATCAAGTTAAATGAAATCAAGTCAAGTATATCAAGTCAAGTCATATCAAGTCTAGTCTAGCCAAGTCATAACAAGTCATATCATGTCAAGTCAAGTCAATTATAGCAAGTCTAGTGAAGTCAATTCAAGTTATATCAAGTCAAGTCACATCATGTCAAATCAAGTCAAACCTCTTTAACTTAACTAGAGAAGAGCAAGTCATCATCTTCAGACTAAGAACTGGGCATAACAGACTCAAGGGTCATCTTTACAACAACATAAAGATTGGGACAGATGACAGGTGTCCATGTGGGGAGCATCCCATGACTGTGGAACACATCCTGCAAAGCTGCACGCTCACGCAGGAAAAGAGAGAACAATACTGGCCTCGTGAGACAGATATGAGACAAAAGCTGTATGGAGATGAAACAACCTTACAAACAACGGTGTCCTTTGCAAGAGAAACCGGAACCTTGATCTGAGGATGAACGAATAAGAAGAAGAAGAAAGTCAAACCTAGTCAAGTTAATCCACTAAGGGAAACAGGGCCACTAGCGTTGATTGTCCATGTCCACCGTTGATGACAGCATACTAGGTAGCATGCAGGACACGTATATGATTCACTGCAAGCGAAAAGGTGGATCATCATTATGTGCATATGAAAGAAACGAGAAAATGATAAAAATAGAGCGAAACAGGAAAAATACAAACTGAGAGTGAAGCGAGAATAGGACAAACACGGTGAAACAGGAAAAAAACAAACTGGCAACGCGCGAGAAGAGGACACACCAGGAGCGAAACGAGAAAAGGACAAAATCAGAGTGAAACGAGAATAGGACACAATGACAACGAGCGAGAAGAGGACAAAATAGGATCGAAAACAGAATATGACAAAATGAGAGTGACAAGAGAATAGCAGAAACTGACAACCCAGGAGCGAAACGAGCATAGGACAAACCAGGAGCGAAACGAGAATAAAACAGTGAAACGAGAATAAAAACAAACTGGCAACGAGTGAGAATAGGACAAACCAGGAGCGAAACGAGAAAGGACAAACCATCAGCGAAAAGAGAATAGGACAAACCATGAGAGAAACGAGAAAGAACAAACCATGAGCGAAACGAGAAAGGACAAACCATGATCGAAAAGAGAATAGGACAAACCATGAGAGAAACGAGAAAGGACAAACCATGATCGAAACGAGAAATGACAAACCATGAGCGAAACGAGAAAGGACAATCCATGATCGAAACGAGAAAGGACAAACCATGAACGAACCGAGAAAGGACAAATCAGGAGTGAAACGAGAAAGGACAAAGAATGAGCGAAACGAGAAATGACAAACCATGAGCGAAACGAGAATAGGACAAAATGAGAGGGAACACGTTTAGTATATTTATTGTACAATAATCTCTAATTAATGACATTGCAAGCCTCATAAATTATACGGAGAAAACAGAGTGAAAAGCTCGTTACCCTGAGCATTGAGAGAAGCAGAACGAGCTTTCTTTTAAACTCATTTGGCTGTAACTACACATCGAGGTGTTCAAACCCCATGTTTTGGGCGCATTTCTACACTAGAAGGTTTTGAAAAAGTATCACTCAGTATAAAAAACATCTAGAACTAGGAACAGAATAACTACAGCTCATGTTGGAAAGATAAGTCGAAGAAAAAGGCGATGGAGATAATAAGACGTGAGGAAATTGGAAAAGACGTTTTCAATAACGATTCATGGAAACAGTTTCCTGCTGTCTGATCATATTCGGTAAACACACACAGGAAAGTCAATACGGTTTATACGTGGCCAAAGGCAGTGAAAGGCGATGAAATGTCAATGCCGTGATGATTCAATAATTTTCACCTAGTGGTCCTCAAATTATTTTCCCATCCCTAACTGGTTGATCCTGTGAAAAGCGCATATATGTATATGAGGAAACAGAAACTCATTGAAGAAAGGCAACAATTAAAACAAATGTGAAGTAAGGGGACCAACACAGCATATAAAAACTGCGCAAGAAAAGTTAGAAGAGAAATAAGAAAAGACAAAAGAAGATACATAGTAGAAACGTGTAAGGATGTAGAAAACCTACAGCAATAAGGCAGAGAGAGAGAGAGAGAGAGAGAGAGAGAGAGAGAGAGAGAGAGAGAGAGAGAGAGAGAGAGAGCGCGATGCATTTAAGGCAATAAGAACACGGTCAAGGGAGTTCCGTCCGGTTCCACATGTCATAAATGACAAAGAAAATGACACATTAACAGAAACCAAAGACATACTAAATATATGGAGAGAGTACTGCAGAACCATGTATGGAGTTAGCACAAAGCGCCCAGTTACAATCCTACCAAAGGATGAGAAAGAACCTGAACCAACATTGGAAGAAGTACGCTCTGCAATTAAAAGCCTGAAAAAAGGAGTCCCTGGGATGCGATGATATCCAAGCAGAGCTAATACAAGCAGAAGGAGAGGCATGTGCTCGAGTCTATCACATGCTGTGTAAACAGATATGGTACAGTGCAGAGTGGCCAGAAGCATGAAAGAAATCAATTTATATTCCCCTCCCCAAAAAAGGCAACCTGAAGCTGTGCACGAACTACCGAACTTTGGCGCTGATCAGCCACGCTAGAAAGATACTCTTGCGAACCATATTAAGAATGATAGAAAAAAGGTTTGAATCCGAAATTCACGTAGTCCAGGCAGGTTTTATGAAAGACAGAGGGACCAGGGACCACATATTCAATTTAAGGAATATCTACGAAAACTGTAGAGTTTAATGTAGACCTGTTTCATTGATTACACCAAGGCCTTCGACACGGTAAAACATCAAAATCTGTTGAATCATGAAGAAAATGGGGTTTCCTTTGCATATTATTCAACTCATTGAAACATTATACCGAGATCAACAAGCCAATGCCCGAGTATCTGGACAAACATCAGATTGGTTTGCAGTACAAAAGAGAGTCCGACAGGAATGTATCCTCTCACCTTATCTGTACAACATATATGCGGAATGTATAATGAGAAATGTTCGAGAAGACGAGAACATTGAATGTTTCGACCCATTTACGATTGGGGGGTACGAGATTCCAGAGTTACGATGCGCAGATGACACAGTGATACTATCAAGAAATGCAGAAGGGCTAGAGCAGCTTCTTTCAGCCGTTAATGGACATAGTAAAGATCAAAAGCTGTTCATAAACATAAATAAAACAAAGATAATGACCACCGACAAAAAACAATGTCAGCATAAATTTACAGTGGGTGATGAGGAAATAGATCAGGTCACACATTTTGAATATCTGGGCTCCAGAATAGACACAAATGGTGACTGCTCGAACGAAATCAGAAGAAGACTAGCTATGGCAATGCAGAGACTGAACAGCCTGAAGAAATTATAGCAGAGCACCAACAAAATGATAAAAGTAAAAGTCTTGAGAGCCTGTGATTTTCATGTGGCAGCTTATGGCTGTGAATCAAGGACGATTACCAAAACTTCTAGATAAAGAATCGAATCCTTTGAGTCAAAATGTTACAGAAAGATCCTCAGAATACCCTGGACAGAGAAAAAAAAAAAAATGTAGACATTCGGCAAGAGTTGAGCATAGAGGAGAACCGGTTTATCAATTCCATTTTGGCTAGAAAATGCAAATACTTTGGTCACATCAAGAGACACAACGGTCTTGAGAGAACGGTGATGGAAGGTATGGTGCCAGGTAAAAGAGGAAGGGGTAGACCAAGAAGACGATGGCATCAAGATATCCAGAAATGCCTGAGTGTGACTGTGGCGGAGGCAAGAGAACGAGTTTCTTTCAGACAGACTGTGATGGGAGCGACGTTCTACAAAGGACATCTATATGATGATGATGATATATATATATATATATATAAAAACACACACTATTTGATACGATGGCTCGGTATAACATAAGCCCACTTGCATTATATTCTCGAATAATTATAATTGTTCCCCTATTTTCACACACTTCAAATGTGTTTAATTGCTTTCTCAATTAACGTTTTCGTGGCAATAGTATAATAGCTATAATTGCCCATTGCAAATGAAAATGGCGTACGCACCAGACATGTACTGCGAGATATGGTGTCATGTGACTATAAAGTCTAATCCTGACACGGCAGTTCCCGTGCCACATATTTGAGAAGTCGGCTGTGAAGTCATTGTGCATTCTGTTCTTTCGGACGCATCGCTATGTCTGAGCCATGACGATAAAGTTTCGCTCCGCCATCTGAGCATCTTGTATGATGCTAGCGCGCCAGGCAGAGCAAATATAGTGGCTTCATTTACCTATGTCGACCTTGTTTTAAGTACCTGATATGCATGCAAGTAGCAGTGCCATGTAGCACATCAGAGATCATTGCTGCAAAGGCAATGCTAAAGAGTGTTGGTGTCAGCACACGTCACCGTTGGTG
Source organism: Ariolimax columbianus (assembly GCA_036924085.1). Lineage (NCBI taxonomy): Eukaryota > Metazoa > Mollusca > Gastropoda > Stylommatophora > Arionidae > Ariolimax > Ariolimax columbianus. The sequence goes on from JAVGWX010000005.1 coordinate 34,670,792, forward strand.
ACTGGGAAGGCTTCAGACAAATCTCATTCCTGCAGTACTCTAGCCATCATGAAACTAGTGGGAAACTGCAATGAATCTACCAGCAATAGTATGCTGTTTGTCGGCATGCTAGATCTGTCCCAGCAGTATCACTACCTCATTCGCGAGCGTCGTTTTAGAGGCAATCCCTTACTTGGCCCTGTTTCCACCTCTTATGACGTGGACGTAGAGTTGAATTTTAAGAGCTTCTTTATTCCCTTGTTTTATGATTTATTTTCTGAATAGCTACGTTTATAATACGCAAAATATTCGAATCAATCAACAAACAGATTTACAGTTCCATATATAGCACATGTAATACTTTAATATAGATAAATAGGTCTAAAGTACTAAACATTGCAACAGATGCTAACACCGACATAACAGATGCGCTGAGTCCCCCAGAAGTTTCTAATTAAATGTCACAAATTGAAACAACACAGATGATACAACCAGAAGTTCTGACCAAGTAAGTCTTATGCGAGCGTTATAGCGAACGATTGACGTCTAACCAGAAGAATGGATACATGTCTACACTGATGGGTCTGCCTTTAAGGCCACCGTTACAGCAGGATATGGAGTTTACATTGAGTATTCAAACATAACATCTAGTGAGCCGTCTGATGTTTATGTGGAGATATGATCAAACTATGAGGCCAAAATACAGCAGCGGAAGTAGTCCTGTATCGTTGAGGACTGTATTTGATGCCTTCCAATCAGCGGCCCAAAACATTGCTTCTTCAAAGACTAATCGCCCGTCCTTCAAGTTCCAGAAGACCGTTGTCATTGTACACCTGAACTTGCTCAAATATTCTTAGATACCAACAAGCTTATTATATCCAAAGAAAACAAAATAACTATGCAAATACACCTGGCAATGACAAGGCAAAACGGTTAGCTAAGAAGGGATTAAATCAAGAACAACAATACACAACAACAACCTTACATACAGTAAAAAAAAACTATCGAAAACTGCGAACAAAGATGCTATACTGAAAGAGCTTCTTCCTCCAAGGTCAGACATACCCTGTACGGAACTAAACAGCAGCTTATGAACACTTACATATATCATTATATGACATTGGGCCAAAGAGCAGGAGCTCACAAGCCGCTTGATCAATGATCAGCCAAACCAACAAATGAGTTAAGGCCCCACTCGCAAGGCAGGAACACCAGCAATATTTCACTTTTAACTTTTCTCTTTTCTGTGAGCACATGACTGCACTGGTTCCTGGCCACCTTTCCTACCTTAGGTCGTCTTCTTGAGTTCATTCCACGAGACTTCCTGGTCAATTGTTCTTCGTTATCTGCTTTTGATTAGTGTAGTGGTAGAGCACTCGCTATTCACAGCAATGGTACGGGGTTCAGATACCATAACTGTCACACTTAATTCGACCCAGCTGTAAATATGTATCACCTTACGATTAAAGAATGAAAAAGCTGCGAGGAAGGGAACTGGCCACCGTACCTAACTCAAAATGTGAGTTAGTAAGTATACTGAAGTTTCTAACACTTCATTCCCGACCAGCAGTCATGTCTGCTGAAGGACATCCTTTACATATGTGATCCGTTCTTTTCTTCCACTGTGGATTCCAATGCAAAGCATGTTTGGTTATACTGCTTGATTTTCTGGCATCCGTCTTCAACTCTTTTTTGGCAAATGCTTTTATTTT